>PTEX01000251.1:41473-373296 GCA_003342815.1 Eudromia elegans
TTTTCTTTTCTTTTCTTTTCTTTTCTTTTCTTTTCTTTTCTTTTCTTTTCTTTTCTTTTTTCCTTTTTTCTTTCTCAGTGATTTCTGCCTATCCTGCCCCCACATCTGCACCAAACAGTCTAGATCCTCCTGTGATGTAGTTCCAGGGCTTTACACCAGCTGAGAACATCAGCCCAGCAAGTCCCTCCTGGTAAAAGAAATGAAAGAGAAATATCCATTGCTGGAGGAGTCAGTCATTGTTGAGAGGACACTTCCACAGTCCAAGGCTGCTGCTGGAGGCTGGCCGAACACCACTGCGGTGAAGCTTGGCTGCACATCAGTGGCATCCACATCAGTGCTTCTGCTATATCTATCCCCAACTGAGCTGATAGAGAATCATTATCTTCAGGATACTAAGGCTTTTTTATTTTTTTCAAAAAAATATCTCTATTTACATATTACAATAAAATCTGAGGGGATTTTCCTCAGAAACTTTTTTTTTTTTTTTAACTGAGGGAAGTTACTGTTATATGTGCTATTTACAAGTGGCAGTTTTGCTCTGAAGTCCTCTGGTAGAAAGTTCAGCTTGTTTTGGAATAAGAGGTCTTTCTTAATCCCTTTCTTTCTTCCATGATTAACAGAAAGGCCTATATTTACAAGAGCAACCCAGATGTGGTGGCATCTTCCTTACACAAACTGTTTTGAAAGCCTTTTAGAAGAGTTATGAGTTCAGGGAGGGTTTGGAGCACCTTCCACTATCCTTAAGTGCTTGTGAATCGCAAAGCTAAATTTTGCAGCAGATGAAAATCACTCATAATTTTAAAAAGTAGAATCATTATACTCATTTTTAAAAAATATATATGTAGGAAGCAAGCAACCAAACAACCAACAATCCAATTTCCCAGAGAGCATTTGGGCAGAGTGGTTGGGGCAGTGTGGAGGAGAGGACCTCTCTGGAAGGACCTCTGAGACGAGCTGTCCGCTTTGTGGGGAGACGAGGGTTACCGGGTGTTTTGTTGACATGAGCTGGTGAAGCCTCTTGGCCTATCCCATTGCATGATGCCACTGAGGGATGGGTAAAGCGAGGCCCAGGGAAGCTAACTTGGAGCGAATGTGAGGGCGAGCTGGGTGCTTCCTTCCGTGTGCTAGATGACGCTGTCTTCCATTGCAACTCTTCKAAAGACTGGCTCCTGCTTGGGCACTCTCACGCTTTCTGTGAAAAGAAAACAAGGGAAGGTGAAGAAAAGCCCCGRGGATAGTGCTTCACTTTCCCTCGCACATCTCGCAGGCTGGTGTGAGACCTGAAGGAGAACTTTCTAATGGTGACCAGTGGGTTTTTTATGGACATTTCAAGTCAAGCAAAGCACTGAGTGTCTGTGTGTGCCTCGAAAGTCAAGACCAGCTAAGAGGAGATGAAACAATTTCTGTGAGAGAGCAACCCCTGAAACCAYCGGTTTGTTGGGATGTGGTTTCTGTGGTTTGTGTGCCCTCATCAGCCAGATGTGGAGTGAGGACTAATGACAGAGGCTGGTGGTGCCCATTGCCCTAAGGACGAGCTCCAGTGCAGTAATGCACTTTGCTGAGACCTTGTCTGGATTAGTCCCAGCTGAACAAAGACAACCAGGGACCACTGGCATCTATACTCTGAAATCTGTACATCTCTAGTCTGAAGGTTGGAGGCCCTCTCTGAAAGTGCCTCCACCCTTCAGAGGAGGGTTTTGGGATACAGATGGACAATTTTATGCTCAAGATGTAACTCAGGTTAACACTGGGAGGCCTGCTTAAGATCTGTGCGCTTCGATCCCTCCTTAGTGGACTTCAGAGGTGTTTAGATCCTCACTCCAGGTTGGATTTTGCCCTAAATCCCTGATAATTAGGGTCTTTTCAGCCACTTCCTGCTCTGATAGTCCCTTGAAAGACTCAAGGGGGCACAATAACCCTTAATTGTGGCTCTTTAAAACCATTTTGCTTCATGGAGACATGACTTGAGCACCTACTTTGATGGCCCATGTCCTTCTCGACCAAGAAACTCATGCCAGTGAGAGCCTTATGTGGCACTTGCTTATTAGTCTAATCAAACGCAGTGCCTATTTGAGCAAATTTTTTTTCATTCCCTTTTGATTACTATAAATCACTGCAGAGTAAACAGATTTGTTTTGATATCAGACATTATCTGAAGGGTACTTCACAGACTTTCTTTGAGTGCTCTACRTTACAGCTGCTTCTATAATAATTGCAATCCTGAGAAGAATATGCCTCCAGTTAGGAACAGGGGAGTCAGGTGCTGTTGCAGGTGAAAGGAATATATGCATGACCTAAAATAACTTTTTCCATTAATAATATACTTAGCAATATGTAATGATAATAATAGCCAATATAATATTAATTTTAATTAATATTATAAGTCTGGAGAAAAGCAAGGTGGAGCCTCAAGCGAGAGCTGGCTGTGGAAATTGCCACAGAGTCTGCAATCCTGCTTGAGAGATTTTTTTTTCCCCATATCCCGACTCAGTTTCAGGGATTAGTTGCAGATTAATGCTAATATGAGCAATGCAGGCAGCAAAGCAAGAGAGGAGCGACCCTCTGTGGACCAGACCACAACCCAGGTACGCTAGTGATCCTTGCATGTTTTACCCTGGGAAAAAAAAAATAAAAAAGGAAAAAAAAAACGGATTGAGGAAAGACCACTCCTGTCTCAAATACACTAGCTTTAAGCTTTACAAAGCTAACACCTTAAATAACACTTGGGCTACAAATATGGTACTGGCTTTAAAAAGCAAGGCCAATGTAGGCTCAGTAGATTGATGCTGTTCCTTCCCCAAGTTTGAGAGAGGATTAAAGAGGATGGATGCATGTGACTGGAACCCCCCAATGTGGAAAAAGCTCCATGTWGTGAGAACATGCAAAAGACGAACTTTGAAAACTGAGGGTTTTGCTTAGCAGCGATGAGACTTTGAAGGGAAAAGGCAACATTAACCCTTCCAGGAGACTGCATTTTCTCAGGTTTTCCCAGAGAAGTGGWGGCAGGCATGGAGCCAAAGGTGGTGGCTGCCGTTAAAGCTGGGGCAGTAGAAAATAAGAGTGTTTCCTTTTAACCTACGGGCATCCCATGCTACTAAACACAAAACTCCCTTCGTCTGCAGCTGAGAACAAGGTTTGTGGCACTTTGCATCRCTTTGAAAGGCCCTCTCCATTTGTGTTTTTTGGTTCAGAGCCCATGTAATTGCAGGATTGGTATCAGAAGCAATGCTTCTCAGAGAGCTACCTGAACAGCCTGTTGAGTTACCTATGCTGAACTGAATTACTAAYTGAGTTGAAAATACCCCTCTTTGGCAAGTTAAGGGGATGTCCTTAAGCCTTTCAGAGTAATAGGTTTAATTTTTTATCCCCGAGCAATTAGCACAATTAGCAGTACAGTCATTTTGAAACTCTTTAGAGCAACAAAAGACAAAGCCAATATGCAGCATGGGTTAAAAAAAAAAAAAAAAAGGGAAATTGCCAGTGCTCAATGATTCATTTGCAGGACAGGCTGTTGTATCATCCACTCTGAGCATGCGGCAGACAGATCACCAAGCTGCACATGCAGCAAGGTGGAAAAAGCAAGTAGGAGAAACTTGCCTTATGGCAAACCATAAACGTGTGTTTTGTTTTAAGACAGGACATGCAGAAGCCCTGGTTATATTTATTGCCCATCGACTTCTGTGCCCAAAGTCCAAAGCAGAACAACAGCAGCTCCCAACAAGATGAGCATCTACTTTTGCTAACAGCAAAGCCGAATGTTAACGCAGAACGAGAAATGCCAGGGCTCAGTTGGCAAGAGGAGGTTGGTAGCAATAAATCAGGGTGATGCAGGAGGACTTTTTGATTTTAGCTGGGTTAATGAACGTAATGAGACAGGAAATACACTTGGCATCTGCATTCACTTCACATGGCAGAGGATTTGCTGTCTGCATGCTGAAACGAGTAGCTTAGCACTGTGTTGGGGAGCAAAAGCAGCGACTCCCTCCTGCAGGCCTCTCATCTGCTCATCTCCTGTGGCCAATGCCTCTCTCCGGTTGACTATGGAAGGTGCTGGAAAAAGACGGTTTGGGCCCATTTCAGCCAAGGTGCTGCCAGAGGCATCCAGAATCAGGTGGCTTTTCCTTTTTCCCACCCTCCCACCGCCTGCACACAACGACACGCTCTTGCTTCCTAAGCAGCATGACCAGATGTCCTGTTTGTCTCCTACAGAGCTGGCATGTCTGATCGAGCCTTGTTTGCAACGCTCACCCACCACAGCATCCATCAGTGGGGTAATGAAGGCTCATGAGTGCCCCAAGTGCAGGCAACAAGTCCTTGGACGCTGAATTTAGAGGCAGGAATTCAGATCTCTTGCCATGAGATCCCCAATTCAATTCTCCACTAGATGCCTCACTGGTAAGTGGAAGCAGACAGGTTGAAAATAGTTTTATTATAGCCACAGTTTACCCATAGAGCATCCCAYGGAGCTGGAAATAACCTATCCAACAGTAAAATCCTGAAGTTTAGCATAACACTCCTTCACTTGTCTGCAGCTGCAGCCCTATGTATCACGCACTGCCCCTGCAGACATGGAGAGCTGGTGTGAACAACAGCACGTGCAGCGTCACCGAGAAGCCAGAAATACTCCATGATTTAAGGCCAGAAAAAAAAAGAAAAGAAAGGAAAAAGAGAGAAGGGGGAGGATAAGAAGGATAAGCGGCAGGTTCTCACTGTTACCACTCCTGTCACTTGGATGGGACTATTTGCCTGCAAAAGCTGCAGCAGATGGTTCTTGTCACCGGCCAAAATGCTTCTTAGACGGGGCTTGGATTTCTGGTCTGAGCTCTGAGATTTTGTGGGTCCACATCTAGCAGCTGAGGAGGTTTTTGCAGGTATGTTTATTTTAAGCTGAGGTATGGGGTTTGAAGTAGTGCTGTCACTGTATCAAACATTTGCCTCCAGCACATAATAACTGCACTGCTTCATTGCTCTATGTTTGCTGATTTTTTTTTTTTATTGAGGTTTTAGCTTGGGTTTTAACATGTGATTGTACAGAGCATTTAAGGAGTAGAAATGTAAGAAAAGAATACATATGGAGGAAGAGGAAATCAAAAAAGACAGCAAATAAGAAACTGTTGGTTATTTTGTTGGCATTTTGCTGGGTAAGAATATCACCATTTGGCTATTACACAGTACACAATAAAGAGCAGGCACCTGAAAATAGCTCTTTGCATTTGGAAAAGGGAGATTCCCAAGTTCCAGCTATCCAGCTATTCCAGACGTGATGGCTCATCTCAGATATTTCAGCATGCAACAAAATCTCTCTCTTGAGTGGGAAGACTTATGATTTGGTTTATGATCCATGCACAACTAGAACTGGCTTAAGAGCTTCAAAGTACCTTTTCCTTCCCATCCCATTCCCCTAGTTTTCTGCAAACCACCAGCAAAAGAGATGAGCTTGGCTGAAGACTGATTCYTAGCAGAGTGGCTGGGCTACCACTACATGGTATGGTCATCCTCAATGGTCATCCATACCATGACTGTCCTCTTTCCTTTCAAAATCTATTAGGCAAAAGAGTGGGACATGGAGTGTATGCTTCTACAGAGCACCTTTGATACCTCCCTACCAAAGCCCTGTAGGAAAAGCCAAGTTCAGGATTTGGTAGTGAATGACACTAAGATTTTATCTGCATTCAGCTCTGTGCTGTAGGATGGGCTGAAGTCTGTTACAGGAGAACCTGCAACTACATGACAGTTAAATAATGTTTATGAGTGCAGGCTATTGAAATTCTAAACATTCATTATGTAAAACTYGCATAGAGTCTCGTTGAATGCAGCAGATAGCTAAGAATAAAGAACTCGTCCTTTCTCTTTTTAAATGGAAGGAGGAGGATATTGAGGGGTGGCAGATGACCAAGTTGGGCTTTTAGGATCTCCCACGACAGTTCCTTAAAAAAATTAGCTCTCCTTTTATTATGGAAGTCGGACGGATTTTCTGCTCTTTATAAACTGGCTTGATCAAGAGTTTCACCCTCAACCACATCTCTCCCCATTGGACACAACAGTCCTGGTTTCAGATGCAGAAATTACAATTACAGCCAGGAAATGCCAAGTAGGTCCTCACCATGTTACCTAGGGCACCTCTAGCTGGCTTGAGGACTGTGTTCTTAAATTCTGACTCCCACAGACCACCTTCATTAACTGCTGCTTTTGGCTTCTCACTTGGTACCAGAGCAGCTTGGTGGCTCTCCAAAACTTGCTGATTGGGCTGCAGTTGATGCTGCCTTCACTTCAGCAATTGCCAGCCTGGACAAGACTTTCTGAAAAAAAAGCCTTCTTGAGCTATGCATCCACATAAAAAAAAAGGTCTTTCCAAAGACACTCGACAACCTGTTCTTCCAAAACATGGGCTCTCCCCTTCAGAATGTGGAGGTCTATCATGAGCTGCTGCTGTTTTTATAGAAACTATGTTTTTCATTGGGAATGGGATGCATTTTACTCCTCTAAAGGCAAGTCTTTCTTATTTTAAATACAATTTTATAAATGAAAGAGACCTGTGTAGGGCCCCCYTCAAACCAAACTGTAAAGTTGCGTGTTCCTAGCAAAAAAACAGACTGAATACCACAGTCGCGACTTAACAAGGTCAGTGCGTACCCCCACACAAGCTGCTTTCTCCCTCCTACCCCCTTTTACTCAAGCATCAAGAAATGCCCCAGAAGTCTGGTAGTTCTGTCATGCTCTAGGAAAACAGCACGATTCAAATTTCCACTGCTGTAGTCTGCACAGAAGCCACCACTGCACTGCAAGTCACACGTCTACTGAGCTAGTTACCAACAAGCAGAAGCCTTCAACATGCCCACACTCAACTATCTGACACAAAACAAGCCTATTCTTAACACGAGAAATGCCAAAAAATGATTCCTTTCCTACTTCCTCTTCTCATTGTTCACCTCCCTCTAAAGAAACAGCCTAAAGCATTTTTGGATTAATGTAATTAACAATATCTACTGTCCAGCCGTTTTGTGATTCACTCTTTTCCAAATATCTAAGCCCCATTAGTGAAATCCTGTGCTGCAGGATCAGCATGGGGACAGAAATAATCAGTTTGAAAATAAACAGTGGGGGTTTTTTTGTTGTTGGTTTTCTTTGGATTTTTTTTTTTTTTTTCAATCAGAGCACTCATAAGCAACATAGGTTGGAAGAGAGAAGCTCCAATGAGAAGCTACAAGCAAAGACAAGACAAGTGAGCACATTTGCTGAGAAACCAGAAATCCATGGGCAGGACACTAGAACAGGCTCAGAGACAAGGACCACATGGACTAAAAGAGGTCATTGGTTTTCTGCAGAACACGATTATTCCCCCAGCAAATCCACCACCGGTTTGTTCTCGCAGAGGTTCAGGAACACATGTAAATGCTGTGTGGCTTGTCCACTTCCTATTTTGCCATGAAAATATTGGCTGTGGGGGATTTCACACTCTCCACGAGTTTGACCTTGCCATATCCCTGGAATAAAATACACTGCAGGAGGCTCCTACAGTAGCAGACTTTTTACTTTCTCCAAAATACAGCTTCATGCATTTCAAAGCATGAGCAGCTTCCAATCAAGCAACGTGCTAAGAGATAATAGCCATGGGACTACTTTGTGCATGTTTAGCAGGTGCCACTCTTCCCACTTGTAGCTGTCACTAAAACTACACTGAAGTGACAGGCARCAAGTTAAGGTACCACAGGAGGGGTCTCGGGATCCATCCACGACAGGGATGGATGGATGGCACCATCCTACAGAGCCAAGGGATTCCCTGAAGAAACTACTGATGGGAACCACTTCCTCGTCCAGGGCTCAAGCTCGGTGCTGACTCAAGGTGCAGTTTAAACCACCACTTGAGGTTTCCTCCCARATGTCTTTTGGGCTCAACTCCTGGCTACGGAAACTACTCAGGCAACTTGAAACACAGCATCTGCCATAAAACTGTCCCTTTTCATGTTTTTTTGCCCTTTTGTCCCCTTAACTTGCTCATATCACCGTGTGTGAATGGCCCAGTGGCCTTCAGGGAGGACCTCCCAGGACAACCTGACACAAAGCTGCGCCCGCACCACCAAACCAAGAGCATTTAATCACCAGCACTGGGAAAACATTTTCCAAGAGGGACATCATCTGCCTACCTGAAGCCTTTAACCTGCCTTTAATTGAGCCTGGTGGGAGTTTTGCCCCCACCTTAGAGGAAGGGAAGATAAGWCCTCCAAGGATCAAGGCCTAGGGGACCTTGTGCAAATTGCACAGGTAAGTTGCTTTGACACTGGGTACAAAGTGTGTCAACACTACTGAATACGTCAACACTGAACAACTTTTTTTTTTTTTTCTTTTTGCTGTTAATCTTTTCTATTTCACTGTTTTTTCTTTATTTAGCCTGCGGGAATGTTACCTACTGGCTCACTGGCACTTTGGAGAGTGGGTCAGAGAACAATATGTGGCTTGGCCACACAGAGAAAGATGTGACAGAGCTGGGGGAGGGATCAGCAACTTTGTCCAGAACAGCATCTCTGGAAGGGCTATGGGGTTTCTAGGGCAAAGAGGCCACTGCATATGATGCCTCCTTCAGGTTTTTGGATGCCCCCAGCAAGAATACAARAGACAGAAACAATCGAGGAGGCCTAATGAGAATTTGACTCTTGAACGCGCTACCAGCACTTCTTTAATCTCAGAAGAATTAAAGTACAAGCAAACAAAAGCAAAAAAACCCAAGGGGTTATAATGTTAAGAAGATACAGCATGAGAAAYACCCTACTCAAATCATCCGCTGTTGCAAGCCAGTTCATACTGAAGACACACTAGGCCTGGAATAACCTGCAAAACAAGCACCATCACTGTTGTCCTGGCTCCTAGTCGAGCAAAGCCAGCCTGACACCACAGCCACACGTTCATGGTTGTGCCTAAATTGCCTCCTCTCTTTGGCACTGCTCGCTGCGTGCACCGAAGGAGTGGAAACTTATCCTGACAACAGCAATAGAAGGAGGGACAGGGGGAGAAAGAGAGATGTGTGGTCCATCACATCATACAGTATCTGCTGGATTGCGATCTGTTGTTTATTGGTTGGCAAACAAGCGTCACTTTTACAACAAACATTAGTAAAGGAGATCGTCTGACTTCTTTGTGATCGTACAAAATGGATCATAAATTAAAAAAAGGGGAAAAAAAGTATAATCCATGCTGCTACCTTATCTCTGGAAAGGCCTATGTTACTTAAAAACCTGTCAAATAAATAAATTTCCTGTTAGGAAAATAACAAACAGAACACTACTATTTTTTTTCTCCTGAATCACTGCATTTTTTTTTTATTATTATTTTTTAAGCTCACTACGAGTCAAACCGTTCTCGTTTCAACCGTGGCTGTACCCGTGCCTAGTGCTGGCACCCGGAGCGAGCTGTGAAGGCCTCGCGGGAGCCCCAGCCCCGCGACTGTGAGCACTCAGGCGCTGTAAACACRAAACTTGCCCCTTGCTCTAGTCTGCAAAAGGTCCCGTTGGAGGAAGAAAGAGACACGCCAAGGTCAAAGACTCTGCGAAAATAAGCTGTGATCACACTCCTAAAAACGTCCAGTCTTTTCGTTTTTCTTTTTTTTTTTTAGTATTTTTCTTCTTTTTAGCCCACCGAGACTGTTGACCAGGACGGGAGGAAGAGGCAAGGGCAGGGAAAGAGGCAAACAAAAAACTAAAAAAAGAATAGAATAAAATAATTAAAAAAAAGGAGTTATGAAAGAAAACCTTGCTCCTACCGGTAGACAAACTTACAAGACCAACACAATAGAAAAAGTTCTTTTTTTTTTTTCTTTTTTTTTTCCACTACATTAACAGGGACGCAAATTCTGGAGGAACAGAAAGCAGACTATATGTGCAATGCTAGTATCTGTACATTACATAAGAAACCGTCCGGCTTATTATTATTCTTTTTTCTCCTTTTTTTTTTCTGCTATTAGTTTTTTTTCTTTCCTTTTTTTTTATATCATCAGTTAATACAGCAAAACAGAAAATACCCAGTCAGCACATGACCCCTAGGATTCCCTCTCCTGGCATGGCGAGATGCTCGCTTGCTGCCCACCCCGCCACACGACCTGCTATGTTTGCCAGGGACGGGTGTTGGGCTCCCGCTGCAAGATTTTTTGCCTTTTTTTTTTTTGTTTTTGTTTAAATCAGGTCCTCATTATTAAGAGCAACACAGCATCAAGGATTTTTTCTTTTCTTTTTTTAAAACAAACACAGCATTAGGTTGAGAAGGCCGCGAAGTGTGCCGTTATCTCTCATAGCGCTCTCATTAACATAATGAAGTCTGTCTGTCTGTCTGGAGGAGAGGTGAAGGAAGGGGGAATAGCGAGGGGAAAAAAAAAAGAGGGTTCGGGACAGGGGGCAGGGGATCAGCAGTTACTCGTCTCTTCGGGCTGGCCTAAAAATTCTGGTAAAAAAAGTCCGAGAGTTTTGCTTGCTTGGGAAATGGCGTTGGCGCCCACGGAGCGCCTCGCGTCTCCCATGGCTCGCCTCGGCTCCGAAGCCGAGTGCTATGGAGCAGGATGAGGATCTTCTTGCCACCGGCCACCACTTCATCCTCTATAGGCTGGTGACCAAGTGAGCAGGTCCTTTGGCGGGGCCGTCTGGGGGCATCCCGTCTTTGCTTGGTGGGACTATGAACCCGTCGCTGCTGCCTCGGCCCAGCTGGTAGTACGTGTGGAGCTGCTGGACGTGGTTCCTGGAGCCCAGGTTTGGCATGCTTTTGTAGTAAACGTCATCAGCGTCACCGCTCTTGGACGCCGGTGGGTCGGTCTGGGTGCTGGCGGTGACGCTTTCTGTCACGGGCATGCCAGCCAGGGCGGGCATACTGGTGTAGAGGGAGTCCCTGTTGGGGGACTGCAGGTCGTCCGTGTGCTCGTTGGTCAGCAAGGGGAAAAAGCTCTCGCTGTTGTCCTGCGGGATGCGCCGCCGGGCGTAGAGATGGGGCTGGTGGTTCTCCGCCGCGTATGCGCGGGGCGGCAGGAGCGGCGCGTCCGACTCCTCGTGGACGAGCTCCAGGCCCAGGACCTCCTCGTGGGTGAAGGAGGTGGCGTCGTCCAGCACGATGGCGTCATCCTCGCCGCCCACGCTGTTGACGAGCTTGTTCATCAGGTTGCGGCTCTGCTCGCTGGAGCGCTCGTGGTTGTTCAGGTAGGAGGGGATGTAGTTGGAAGTGAGTTCCTTCAGGATCTTCTTCTCGAGGGCATTCTCRGTGTGGTTGTACCCACGGTCAATGATTTGCACGCAGTTGCTCAGGTACTCGCCGCTGGCGATGCTGTAGCTGTTGCCGTGATTACCATTCAGTGGTAGAGTATCCGTGACACTTGTATCCCTGGCATTGTTCAGAAGCCCCTCTGAAAAACATCACACAAGAGAGGGTGACTTGTACACACAGGACACTCACGCGGCACCGGCAACGCTCCGAACCCCCCGCCTGGGCTGCTGCTCCGGCTTGTGGGGAGTTGGGGCCAATGCCTTCCCAACAGGAAGACCGAAACCCACCACCAAGCACTGGCACTGGCACCTGCTGGTGAGGAGGAGGAGGACGAAGGGCTCCTCGCCCCGGGTCTTCCTCTTGCTATTGCTGCTTCCAAAGACTCGTGGCGGTGGCGCTATATATTCCTTGGGAGCTGTCAAAGTGCTGAGCCCGAGCTGGCCCTAATTGTCCTCCCCTACAGTCCCAGGGCTCGGACAATCCATCCCAACTGAGGCCCAGCCTTTGCGGAATAGATTACCCACTCCCACTGCTGCATTTGGGGGAACTGCATCCTCATTTGCTTGAAAGGGGAAAAAGCTCCACTCATCCCTTTTGCTTTGTAACGAGAGGATAGGCATACGCTCCAAAGGAAAAATATGGAGATTGGCTAAAGTATCCTTGCGATGGATGCAGGCGCAAGGTGCCTTTTTGGAATTACACTCTGTGCCACACAACGACATGGCCAAAATTACTGGCTTGATACTGGCTGGTAGGGAAATTTGTCACACACCTAGTACTGGAGATGRCTGAAATGAGGTGGTATGGCTTTGCTTCAGCCTCTAAAAAGAGCTTCCTTTTCACTTGGGGCATTAAAGCATGAGGTTCAGAAGGCACGGCAAGTACTGTTGCAATGGACAGGGCAGACGCTGTGCACGTGCCGAGAGCAGCACTTCTTGGTTTAGTCACTCCCCACCAAACCTGTCCCTTTGACAAACACTTGCTCAAGGAATATATACGCCTACAGCCACAGAAACGAGACCTTTGGATTTTAGYGACAAATTGGCCCGGCTGCTCTACTTGAACTGCCTACTCGCATCTCCATGGGCGTCTTGGCACGACTGGCATCAACCTGGAGCTTGATTCTTCACTCATTCACAAGACCATGGAGAAATGCTTTGAATGCAACACAGCATAAGTGCATGAGGAGGAGGAATCAGGCCTCAGGAAAGTGAAACCACCATGCTTGCTTTTTTTTTTTTTTTTTTTTTTTTTTTTTTTTTTTTTTTTTTTTTTTTTTTTGGTCTTTTGGATTAGTGGCCTCCTAAGAATGAGCACAATCATGAGAATGCATGAAATTCTCCAATTTTCAGCTAAGGACTTCCAGTGCTGCACAAAAAAACAAGCAACTCTGCCTGTGGCTTGGAGAAGCCCTTAGCTGACAATTTAAGATTGATGGTTGCTTGTATCAGGCGGGGAAAATGCTCGGTACGTTGCTAGCACACCTCCGAAAATACCGTATTTGGTCTATATCTGCAATGCAGTCTTGCAGCACGTCAGCACCCGGACGACTTTGCTCTCATTTTGAGCACAAAGCCCTGGAAATGTCTTCTACATTTCGGATTTTGGATGCTTCAGGAGTGTTCGCGGTATTCACAGGTTCCCAAACAAGCAAGGAAGCCTTGTGTAACATGAAGTTGCCATCACAGATATAGAGCAAAGCCRTTTATTTTCATGGTGGAATGTCTCCAGATAAGCCACAATGTTGGGAGGATAAATGAAAAGTGAGATTTTTTTCAGAGGGGCAGATGCAATGAGTGACGGGTACAACAGGCTCTGTCTGATGGTCGCGTTGAGCAACATGCATTGGAGCACTGTGCATTATTCCTGCTGCCAATGCATAGAAAAGGAGGCTGGTAGGCAGTTAAAAAACAAAACAAAACAAAAAACCAGATGCATTGCACTTGAAAACAGAGTGGTTTCAGTAACGAAATACACCATATAAAAATGCTATGACCTCGCAAATAAAAATGCCAACTTTAAAAACGATTTAAACTCATACGCACAGTTATATGAGAAACTACTTTAGGAAAACGATACCACAAAAACAAGAAATAAACAAAGAAAGAATCATCTAATCTTAACTGTATCTATATATATATGTACCCATACATATATATATACACATACACACACATGTATATATACATATTTATATCCATATGCTTCTTATTCTCTGGATTTCAAAACTGTGAGATGAATTTCCTTTATTAACTACATCATCTATATGTGATGCAATAAAAGTGAACTAAAAAAAAATTACATTTGATATGCAATGTTTAGCTTTACTCCCATACTTGTCTCTCTGTAGGGCTCTAAACGACAGCATGAAGAAAAGGAAAGAAAAAACAACAAGTAAGCTTACAGCGACAGTAGGAGAAACATGAGTAAAAAGCAAACTGATGATGTGCAGAAAAGAGAGTTAACGGAAATAATTTCCACTGCCCAGAATACATGAATTTGTTACATGTTTTATTTCAGGTTAAAAAATAATATTGACATTTTAGACAGAAAATTATTTTATGCACAATATTAAAGAGAATACATTTTTATCAAAAAAAAAAACACATTTAAAACTTTTTCCAATGCCACTGTAAAACGTTCAGAGTGCAACACAAATCAAGACAGAAAGCCTGGAAATTTAGAAAGATCTAGAGCTGTAATGGTCATGCTTCAAAAGACAGGCACTGTCAGTGTCATTTCCATAGTCTTAAAATGAATGGCTTTACTTACTGTTAGTTATAATAACCCCTGGCAGTTGAAATTGAAATCCATTTCCTTGCTAAAATGTTTGGCCGTCCATCCTTTGCAACAGTGCTTTGTAAGAGTACGCGTTTGCTCATCATAGGGCTGCCGGCATTTGCAAACTTTTGCAAAGAAGCCTTGCTTTTTCCTTTCTCTCTTTAATCAAGCGCATGGAAAACTACATGGGCTTTGCAAACAAAGGTGAGAAAAACAGCAGCTCAAACAATGGCATCTCTAAATGAAGCTATTGAGAAGGAAGGGTTTGAAAAATAATTAATAGTAATAAAGAAAAAAAGAAGAGCCAACGATGAAGATGGAGAGCCATTAACTTTCAACTTCCCACTTTGCATTGGTTTGTGGCATGCTGTTCTTTAAACAGAGCTGGTTAATGATTTCCTTCTTCTGTTAAAATTAGCTTTCATGACAGCAGTCGGGCACTTGGAAGAGACTCGGGTGTCCAAGCGAGCGCGAAGAGCGTGGATGTGTCCGGAAGTGAGCGTTTGGCTGGGGCACTGGGGTTTTGCTGGACTGCCGGGCTTCTCACCTACCACATCCTTAGTCCTTCTATGCTCTGGATGGCTGGAGAAAACTCATGTCACCGCCAACACACCAGRGGTGGTAGATGAAGGTGCGAAAAGATCAGAGCCTTAGGGATGCAGGATGAGTTAGTTGGGTGATGTTAGTTAGTGTGTCCTCCTTGCCCGCCAAGCCCAGGCAAGGCACACCCAGACTTTGGGACAGGGTATACTTTTACAATGCACTATTATGCTTTAGTCTGAAAACCTAAGGCCCTTTAAGACGGTTCGTTTTTGCTAACCTTGGTTTCTGCAGGGGCATCTCCTCTTATTCACTGTTGTCACAGCATATCCTCCTCCAAGGGCAGTAACCAGTTTGGAAAGCAAAAGCTCTACCACATCTAGGTTCGTTAATAACCTTGCAACCTCCCCCCAGAATAACGGGTCTGATTCTGCTGCCTCTGAATTCAATGGCAAAGCTCCAATGTCTTAAATGGCATCAGTGCTGCTCCTGTTTCCTTTAATCTCCAGGGGATGAAGGCWGGACAGGTTTCTCTGTTAACCACCTGGCTGTGTTGCACTGAATAGCAGTTAAAAATCAACACCACTATTTGTGAAATAATGTGCTATTCACTCAGCTAATTCTACCACAATCCAGTGCTAAAACTAGAGGAATGCAGGATTACTAGATGCACATAAAAGCTTTTTCCTTTTTCTTTTTTTTGTTAACATTTCAGCCCAAAGTCACCTTTGTTCATTTGAGTCACACAGGCTTCAAAATGAGGACTGATCTGAAGCCAAACATTGACCTCGTGTTACCTGCTGCCAAAGGACTGAAAAGTCCCACTGCATTTTAAGCAGTCAGGTTAACTCTACAAGACCAGATGCCCTATCTAACAGATAAGCTGCTCTGCTACTTCTCGATCAAGAAATCTCAGCATTMTCAGGTAGGAAAGTCTATGGAAGACTGAAAGTTGGGTTCAACATGAAGACCCTCATTTCAGGCTTAACCATCACCCCTTTAAGAAAGCATTAGCAGGACCAAATTTATTTGCACACGGTTAGCATAGTTTAGGAAACTAAACCAACAGCAAAAAGGTCAGATACAGAAGTTTCCTTGCAGTTTGRATGAAAATACGCCTGGGATATAGCTCAGGATCTAGGTCTCCTGACCACAGCATGGAGTGTGTGTAGTCCAAGCTCSCCTTTCCTGCAGAGGGAGACCTGGATTGGGAGTGGAGAGATGGACCCAAGGCCTCACATCCAAAAGGGGCATCATTCTGTAAGAATTTGGCCGCCATTCAAACAAGCCCCCCACCGAAATAAATCAGAAGTAACAGTCACCTCTGGCCACACTTTTTTCCCCCATTTTTGCCGTTTAATAGCTCATGCAAAAATGTACTAGTGCAAATGGCCAAACACTCATTAAAAAGGTCCAAACTCCCTGGAATTGACCTATGCTCCTTACTTGAGATCTCCTTTTCTTCCTAGAGATCAAGGGTGGATTTGCCCTGTGGGGTTTTTCCCTTGTCCCACTTGGGGCAGACACCCTGGTGCACAGCTGAACACATTTCTACATGTCATTTCAAACACAAAGTAGCGTTGGTGTAAGCTTCACTTACCTTYAGAGATGTTCCTGGTTCTGAAATGAATGACTGAACATGAAAAAGGTGCTGACAACAGAGAGACAGAGATGGACACAACCAACAAAAAAACACACAAAAAGACCAAAACAACTCAAAAGCAAGGAGATTCAGAAAAGAAAAAAAAAAKCAAAATCAAAACCACTATGAATGCTTTGAGCAGAACTGATGGCAGTATCTCAAAGCGGACTTGATTGCTCATGGAAAAAAAGCCTACGGAAAATGGAAAAATGCACTGAAATGAAAGGAAGGGGAGGATCACTTTTATGCCCAGTTCCAAAAACAAAACAAAGCGTGTGTGTGGGAGGGTGGGAAAAAAAAAGAAGGAAAAAAAAGAAAAAAGAAAGAAATGGGCCAAAATAAGCCACAGAAAATGGAATTCTCACTAGAAAAATTAGAGAGAAACTCCAGCACACCTTGTGCGTTGTACATGCTGACAGAAGGGTTGTTATAGACGGCCGATTCCCCGAGCAATGTATTATAAGGGTTGTTAGTGCCATGAGGACGAAGCAGAGCATTGGTTATAAGATGATTAGCCATGGCTCCTGGAGCAGCCCGATAGAAAGACAGAGAAAAAAAAAACAAACAAAAAAAAACAAACAAAAAAGGTCAATCAGGCAAATGTAGCAATTAAAAAAAAGGGAAAAAAGAACATTCAGAATGACAACAGTTGAAATATCCTGGTTACAAGCAGCCAGCTCAAATTAGACTCGAGAATTCGAGGCCACCAAAAGCAGCACAGATGTTACTGACGATGCGCACATCCAAATCGATGCAAAAGGAAATGGGTGGGAAAGCTGAGAAGCTACATCGAGGGCGGCCGCCCGCCTCCCTCCCCATTGGTCGCTCGGCATGGAAGCAAGGCTTTGCCCACATGCTAGCTACAAATACACGGAGGGAGATGGCAGCCTATGGATGGTGGGGGCAAAAGTCTCCATAAAGTGCCAAACAAAGGAGAAAATAAAAATAATAAGAATAAAAAATAATGATTAACATAAAAACAGCACAGTCAACTTCTGCTATGGACTAGGATCTGTTGTCTCTTGAAACGCACCCAAAATAAAATTAAAATAAAAAGAATAACTAAAAAGAAATGATGGAAGATGGAGGCTCTCCTAAGACTCTCGGTGCTTATTGGAAGACTCTTTTTCAGGTAGCGAGTACTCCTTTCTAAGGGGGTGACCTGAACTTTAGCTTCTGCTCTGCAAACCTCCTCCCTTGAGCATGTCGACACGGTCCCGAAAAGCGCACGGTCCTTTGGGTGCCTTAGCAAGGAGCCGTGGAGACGTCCACATCCCAAGGCTCTCCCTTGTCCCAGAAAACACCTCTTCCCCCAGCTCCCAGTTGCCTCGGTCATCAGCAAAAGGATGAGGAAGCAACTGAAAGCTCCTTTAACCCCTCATCCTGTTAAAACTCCTCTGCATACCAAGAAGCGACCGACTTGGAAACTTGCCCTGGGTTTGGAGCGGAGGCGAGGCAAGTCTCTCTTTGGTGGCAGACACCTACAGTGGGAAATCCAAGGGGGCACTGTTTTTTTCCCATGTGGAATAAGCCATGAGAAGGAAGCTTTTCCAGCAAGCCAAAGAGCCTTGGGCCAGGACCAGTCAGGACTGGGCTCTTGGACAGCAAAGGAGAAGGGAAAGAGCCCAGAAAGGGGTAGGAGAGAGCAGACTGTTGCCCTCAGCCTCTCTCTCGGCCTCCAGCATCCCGTCGCACCCAAACACATATGGCATTAGCAGGCAACTCAGCCTTTTGAGCACAGAAAGAAAAGGAGAAAGCGGCACCGTATCAGGACTGCATGCCAGGAGGACTCCCAGACACATGCAGCTCAGAAAAAACACTTTTYTTCTCTCACCTGGTAGTTTTGGCTATACTGGTGTAAAGCAAGAGGAGCTGTGTGTTTTGAAATAAGGAAACAAATCTGTCTCCTGTAAGAAAACATTATATGAACACTTAACTAAGCAACCTTGAATGTAACTAGCAGGCAAATGAGTCAATACTTGCATTCTGGTAGTGTATTTATCCACTAATCTCACTGGGAAGAGGGACTGCAGGAACCAATTTGCAATAGTTTTATATCGGCACTARGACTAAGTCCATTAAAATCAGTCCTGTTTTTACATTGCTTTTATGTAAGTCAAGCCAAAACAGATCCCAACAGTGASTTTGCTTTTATACAGAAACAGGAATGCCCAGACTTAAGCCAAAAATTCAGGAGTGATATAATCCATTTGAGATTTAACCCAATCTCAAAGTCAGATTTGGTGCACAAGAGAAGACAATGCCTTCTAGATGGTTTTGAACACTTTTCCTTGAAGCATCTTTAGATGGAAATGTCACAAAGAGAAAGCCATACTACATATCCCTCMTCTGAGCTTGTCTAGCAGTTTTCAGTATGTGGAACAATTCCCACTACTCTTTTATCTAATTAACCAGCCTCATCTTTTTGTTTCCTTGACTTTGCACTTCCAGGCACAGCACAAGTTTCCACTGTCTTTCACTGCCTGCAAACCCATTTCACAAAGAACAACTCCAAGGGTGACAAGCCATGGTGTGTTTCAGCAGGCAGGTCCCTACCAGTCCACCAACACTCCAGGTGACTTCAGGGCACAAGGCCGTGGAGGACTCAAAGTCAACGCTGACAGTGCCAAGCTAGATATCCACCCAGCRAGTTCCCCTCATGGTGGACCTACCACGGTGTTGCTGTGCAAGTCAGGAAGCGTCAACCTCAGCCTCTCACAAGGAAACCAGTGCATCCCTTATGCTTATTAATTCGGGCTCATTTTCTCCTAATCTACTTTAAGGATGCAAAGCATGCTATCTCCAAGGATGTGCTGAGAGAAGTGGTGCATTCAGGCTGAGGAGTCTGTAATTAAAGCTTTAGATAAAAATATAATAATACAAACAAATCCCTGTTATTGGTTCCTCTTTCCAGTGAGCATGAAAGCCTAAAAGGTATCACCAGCCATAAATTTAAGTTATCAGCCTGCCTTCTTCACACCACTCTATCATTGCCATAGCAACCACAGGGTTATTAGGAGCAGGGGATTAGCCTGCAGATGAGGCATGAGCCGAAGGAGCAGGTGAACCAACAAGCAGCAACCCYGCTAATCAACAACGAGCAAAGCCCATTAGAGAAAAAAATGTGTTTTCAAAAACTGAGAATAACTGAGGCTTGGGCTCCTCTTCAGAGCCAGCACTGATGATGGCAGAGAGGGATCTTGAGCCCGGGGAAAGGCAGCAATGTGCTGCAGTCCAGCACACCCAATTGTGGCCAGCAAAGATAAACYTCTTTTTTTTTTTGCTAGCCATCTGCTCAATCTCCTCAGTAAGAGGTCGCTGCTGAGTGCTTGCTTGTATTTGTTCATGACACAAACATACATTGCACACATCTCTCCCAATAGGTCACAGCGCCCTGCATCTTGCTTGCTTAACTATGTCTCAGCAGTAACATTCACTATAAAATTTTGCAGCACTCCTGAAGCACAGTGTACATTCCCAAATACATTCTCCATTTGCTTGGTGATGGCGCCTGGCTTTTAACTCCAGGATTCTTGGATTCTGCTGGCCAAAGACATGTTGCTAAAAGCAAATTCATCTGCCCTTTCCAAACACTTCAGGCACATGAATTTCTGGAGTTGGAGCAAAGAGGTGGCTTCAACCACAAAGGCACACCAAGGCATCTTTCATGTTCAATGGGATGCGCTTCATGGAACCTGTACCTACCAGCAAGATGTACCTCTGAAAATGTGGAAAATATCCTGTACAACCACCCCAGCGTGACTAGAGCCCCATGCTCAGAGGTCTCCACCTTGTTTCCACCAACACCCAAACAAAGATTAAGGGACAGCACAAAACATGGACAGCTCTGAAACTCAAAATTAGATTCAAATTCTGGTTTCAGGCGACATCAGTGCTCAGCTCGAAGCATCCTGGGGCTGGATTGCCCAGAGGGAAGGATTTATAGATGGATTAATAGGAGAAAGAAACCGTGCTCTTTCTGAAGGCAAATATCAGGTAAGTAACAGTAAGGAAATAACTATGCCAGCCTGTGTGCTTGTGGCCTGCCTGCAAATATCCCTCCCAAAAGCTGATATGGCAACCAGCCAGCATGGACAAGTGGAAATTCCCATTTCYGTGATCGCCCTCCGACTATACTCATGTGTACAGGATTCGGATAGCTAAGTTTACCTACTTGGTGTGCACATAAAAGCAAGCATCACTTGAACGACATTATACAGCATAAATTGTACCTTGCCCTTCGCTTGGTTAGATGAAAATCGATGTCCTCAGGAAAAAAAAAAAAATAAATAAAAAAAAAAAAAAAAAGCAATGAGTGCATTTGTGTTGTAACCAAGTGTTTCATTTCCCCTGACCTAAAAGCTCCAAAATGTCATTTCTTTCTGTTTTTGTTTGTTTTTTTTCTTTTTTCTTTTTTTTAAGGAAGAAAGAAACTCTAATAAAAAACAGGCATTGCTGTGTCTTTGGTCAGACCTTAATCTTTCTCTTTTCTCCCCATTTTAGCCAGGGAGAGCAAAACAATCCGAACTCCTTTGGTTCTCCCTACTTCTGCTTTCCTAGACTGACAGGTTCTCGGAAGGCACCAAGGTACCTGGCTGATCAGGTCACCAGTTTTGCCTGGACCYCAAACTATCTCCCTAGACAGGAATCCACTCCTAAGTGTCCAAACACAGTCAAAAAACCGCTGCCTTATATTAACCCTAGCAAACAACTCTCCTCCTGAACATTAACGGTATTGAAGTAGCCTTCAATACTGCCAATAAATCAGCAACACTGATTTCAGTTGTATATTCTGGCCTGTTCAGTACCTCGCTTAGCATTAACTTACTCCATTTTGTTCCCTGGAAAAGAAAATACATACACTGCAGGTCTGTATTGAGCYGAAGCTCCATTCTTCTTTGTACCTTCCCTTATGGGTGCTCAGTAGTACCATTCACTGCATTACAGGCAGATTTTTCAAGTATTTAAATAGTGCTGGTTTTCAGCATGATCTCCTGCAACTTATGCAAATGATTAACGCAATCATGAAAAGTCAAAGCAGACTCCCTTGCTGGAGGACAACAGGTATTTTCAGCTTTTCCCTGGCGCCCTCCAGCCGACGCCCTGACACTCAGATTTATCGAGCTGCATCTGCATAATAATAGCCAACAGGATTCAGTTAATAAACTTCAATAAACCTCCCTATTAAATTTCTCTCCAATAGGTTTGTTGTCACTCGCAGCATCTAATCTATTCATTGAGGAGCTATTAATACTGACTGCAGCAAAATGGGATTTCAGCAAATGAGATTGTTAAGCTCTGGGCCATCTTCCTCAAATGAAACATCCCCATGCTTTTATACAGAGATAGAGGAGGGAAAGTGATTTTTTTCCCCTCTTCTTCTTCCCTCCTTGTGCATTATTTATGCCAACAAGGTGGATTATAATCTCCAGGTCTCATTCACAACACCTGMGCTGCTATCGGTGGTCTGGATGGTGGACGCTTCTCCATTTGAGGCTGGCTCCACTTCTGTTATTTGCACCCCTGGTACAGGAACTCGCTCAAATCAATGCCTTGCAGTTCTGACAGCAAGATGTGCAGAGCCTGAATCTCAAACCCATTTGGGACCTACATCTTAAGGGTCCTATTTCCCACCTTGGAAACACGAGGATCGGTTTTCAGGAGAGCTTGGCCCAGGAGGATGCCATAAACTTGCAAAACGTGGCTGTTAAGCAGCATGGTAAGCGACCTCCCAGCAGAGCAGTCGTGCTTTCTTCCTTCTTCCTTCACACTCGTTGTATTAAGACTGCTCTGCAACAACACTCTGCTGGATCTAATACTCCCCAAAGCCCACTCTGATTTCAGAAACTGCCTTGGCCTCCGTTTTCCTCTTTAAATCTGATCCACCTAATGACTGAACTTCCAATTACATGGCTGTCAATCCGCAAATCAAAGCCAGTTCATAATATCTCCCAAAGGAAGAATGCCACGTCACTCACCGAAATCGCTGCAACAAATCTTAGCTAACAGTCCCAGGCAGCAGAAAAACAAAATAAACTAGAAGACAGTCGACAGTGGGAATCATTTTGCACAGAGTTGGAGTTAAATTCCCTAAGTGTTGACCCTTGATGCTAAAAAGTCATTATTCTCCTCGCATAAAATGTACGGCTTAATAGATGAAGCTAAAAAAAAAGCTCAGGCACTTTATAGTCCAAAAAGATGCTGCATTTCCTTGCCTGACAAAATAAATAGGTAATATCCATCTGCTCTCTTCTACCTGAAAATGCTCTGTGGTCTGTAAGTGATCATCCCTAGAGTCCCTTCCAACCTCAACCATTCTGTGATTCTGCGATTTTGGGGTGGTTCATGCCTAGTTTGGTGTTGCTCGAGCCTTTTGAGGCTGACCAAAAGCAGCCCTGCAGGGGCACTGAGTACTTGCATTAAGCACTTGTCCACTTGCCATCCCTGGCGATGTCTATGCCAAAACATCTTCATYGGGCAACAGCAGATCTAGCCATCACTAACATCAGAGATATGTGAAGGTGAGAATAGCACATCATGTTTCGTTGGAGCTGCCCCCAGCATGGCCCAAATTGCCCCCCGTTACATGTGCAATACAGTGGTAGGGAAGCTCTCCTCCAGCTTCGCCTGAACACGAGGACAGGAGAYGCCCTGACTGATGTGGTGGGCACATCTAAGTCATGGGGACTGCAGTGGGAAGAGCAGCCCCTAGCAAGAAGCTCYTTGGACTGCCTGGCCACCGGCTCGATCTTCTACCAAACGCCAAATTTCACACTTGCTGCTCTTTCCAAAAGGCTGCTTTCTACAAATTCAGGACAATAAGGCCACCTGAAGATAATTCAAAACTTCACCCAACCTCCCCAACGCATACACAGTCGTCCCCACTGAGCTAATAGAGCAGATATGGTTTCAGTGCGGAAATCACAGCTTAATTATATTTTGGGGTGAGTGGGAGGAATTTGATGGGAGATTTCATTTAGGAAACGATCAGGTCTCCGTTGGGTTAGAAATCAGGATATTAATGTTCTTCATTTTAATTTTCCTCTCTGACTCAGATTCCCACTGTTTGAATTTGAGCTCAATTTGTTCTGTTCATTATGAAGAAATCCACATGAATTTGACATTAAACTGATTATCTCTGAGAACAGTAGCAATAATTTCCTTCTTTTTTTTTCCTGTGTATGTTTCAGATTAGGTCTTTGTGGCTGACATAAAGATGCAGAGGAGAAATAACAAAGCAAGGGGAAATCAAGGATTTTTTTCTAGAGTGCAACTCAGAAGCAGGGGCATACAAGGAATGCCCAGTGTCTGGACCTCTTAGTTCCCCAAAGAGAAAAACACAGCCAAGATGTGGAAAAGATTTGCCACCCATTAATACATATATTATCGCTTATTTGTTAACTTGCATGGATATGCATAGCTCCATCCGTGCATTCTCCTACAGCAAAACAGTATTTGATATTGGTGATAAAGCACATTTTTCCGCTGCTGCTTATTGTCCTCATGAAGCCAAAGGACACTTGCTTCTTCCACCTTTTCTTTGCAAAAACACTCAAATCCCCCACGCTGAAAACCTGAACATGCCCAGTGCTCTGGAGGCAGCTCCCGACTTGTCCAGCTCCRTCCCCTCCTGACTGATACAGTCGTACTAAGTGGGGATGAGCAAGGGGAAATGAGGTCAGAAACATTTTGGACTTCAGGAAATATCTGCAATGGTCACGCAGCTCCTGAGAGGGAACAGTAGCTGCACTTTTCCCTACTATCATATTACTGGCATTACAGCATGTAAGTATGGGGTTATGCCTTCAGGTCCAGGAGTGACAAGCCAGATCCAAGCCCAGGAGGCTCAAAGGGATGAGATGGTTCAGCAGATGGGTAACTGCTGCTGACTGTTCCAATACAGGAACATGGAAAACAAAAACGGATTTGCCTGTGACATTAGCAAGCAAGAGGGGACTACAAGAATTGTGAATGAGATGTGGGTTAAAAACGGTTCTTCATTTCAGAAATGAAAGAGAAGCCCTAATCGAGGACCTCCCACTTTTTTCCACTTCCACACAGAAGTGTGGTGAGTCAGGGCACGGAGAGGCAATGTGGAGCCAGGAGCAGGAAGATGGGAGAAGAYATCATCTTCTCACTGTTTCCAAACAGTGACTGCTGCCTGAAAGTTTGGGAAAAATATCTGTGCACAAAGCAATGTTCAGYACAAAGGTGCTTTACAAGGAAGGTGTCTAGCTAAAGTGATGCCAGAGTGGAAGTTATTTCCTTAACCACTGGACTGATGTGTTGGTCARTATGTGTCTCTGGTAAGCAGGCAATCACTAACCAATTTACAAAGAGGCTGGGAGGGCTGAAGAGGGCCTTCTAAAAGGGGTATGAGAGCCTCTTGTGTCAACCTCAGGTAAGGAGAGATGCTAAACATACAATCCTGGTCTTGCAGTTTACTCCGCTGAGCTTTTGCTGTGCATTTGCAAATRAAACATTAATGAAAAGGCTCCTTTAAAGCTTGATATATAGTAAAATATTAAGGGGAAGACGGGAACCACAAAATTTGCATTGCCCTGCTGGTCTATTCAGACAGGAACTTTCTCTGGAGAGACTGAGGAAGAGCTCAAGAAACAACTTTATGTAAAGCCCTAAGACCACGACTGTTACTTTTCAAATGGAATAAACAGGATAAAGTATGAAATATCTGGAGCCCTGCGCAACTGGGTCCCTGTTGATGCCCACTACGTTTTCCCAGTCTAAGTGACCATCCACTGCTTTGGAGCTGCAAACTCCCATGGAAATGCTTGAGCCTCCATTCTGCAGATATTTCCATCCCCTGAAAAAGCAAATAGCAAATATCGTCCCTGCCAGTGTGAAAGAGTTGGACTGTGTAGCTACAGTTATTCAAGTCAAGGAGTCCTACCTAAAAGCACTGGTACAGCCTTTCTTCCACCAACAAGCCCAGAAGACACTGTTTGCTAAAGTCCTTTTCTTCATCAATGAATGGGGCAAAATAGCAAGATTATCAACACACGAAAGCCATCGGAGCATGGGATAATCTCCACCTTAACCACCCTGCTTTTTCCTTTGTGCYGACTTGAACTGTATCGATACCGACTTGGAGAGCCGAATCCAATGTCCTTAATTCCCAGCACCCAACATCACTAACCACAGATTTAAAGTCTTTCCAGRCTACCCTCAGACCGTGAGGTGGGTGAAAGACCTTGTAAAATTGGCGTGAAATCTGTCTGAGGAAAATCTGAGTAAGACCCAAAGTTCCAACTCACTTGTCGGCTGAGTTTTGCCCTCAGAGCCCTTTGTCTTTGATTKCTCCCTATGTTGAGGCAAGAGTGGAGTGGAGACCGCTTTGTTCCAAGTGCTCGGGCTTTCCTAAGGCCCTTCACTGCTCGCTTCCACAACGTAGCTAAAACTGCTATATACAAATTGCTATCTACATGCAAAAGTCTGAGGCTAAACACAGACTGTACAGCCCGTTTTCACTGGCAGCAGCGAGGCCTGACACCCCGCGCGCTTATGGCACTACTGCTCTGCGGTGGGAAGGTGGAGGTTTCTTTCCAGGTTTTTTTTTCTGGAGGGGGATGGAAAAGGGGTCTCCTAACTTGCTTCTGAGGATGACGGTTCTTGGAAATGCATGTGTAAAAAATAAAGAAAAGAAAAAAAGGAAACGGCCACCACCAAACCTCCTCCTAGTGAACACTGTAACATTTGCAAGTGAGAGAATAAAAGTCCAGTGCAATTTGCAGTGGGAAGCAGGGGACAGAGAGGGAGAGGGGCAAGGAGGGGCAATACATTTTAAAAATCCACAAAGTCACCACGAGAGTTAGAGATAGAAATAAATATATATATATATAGTTTATAATTACCTCTGTTGAGTGAAGCTGAACTGTTTATATCTCCAGTAATAAAGGAAGACTCGGACTGCTTTCGAACTGTGTCATTCCACATCCTACGAATCCGGCTCTGAAGAGGGATTGAACCACAGCAGGTAATGAATTTTTAGTGGTGGCAGAAGGGTTTCTTTCTGCCTCTCTGAAGATGGATACTGGCATGGATAGCTGACCCCGAGACTTGTTCCTGCCCAGCCAGTAGGTGCTCTTTCGTCATAATCCCAGCAGATGCTGCCTAACATKGTAACACAATGCCTACTACCAATCAAGAGATGCATAATGTATTTGCTTGGATTGCTTATATCTTAATTTAAATAATAAAAAAAAAAGCAATTGACATTATATATGAAAAAAMCCGTGCAAGCTACAGGTTCATCAATATGACATCAAATAACAGAAAAATAACCTCTAGGAAGAAGCATGCGCGCTTCTCTGTATTCCCCTAGATAGCATGCATCTATTTTTTGTAAAGTAAAACAGAAGAGCTGATCTGTGTCTTCRTGTCCCTGGATAAACAGGAGTTTTCTATAGCTGCTATCCATCTCAGGGAAATATCAGTAAAAAAACCCATGCATACAAGTGTAAATAAATGACTTCTATTCCCCTCCTGAAATATGTGTGAGGGTTTTGCCATCTGCGTGTACTGCTAGGGAAGCAGTGTGYTGATTCTGTTGGCCTGCTCTCTTTTTTTCTCAAGATGCTACAAAGTATTTATCTTTGCAGTTTTTGCACCACTTTCTACCTCCTTATAAGATGAACCCAACAAAAACCTGGCAGCTGCACCAACCTTGTGAGGAAATCATCTGAAGTCCGGTGACGACACACGTGGGAAACCCAAATCCTGGGAGACCCCAAGTCCTCCTACTCTGCTCATCAATTATATATTAACAGAATGTCCTAATCACTCATTAGCCCTTTGTAAGATGAACCACAGTGTAACGTGTGACTCGTGTACTTGTACAGCAAATAGTTTGCAGTCGGACATTTCAACCATTGCATTTCTATGAGCAAGTTTGGAGGACCCAGTGATCAGCCACCATGCCACCATGATCCAGTTCCCTAAGTGCTTTTCAGGAGGAAAAAAAGAAAAAAAAAGTTTTTGTTGAATATCCTTATGGCTGAATTTTGCAATTAAAATGTTTAAGGGTCAGATGATCTCACCACTTTGGGTCTCCACCCGTTCTCCATCTCACAGGAGGCTTCTCCTGGAAGGTCCCAGGCCCTTCCATCCAAAGACAAGCTGTCATGGGAAACATGACCTGTCTCTGTACCTTAAAAACTCATCCAGACATGACTGRCCTGCTGCTGGGAGAGTCAGTTCACCCTCAGAAGGGTTTATTATCTTGAACTGAGGATGCTGAGATGGAGGACTTGTTAAAGTCACTTCTCGGCAAGGAGGGCACCTACCTGCAAGCTGAGCAGCTCAAATCCAACAGACTTCAAATCAGTCACCCATATGTTGCTGGATATAATAAGTTTGGCACAGATGGGACTTGAGGATTGATGTGGTATTTGATGGTCTCCTGGGTAGAAGCTCCCTATTCTATACCTATTTGCCCTACATAATATCTAGACCTTGGTAAATGCCAAAGAAGTAGAGTTYTTGGATGACATCTTGGAATACGCAGAAAATAAATAATAATTTTCTCCGAGACATCAATTGCAAATTATGTTTTCCTGAGAGGTTATAAACTGTTATTCGCTATGTGTCTTTCATAATTTAATAGCTGAACTGTCAAGTATAATTACTTCCATTAGTAATACTGAATAAATTTGTGTTTGGTTTCTATTGATTAAGTAGTAAGCTTCTTCATTTTGTATGAACTGCACTTCTATAAATCTGTATCGGTGCATAAAAGTCAGCTTGAAAACTGCAAAGTCCACAGAGTAAACAAAAATCGAATTTTGAGATGACCAAATCATAACAAATCCAGTGACTTCCTAAGTTAATCTGACCCTCCCTGGGTACTCTCTTAAGAGATATATAAACTGAGGAAAATTGGGTGAAGAAAGGAATTGATCATACCAGTGGATGTCAGAAAGTGAATCTTTTCTTGGCAGAAGTGACTGCAAGAGTTTTTTTATCGAGAAAAATACTTGGTTGTTATGATATCATTACTGTACACGGCAGGAGAGGTGACAACAACCTTCAGTGCGTGCCAAGGACACGTAAGGCATGTAACAGCTSATGAAACACTCCCAGTTCCTGCTCCTCCTGGAGACTGCTCAGGTCYCGAGTGCCCTCCTGCCTTCTGAAGGCACAATTTGGGCTTTTCAGCCTCGCCACAACTATATATGAGGTTCTTGGAGGGACACTAAACGAGGCGGCACCAATGAGGTGACCACCCAATGCAATGAACCATAGATGACTTCAGGMCGAGGAGGGTAACAAATCCTTGTGGTGGCACTAGAGCAGCTCCTTTGGCTCCTGCTGGTCTCACTGTTCCTTTGAGGCCACCAAAAGCTGCTACCAACCCATGATCTGCTTCCAGATTAATTTTTAGCTCAACTACCAGGTTAAAGAGCGAGCAGAGAGTACAACTCTGCCCAGGCCAACGGCCACACTGGGTTCAAGAGGCTTGGTGAGGAGGTATGGAGCCACTGGTTCCCRGCGAGGAAACGCAAGTTACCTGTGAGCCTGTGGAGTATCTTCCAGGCGTCCGTGAGCCCGAGGTTTTTCCTGAGCCAATGGAGCTCTCTGTACTTTTCCCGCTACAACAATGTGTGCGCAGGCATTTCCCGTACTCCTTACGGACCTGAGCCAACAAAAAGGGGATGGTTGTGAGTCACATTGCACATGGGCACTCCCATCAGATTGGGCCAACTCCTCACCAGGGTGAAAGCTGTGCCACCATAGTGGTGTCACGGGTTCACCAGGTGAAGCTTTGGCCAAGTGTGAGGTCTGATTGTGTCAGATTTTGGACACAAYAGGTAATAGGTATGCGCACACCCCAAACCCTCACAGAGGTTACTTGGAGCATGCAGTGCTCTGTTAGCTGTGAAATCTCCCTCAACTGACTGTGAGCAATTCAAAACTCGGTGAAACGGCCGCTTAAATAGCAAATTACAGCTTTTTCATTAGGCTTTTCCTTAAGCACTCGAGACAACCACAATACCATGAGTGCCCAATATGCTCKATGCTTGAATGCCTAATCAATCCTTTGCTGGGAGAAAATAATTCAATTGCTTTAATTAGCCACCCACTGTTTCCTCTCTGCAGCTTTTTGCTGATTTTCTASTCCACGATAGATAGGAAGGGAAAGGATTTTTTTTTTTTCTTCCTATAATAATTCCTCCCTCAGCTCCAGGGTCAGAAGACACAATCACCCCCACAGCCAGGTACCGGCCTGTCGTCACCTTTCCTCTACACTGCTCTCCATCAGGAGTAATTTCAGAGCCAACAGCCATGGATGAAGGGTAGAAAATCTCTCGAGGCAGATGAGCACATGGCCTTTCCATGCAAAATGAGCCCTCCAAGAGCTGGCAAGGACGTGGTGACACTCTGCACGAGGTGCTAGGAGCTGACTCCTTGCAAGATGGATCAGGCCAGACTGAGCGGGATGTAGGGTAGGTAGCCCACAAAATGTTTCATCTGGGTGCCCAGCAGACATTCTGGAGCATGCTAAGCTAAAACTAAAGCTCTTTGGTTTATCAGGATGAAGGAATTTAAGGCAAAATGAGAAGGAGCAAAGCTCTGACTTCAGAAAATCTCTCTTCAGCCTCAAGGGTGCCTTGCTATAACACATTTTATTTATGTCCTTTTAGGTCAGATATCATTCTCCAGTTGAGCCCACAGAAAAATTTCCACTCATGAGAATAATAATGAAAAAAAATAAAGGGCTTTTGGGTGGAGAACAGATCCGAGCAAGACCTTAATTTCACCCAGCAGGCCATTTCACCAGAAAACACTAGTCACACAGAGCCTGGGACCCAGTTGTCCATATGTAAGCTCTTCCCTTGGTTTAYCTTCCATAAGGAAATTGGCCTTCAAAATCGAGTTGAACACTAAAGGCCAAGCATGGACACACACGGAGCTTAAGACTGCTGCCTCACTGACCTTCATACATATTACTGATTGTCAGCAACTGTAAGCTTGACCTACACAGACACACATAGTTCATTTTCTCTTTTTCAACCAGTCTCCCCAAGTTACTCTGCTGTTACCTTGCGACCCTTCATATTGCACTGCCAAACACCTTTTTTTGTGCGCCTTTTTGAGAAAGGTTTCCAAAAGCACAAATCAGAACTAAAAGATGCAAAGGTTGTGGCAAACTTCAATCCTTCGGGGCTTAGGAAAGGGAGGGAAGCAACCCCTGTTACATGATGCTGCAGCTGTCAGRCACAAAACACCCCATTACTGCTGTTCTTACCGTCGGGAACCATCTGTCTTACCTTTTTCTGGAGGACACAATGGAAAATGAATATAAACATTCCCTGCAGAGAATTGAATATGGTGAAGAGATAGGCCATGATGACTGTGCTTTCATTAATATACATGAGTCCAAAGGCCCAGGTCAGTCCTAATAGGCAGAGTAAGGCTATTGCACCTATAACCCAGGACCTGTTAGGAGAAACAAAACAGAAGAAAGGTGTTGGTCTTCCATTTACAACAACACACAAACATCTACAAGCAGAAGCAAATTGGGCTGTGTCTTTATCCAATAGCAGCTCCCATCTCCAATCAGGCTGCTGGCATTTTTGCGTCGGATTGGATGCAGCTTGCAAGTCTTTGAGCTTGAGGAAATACACAGACAAGGAAATGTCATGAGCATGGGCGTTAATCTTATCATTACTATGATAAACATCATAATTCAAATGTACACAGCCTGCTTATTTAACGTAAAAGCAGTGTGCATGTAAATGAGATGGAGATGTTGTTTCTCAAATGGCAGGAGCAAGGATACCAACAGGCCAAGCCGACAAAGCTAAATGCCACTTTGCTAGCGTCCAGCACACTCGCTGGGGCAGAAGTGCCAGCTGAATTAGCCTTGTCAAGCCTAGTCCCCAGCCAAGGTTCCTGCTGCAGYTCAGCTTGTTGCTCACATGCCCTCAAGCTAGCTAAAACCTGGCAAGCAAGTGGGCAAGCCCTGAAAGCTTTGCCAGCTCGGCTCTGTGCAAGAAAGCTCCCTGCTTCGCGCTCCTTCCACGTGATGAGGTGGAGAAACCACACGTATATTATGTGCTCACACAAAAGATTTGCTCAAGCTGCTGCCACRCTCTTGCCTTGGGAGGTGGGACCTTCATTCCCCTCTGTTTCCCCCTAGCATAAACCRGCCCTGACACCAAAGAAATTAATATGATGATGCCAGCACAGCCTTCAGTCTTTGCTCCTCTTTCTCAGCCCTTGGGCTTCCTTGCCCACTTCCCGAAGCATCCAGGGCCKCTCCTCCCTGCCACTCAGCCCAAGGTGGCTTCAGCCTTGGGCTTCCTGCTGCTGAGCAGTGCACAGGCCAGTGGGGAGGAAGAGCAGCAGGAAGGTTAGCAGGACAAACCCAGCCATGCAGGGCTCGGGCTGGCAGTATCTGCTCCCGAGGCTCTGCGGCACCTCTGGCTTTCAACAAGGCTTGTCACAAATAGAGGCAAACCACTGTCGTATTTATGTTTTGTTTTGTTCTCTTTTTTTTTCCCCCCTCTTTAAATATTAGGGAGAAAATACAGCATTACGCCTTCCACTGAAGCTTAAAATAGGTATTATTTAACCATGCGACCGAAAGAGCTCCCTAAGGTAACCACTTATTTAGGCACTTCTTTCAAAAAATCACTCTTATGTGTCTAGCAGACCAGAACAGCTCCTTTGAAGCATTTCCAGTCAATCCTACTAATAAATATTTAGCACTATGCAAAGCGAAATTGCCCTCTCAAAACTCTTCTGAAAGGTAGCCACCAGACAAAGCTGACAGCTTCGGCAGCTCCGTATGCTTTTCTCCCACAGATTCCACCATCAGTGACAGCATGCTATGATCTTAATTGCCTGCCAGTTTTAAAAAATATAAATAATTGTTTTCTTTTTTTTTTCTTTAAATATATATGTATATGAGACAACCCCTTTTCTTCCCTCCTTCTCTTTTTCTCCATGGTCGAAAGGTTCCTTCACTCAAAGGGTCCTTTGAAAATCACCCACRGGGTATCGGGAAACTATATTGTGTTGAATTGCAGCCAACTCTTCAGCCTGATTGCAGAGCCTTTGACTGGGGAGGTGCGCAGGAGTCCAAAGGTTGCTTTAACAATAAGGGAAATGTGCTGCCTCCTCTGATGGAAATGGGAGAAGATCCTCACCGTGCAAAATGACACAATATAGGGCTGCAGAGACCTGACCCGGAGAGAAAGAGGGAGCAGAGCTTCCTTCTAATAGCTCCCTTCCTAGCCGCAGGAAAAAAATGATTTAAAAAAGAAAAATAAACCAAAGTGTGAAAGGGAAGATGGGGATGAGACTGGAAGAATGAACACAAAAGGACTCTTCACCAGAAGAACAAACTGAAAGTCTACAGCAAAGCTGAATCGCTTCCATTTTGTGCTACTGTGCTTCATATTTTTTTTTGTTGTTGTTGCAGGACAAAAAGCACGGATGCTTTGCAGCATTTCTAGGCATTTTTGGCATTTTTTTAAATTTTGATTTGGTTTGTGGTTTTTGCTTGGCTCTTTGTACAGACTTGCTGTTGTTTTCCTCACTGTCTTTCTCTGGTGCAATTTGACAGCAGTACAGAGACAAAACCTTCGCTGGTTGGCACAGTGGCAAAGCTTGAAATGCGGGACAACTGGAGACTCCAATCTGGGTCTGTCCTGGACACCCCAGAGGGCTTTGCTCGGGGTGGTCTCATTTACTGGAATGAGAACCACCATACAGGCACCTTTCTGAACGTTTACTTCTCTCTTGCATTTGCTACCAAGAATGCTCAGCCACAGAGCACAGTAGACCAGAGAGTTGCTATTGGCAAAACAAGTCTGTACCACACAGTATCAGTTAGGTGACGTTCACCTTGAATTCATGCAGTGTCCAATCGAGGAATATAGAGTGGATAGAGGGACAAAATTGGTTGGCAATACACAGGCAGCACATTTACGCTGCACATTAGCTGTATGCCTGGCCATGTTCCTGCACAGTTTGCTCTTCTGCCTCAAATGTGAATGACAGAAGCTTTAATGATTTTTCAATATTGATTTGACAGCCGGTTCATGGGACCACACTGATAAATGCAATTTATCAGCCATTCAGGTCATTCTTACTTGATGAAGGGTCTGTTATCCTCATAGCTAAAGAATGCATAGACACAAAGACAAGAACACCAACATTAGAAATATAACAGAGCGAGTATCGCTTGCGGCCAGGCCCCTTCCCGTTGCCCACCCGCTGTCACTGAAGCTGAACGCAGAACCACAACCCATATCAGGTGCCCCAGGACACCCCAATCAGCCTGGCTGGCTGCCCCACCAAGGGAAGCGATGCTACAGGTGCCAGCTTCACCCGCAGAAGCAAGCACTGAAAAGTCCACCACCCTTCAAGCTGCTGCTGGTGCCAATTGAACAAATGGCCATTGACTTTGAAATCTGCTTTAAAAACGAACAAAACAATAAAAAAACTCCCAGCACTATCTYTGTAGGACTCTGATTTTGAAACTCCAATGTGGTCATCTTTATGTGTTAAGATGGCAGAACTTTGCTGCTCTTTGTCTGCCACAACATATGATATGAATCTCTCCGTTGCTGTTTACTTACCTAACTCCCRACTTGCCTACTTACAGAGTTATCTTTTTTCAAAGATAATGGTATTAGGACCTTCTAAAACCTAAGGTCACTGGCCCATCTCCTCCCACTTCCAAGGAAAGGGCAAAGAAAGGACTCGTCCAAGCAAGAGTGGAGTGCRGCCTGCTGTAGGTACTTGAGAACACGCTATTGATGGCCCACTCAAATTCTGTCAACTGATGGGACCCAAGATCATCTCTAGCCATTTTTTCCCAGGGAAATCACCCAGACTTTGGGCGATGAGCTCTCTTCCCAATCCTGTCCAAATGATCTGCCACGCATGGGGAGAGGAGGCCACTTYCAGCTTCCACGTCCTTTCCCCATATGGCCATTCCAACCCTATGAGACAGAGGCCAGGTCAACATGCTCATCATCCCCCRGCAACACAGATGGGGGTGATCCTGCCTGCCAAGACATCCTGGGATGAATACTGGGACACTTGGAAGCTCTCCATGCGGAGGGCCAGGGCTGGATGAGGCTGGCAGTAATCCACATTACTGGATCACTGGTCAAGCAGCCAGCACATGCTAGGAGCCATCCAGTTGACAGCCCTCTGGTAACGAGCAAGGATGGATGCCTTGATCCCACATCCTGGGGAACGCTGCAACACCGTGCATGGCTTGCACTCCAGGACAGGCAACCCCACCACAGAGCAATTCAAAGACACACGTAAGAGAGTCCTAGCTTTCTGCTACAGATTGCACMGCAGCACAGACAGCAGTAGGGAACGAAATTCAATTACTGTGCTTGCGAGCACTCTGGTTTTATGGCAAATATTTCACTATTGAAAAGTTGGTTGCTATTCCTTATAAAGAGAATTCTTTTTTTTTAAACTTCATTTCTGCTACCCAGACCTTCTCAAATTCTTTTGGTGATCTGCACTAGCCTTCTTCTCTAGGCCAATGAAAGGTCAGTTTTGTCTCTGTGCAGACAAAATGTGAAATCTGTAAACTTGGACTGTCCTCTGCCTTAAGGATATAATTTTACAGCAGCCCAGGAAAGTACTGCCAAAAATACCAAAGGAGTTTCTGTCCCATTTCCGGCCCATTTGGCCACAGATGCACACAGGTCCCACCACCTGAAGAAACTAGGTGCCTAAAAAAGGGGAAATTTTCATAGACATTTACACCTCTAATTCCTAAATCCTTCAGAACTCTATACATTTGGCCAATAAAACCTTGCCTTCTATATCACGCATGAAATATGGATCCTTGCTTCTCATTATACCAACTCGAGTGCTGCAAGAAGCTTAACTCTTGTGCTAGCAACAACTCTGCTCTGAGAAAAGCTACTCCAAAAGATTTTTAATTTTTTTTTTCTCTGAGAAAGTGTGGGAAAACCATCAGTGCAGCATTAACACCACGTTACTGTCTGCAATACATAAAAGTCATCACCTCAAGGGGAGAAAAGCCTTGGGACTACATATACACCCAGCCTTTGCTCACAGGAAAATGTAGCTGCTATGTGTAAAAGTGAGATTGTATTTCCTAGCAAACCATAGTAAAACACAATGCTGAGAGGAGTATAAATTCTTGGAAAACCAAGCAAACTGCATCTTGAGAGGTTAGGTTTAAAATGATACAGTATTAATTTCTTCCTAATCCCCAGCAGTAAGGGTGGAATTCAGGGCTGGTTTAACTCTGTAGTCAACAGGAGACTGGAACCTCCAAAGAGCAATTTAGCACATCCTAGAATAGGTATATGAGGCTAGTGACCTTCAATACTCATCTCAAAAAGCCTGTCTTTAGTGGCTGCTTTACTCCTTTAACATGGGAAATCTCCTCCACCCCAAATGTTTCTTTGCCATCCAGATGACGGATAGCAGATGGTCTTCTATTCCATCTAAATACTCAATTCGTTTTCTAATCTTAAAAAAAGCCCCAACTTTACCTTGGGGCAAAGACTTCTTAAGGTTAATTATACATCATGAAAAAAAGCTCCTTCAAAACCTTATTTAACTTAGATGTCCTTCAGTTTCCCAAAATACCTGCTTCTTAAATGACAAGCAAGGACTATCTGTACAATCTCCTATTTTCCTGCAGTACTTTTAGACATGTTTATTTTGTTAAATTTGCTAAAATTAGTTGCTTTCCTCCTTGTTTGGGTGCTTCAAGGATAGCAAAATGATCCACCCATCGTCCTTCCAGCTGGAAGTTGCTGCTTCCAACACACTGAAAAGATGGAGGCTCTGAGATCACTTTGGCACCTTTCACTTTTTTAAAACCCCAAACTGGCCCTTGCTGACATGAGGTGACCAAGATGCCAGACTATGCCCTGCCAGCCCCACACAGGGATGTATGCACCTGCAGATTATATTGTGTAGGGCAAGCATGCATGCAAGCTAGCAACACTCTGGATTATTTAAGCTGTCAGTTTTTGTGGCATCAAACGTCCAGTAAGAATTTACCGTCACACACATATCAATGTTAATACACTGCTGGACAGATAATGCCTGGTATCAAAGAGGAGCTATTCAACTGTCGTTTAAAAATAACAATTCCTGGCCTTCTTACACTGTGAAAAGGATTTGGTTTTCTTTGATATTTAACAAAGTGTAGTTCCGGAGCCACATTTAGCTCCCCCTTGAATAAAAAGCTCCATAACTTTCCAACATCAGATGTTATCGTTTTGCTCAACCTTTGATGGTTTAATTTTAACCAACTTTAATTTATCACTCCTTTGACAATGCAAAGTATTTTCCCATATCACTGATATCACAGAAAGCCCGGGGCTCAGCAAGCACATGGATCTTGGGAGTCCTGGCCCCAAAATACATGGTTTGGTTAGCAACCAAGAATGCCAAAATGAGCGCACAGTGAACAGGACTTTCAGAAGCTCTTATGGGTGATGAAACCCAAATAAAAAAATAGATGGATGAAGTGCACCCTCTAAAACATGCAGAGAAACCCACGGAATTCATTTTAGTAAGTAGTAAACAACGTATGGAGACAGATATTTCCTGTAGGCAAGTACTAGAGAGGCATAAAAAATAAAGCATGCTATTGTATCTCACTGTTCTCTGCCAATATGAGGCAGTAGATGTTTGTTTTCTTTTCCCTTTCCTTTTTTTTTGCCTTTTTTTCTGTTTTCAGGATTAGAAATGATTGATTTATCGAACTTCTGAAAACCTACAGTAAGTAGTGGGAAAGTCCACAACTCCCTTCATACAGCAAACAGGTTCAGCACTAATTAATGAAGAAACAGCTTCGTGCTCAACAAAATCAATAGCGAGCAATAAAAGGCTGCTTAAAGGATYTGTCTTCACATTTTGCGACAAAGTTACCGCGCAAATGGCATGGGGCCAAATCCCTTCCTAATCGCGTGCCTTAGGCCGTTCGTGTTCATCACGCAGGTTTCCACACAATAATTCCCAAGATCTCATTTTTTGGCTATTTGGCTGCTACATCATCTTTAGCTGCATCTTCCATTTCTCCCCAGGCTAGTGCTGCTCCTTTCTGGGCTCTTGTTTTGAATATAGACCAACCTCCCCCAGCCCAATCTCAAAGGATGGGCAAGCACCCTCAACAGGCTTGTATGGCATTTGCCAACGGGCAGGTCCCCTTGGGGCCCAACTGCACCCAAAATGGGAAGACAGAAGGCGGCTGGTCCTCAAAGACCCCTGTGATCAGCCCAGGAGCTAACAAGCCTTATTTCCAGAATCACCAGGCTTTACATCCCTTGGACATTTGGGTATATTAGGTGAGAAATACRGAGGATTTTCAACAGGTGGAAAGTTGTGAGACTTGTGTCATCAGGTGACAGACAAAGTTAAGGGCCCTGAAAAGGGAAGCTAGAGTAATTTTCCTAAAAGAAGCACCAAAAATGTTAGATAAAGACATAGGACACCATGGGCAACTTCTGGGAGCTTTTTCACATTACATCTTTCCTAGGGAAGGAGAGGGGAGATTACAGACCCTTAGCTTCCATTAGCCAAGACCTGTCGCTTCTTGGCTCTGCCAAAAGCCCAAAGTGCTGTTGCTTTCCTCCTCAACAGGAGGTGCCTGGAAAGCTCTGGCCTACTTTTGGAGATTGGGTCTTAATTACTGCAACTGCAACGAGCAATTCTGTTTAGCTCATCTAATTCTCTGTAAGTAGTTAATTACCTGCAGAATTGCTTACCCTGTTTATTTCCTTCCTCTTCACTTTGAAAAGGCAATGTCACCATTACTCAAAACACACTAATGTGCAACTGCATATCTGATTGTTTCCGCATGATCTAGACACAGCCCAGCCTTCAGACACATTCGTATTTTACAAATGCTGACAAAATATTTTAAACGGATGGCCTCTTAAAACAATAACCATAATTTACAGTTTCACAGAAAGACCGTAAGTATTTAATATCTTCCAGGACACTCTCTCAAGTCAATAACTATTGATTTTTATTTTAAGTTCTGAGAAGAAGACACCTGTTGGCRGAGAGATTAGGGCCTTATAATCATTATTCAGCACTCATGCAGCCATCACAAAACCGACAGATAAACAGGCAAAAATCCAAAGAAAAATGGTAACATTAACAAAACTGCTCTTTGCGAAACTCAACTGCCACTTCTCAACTGAGATAATGGAGATTCTAGACTGGTTCATGGGCTGCATTATTCCCCTCATATCGGATAATGTTTTCCTACAGGTGACATCAAGGGTTAGTTCCTTCTTGCATGGTGTCACCAGGGCCACCAGGCTCAGAGTTGCCATCCCCAGAAGTTTGAGGAATCCCAAAATGTTGCGTGCAGAAGAGCTTGTCAGCAAGGAGGGAATTCCAAACYCTGCTCTTGAATAGCCCACGCAGGTGGTTTCCAATCATAGTATCTTAAAAGMAATAATAATAAAAAAGATTCTAAAAGCAAGAGGGTTGACTAAATCTCAAAAGCAAAACAACAATATAATTCCTCCTGTCTTCCTACTTCTAATCATTCTTAAAACAGCTAAAATAAAACAAAAATTAATCTTCCTAKACCAAAATCCACTGCAATGCATTTRTGCCAGTAATGGAGGCACTTGCTACACAGGGAAGGAGTCTTGAGTCTTCAGAAATCTGTCTCCTTCTTCACTGCATCAAACTACTCTGTTTACTTTTCCTGCATTTCAATCAGTTGGGTAAATAAAATGAGATTGGCAAACCTTTCTTGCTGCCAGCACAATAAGGCTGCATTAAACAAAGGGCTTTATTTAAACAGTTTTGCAGATGATTTTTTTGGAAGTTGTATTTAACCTTCACTTGCAGCTTCYGAGCTTGCTTTTCTGCATTTTCTGTGACTCAAGAAAACCCATAGGAACAACCCTACAAGCTATTTAGGGACTGGAATTAGTCATGTTGCTTTAAATAAAATGCATATGCAAGAAAATAAGCAGATAATCACCTACATCCATACACCACACGGGGAGAGCCAARCTATGGAAGTGGTAGCGTAAAAGGAGGCACTTTTCCAAATGGACTCCTCCCTCATGCTGCAGCTCATCGAATCATCATGAGCAAATTGTGTGCATATTGTCACTCCAATGGCCGAACTGTCTGCAGCAGGCAGCTTCCCTCCTCCCGCTGAGTCTTTGCATTTGGGGTAAATGGGGATGGCAACGGTGAAAATGTTTAACCTTCTCAGGYGTGTTGGTACTAGAATTCAGTGCATCTGACCTCAATTTCCTGCCAYGTATGCATCAAAATCCCACTAAAGGCCAGTGCTTTCCTCTCTGAAAAATGAGCATCCTCACGCAGGGAAGTGACTCGGGTGTGTGTGGCCCTTCCTAGACTTGTGGACACAGATAAATTGGGCATTTCCCTCTCCCATCATAGGAGGGAGAGGGCTCCCTCTTCCCAAGCCCACCATAACCGGCAGGCATGGAGATGATGATGTTCATTTGGCCTTTGGGAAGGGCTGACCTTTTGGGGCGAGATCCATTTCTGGAGGCCRCAATTCAGGACACTCCAGGATCACTGGGATTTCAGCAGGTGATTTTGTGAATCTGCCCACAAAAGCTGGAAATGCTCCCTCCTGCATGYTTAGAATAAACATATTTTTCAAAGAAATTTTAATGCTTTGATGGAGTTAGCAGGTTTATGCAAGAGGAAAGAAAGCTGCAAAGCAAAAATCTGAAAATTAATGCCAGGATTAAACTATCCTAATGCCCTTAATTAATAATCTCTATTCAGAAACTAAAGGAGCTAAGAGAATGTTCCTATCTAAAAGAAAGAAAACCTGAAGTCCTAAGGCGACTTTTGGGTAGGTTTCTTTTGCAGGGGACAAGTGTTTTCAGCAAACCCAAATCCAATCTCAGCTTCTTCCTCTTTGAGAACATTCCTGYGAGTTGGTCTTTCTAAAGAGTATCCAGGTGGCACCAACACAAACCAAAGTCTCCTGTGACTAACGTAAGAACGTGGCAATATTGSACAAAAGAAACAAGCTGAGAAAACCCTCCTCCTCCTGGCTTCTCTTTAACAGGTTTTTAAATGCATTTGGCAGCAAAGGCCAGCATGTCACCCTTCCAAAGTAAATAAAGTAAAACCTCGTTGCCACATACTGCACCACAGAGGAATGTCAGGCCGTCTGGCGCGGCTACGTGCAATGCTAGCAAGCCTCACTGTAAGAGGCCGCGGGGGCAGCAGCCTGGAGCAGAAAGCACATGTGGGAACTTCAAAGCCAACGTCGTATCTTTAAGGAACAAAAAAATCCTTCTCTTTGGTAGAAGKATCCAGACTTCACTCCTTCCTCTCCTGCTTTTAGAAACATGTTAAGACATCTACATAACATCAAGTATGGCACAGGGCCAGCTCTMCTTGCAAAGTTTTTGAAGTTGCTTTTATTAATTAAATAATTGCTACACACATGCACTCAATTTGCCACCACTTTTCTGTTTAGTATCCATTTCGATAACCATAAGGAGCCCTGTAATGATGTTGGGTACTACAAGAGCACCCAGCAAAGCACAGAACCCCAACTGCAAGGGGAAAGGGGAAGAGCAAAGCTCCAGAGTGACATACAGAGAGGATGCCCACGGCCCTGGGGGCTCAGGGAATCATCCTCAAATGTATCACAGCCACCCAATAGCGGGCACCGATTCACCCTTTGGAAAAGTCCTGACTAAGCTGGAGAAGTTCAGATGGGTGACAGCAAAACAGCTACTTGCTGTCCAGTATCTCGCCCCTGGGTTACCTGCTCCTGTGCAGGGATGTCAAGTCCTCCTGCGCTAGCACAATAATGCCAGGACTGTTCCTGAGGGCCTCAGGAAGTTTATTTTTACGACTTTGCGCAGCACCTACAAATCTTCCAGCCGCGCGGCATCTGGTGCAGGCACTGCCCTTTGAATGGCTTTTCTGTTGGTGCAGTAATTAAAGGTATCCCCTGGTGACACCTGATCCCTTATCAAGTTCATTAATTTAAGTGGAGTTATTTGGCTCTCTATTTTCCACGCTTCATAATGTATTTCTAACCTTTAAAGWGACATAGGCAAGCAGCAGATTGCAGGGGCGCTTATTAACAGTCCATTAAAATATTTTACTGCCTTTATTTTTACGTTACCATAGGGAATGGAGCATTTTGCTGTTGTTGGGCTGCCTCAGGATTTATGTTGCGAGAGCTTCAGCACCAGCAGACGCAGGACGGCGCTCGGAAATGAACTGGGAGAACAAACTCCCATTCAGCTCCTCGTGCGCCATAAAGCTGTCACACACATGGCACAGCAAGGGGCCCTCCAACGCAGGCCCTGGGTTAGGTTTGGCTTTTTCTAAGCAGGACATGATGAGAGGCAACATTTGGAAGCCATGGTCAATGGGCATCTTGAGAAAGAGACTTGGGGGTATATTTTCCCCTGTAAACCCACAGAGGTCAGCACAGAAAGGGTCTTCACTCCTGACACAAAATTTTGGTGGCTTTTCCTCCGAAACTGCTGTATCACATCCACAGTTTAAAACTAAGAGCAAACAACTTAGGAAGATGATTATGATCTTAATCAAAAGAATTCCAGAGATGAGGAATCCTTCAATGTCTCCAGCTAAAGTTGGTCACTCAAAGGCGAGTCCACTTCTCTACCAAAGATCTGCACCTTCTCCTAACTTCAGCATATCTGATATTGAAGCMACACATGGTTTTAATTTAAAGACTTAGGACTTCTTTCTGCACGGGTATTTATAAATTACAGTCAAGCCACTTCTGGAATTGTTTTCCAGATGTACTTGGTAGATGGAGATCAGGTCCTCTTGAGTTCACGTTATGCTTGTTTCATTTTCTTAAATATAAAAAATCACTTTAAAAAAAAATCAGTCAACACGCTCGGAAGGCTATCAGCAATGTATTTGAAAGCATTTCAATTGYTTGTGTTTTCAAACCTTTTAATAAAGTCAAATCTGGAAGAGATACTCATCTGCCACAGAAGCTGTAAAATAGTTTACAGCAATGCTAACTGGTTGTATAAATTTCTGGCATTTTAAGCCAATATACTAGAGATTATTGCAAGCAAGTTTATTTAGTAATTATTATCTCTGCATTAACTATAAATATATATACAAATGTCATACTGCAGGTCTTTCTAGGCATTTCTGAAGCGTGAGTAACCTTACCAAGACATTAGCAACATATCAAGTGCATCATTCTTTAGTACAAGGAATTGGACCAGCAATTCCTGGTCCAAAATTGTATGACACAACTGAAAGACTATCATGCTTGGTCCTGGTGCACCCTCCCCCTCCCCGCCCTTGAAGCAGCAGCTATGCCTAAGACACAACTCCTTCCCCTACTGATGTGGCCATCACCAAGAAGCCCAACTTGAAATTAGGGCACCACCCACGAGTACCAACAGTGACCTTCTTGAGAAACTCTTTGTTGTTCAGAGGTAGAGAGAAGAACCCACTTCCAACAGCATCAGACTCCGCTTGCCTTTTCTAGATGCAAAGTGTCAAAAGCTTTCTCTGCCCCAGGTTCACTAGATGGCTTTATTAATTATCAGGCTCCACATCTAATTGCTCACTGCACCTGAAATCACCCTCTTGCATTTTGGGAGAGATTAATTAAATCTAGATGTACTTGAGTAAACAGRCGCTGAAGGGGACTAGTGCTCTATCAATATAACAAGGCAGCAAGATGCCCCATCTCGGACCTTAAACCAGCTTGAGGTCAAAACACAACTTGCTGAGAGAACGTCTCCTCTGATGTGGTCAACCCTGGGAACTAAAACTAATTAGTATCCATTAAAGCACCAGTTGCTAAATCTGGTGGGGCTGGAAACAGGCAGAAATAAAGCAGCACACRGAGCAAGAGTAACAATCAATGACACCTACACCCTCCCTGTCGGGACTGCAATAATCGCCCAGTAATTGGTACACACAATTCCCTCTTATGCAAAGGGATGCTGGCTTCAAGGACGGCAAACGTAAGTTCACTTTCCTTCATGCAAAACTGGATGGAAAACACCACCATGGCGAGTTGCATGAACTCTAACAAGAGCCAACTTGGTTACCCAAACACTGCTTGGGGCTTAACAGATGCTCGAATGGCAAAGGGCAGAAGGAGGCAGAGAAAGAAGCAAAAGGACAACCACTTACTTGATATTATCAAGACATCCRGATTCAGGTTTCAGGATGGCAGTATGGTGAAACATTTTATAGAGAGCAATGCCAAGGAAGATCACGTTAAGCTGCAAAGGAGAAAGAAAGAAGAGAAAAGGTTATATGACACAATATGACAGGGACAAAGTTGGGTTCTTCTCTGAAAAGGATGAGTTGCCCTAGAAAATTTTTTATAGAGGACAGATTGTGGAAAGTTGCAAGTGTTTTTACAGGGGTGAGCTGTCTTGCAGAGCATATGACAGACAAGGCCATTGCATCCCCCAAAATCTATKCTGCCTACATAAGGGATGGAGGACTGGTGGCATCATCGACCGCATCACTTCAAATGGTGCATCGAGAAAATAAAGAGCTTTTGCTGCAACAGCTCTTCCATATCTGAGCAGCGTTATTCCAGGAAAAGTTATTCCAAGCATCCTGCTTAGCTGGCCACGCTCACATGAAGTGAAAATCACCATCCCATCCTGCTCCCCAGCCCAGCATTTCTCCTAACCAGCCTCTAATAACTTGTTCTAGGGGGGCTTGCAGAAGGATATGCCTTCTGSAAATTAACTGGGGTAAATTCAAGCTAAAAGAGGAAAGAGACAGCCAAAGTTTTCATCCTTCTCCGGGTAATGGTGTGGTTAATTAGGAGTGTTTACCATAATTATCAAGGTGGCCGGTCCTATAAAGCTCCAGATGAAGTAGGTGTCAAGCCGGAGCCAACATCTGCAAAGAAACACAGKGGAGAGGAGCAGTTACATACATATATATATACRCACAYATATTTATACATATATATATAWAATTATAAATTTARTTTGGGRGCATTTGATGAGCAGCCATTAAGATTACTARCTTTATGATATCCTTTTCCCCGCAGCTAACRAGTTGTCTATTAGCTGGCMAGAATGASGACATGTTTTGGTCGAGAAACTCTGGGTAAATTTGGTGCAAATTTCAAGYGTATTTTTGTTACTAAAAGGCTGTGGTTTAATTAATTTAGGGGACAACTTCCCCTTTTAAGTGTCTCACGACCCCAGCCTGCTGAGTGTTTTGTTTCTGCTAGAGTTTCAAGGGTTGCATTTGGTCTTTGGTATCACATGAAGTTGATTCATAGCCTAATGCTAAATTATTCATCACTTAATTTCAATTGCACTTAATACTCCCCCAATTTTTAAGGTTCCCGGGAAATTACATTTCCACTCCTGTTTCATTCCAGGCAATGGGAAGATAAAATGAAAATGATGGGTAACAAGACACATTAATAGAAATCCTCAGAAAGTTTTGCACGATGTTTAAAATAATAATCTCTTGCCTTGTTTGCAAAGGCACAAATTAGAGATCTGCTTACACAGAGAGGGCTAAGAAAGTATAAAAAAACCTAACTGTTCAATGGAATTGCATAATTCAGTAACTGGCTAGAAATATAAATATGAATTTATTATGTGGAAAAAAGAGGGTTTTTTTCAAATTATATTTGTAATGTATATGCCATTTTTTTTTCCTCTTTCCAATGGACTTTGCAGTGAGCACAAGGGTCTGTCTTGATAGATGCAGAAAAGAAATCTTCTGAGAAAATATGTCCTGCCTGAATCTATCTTCAGGAAAAGCCAAAATAAATATGCATCAAATCAGAAAATGCAGATAAAAGCTCCCCAGCTGCTCTCTCTAACCATAAAAATTTCAGGTCACCACAACCTTTAGGATGCATTGACAATTAAGAGTCATATGAAGCAAGATGTAACTTTTCCRCTTAATTCAAGGCGAAAAGGCTGAATGTGGCTCAGCCTTTTCTCATGGTCCCAACTGGCCATAATGGGATGTTCTTTTAAAGCAATTGCTACTGCATATTATAAAATGAAAGTCTTAGGTCTCCTAAAATGGCTTGTTTGCACCACTCAAAAAATAAAATATAATTAAAATAAAATAAAATAAAATAAAATAAAATAAAATAAAATAAAATAAAATAAAATAAAATAAAATAAAATAAAATAAAATAAAATAAAATAAAATAAAATAAAATAAAATAATGTCAACCTTTGGAATAATTACTTTGAAGAGTGTGTTGCTGCTGGGCAGCTAGTGCAGAACATGACTATGAAGACCAGGACATGGGAGGCTTCGAAAAACCATAAATGCCCTGAGAGGAGCACACAAATGGTGATAGGAATGACTGCCTGCTTCTGCCTGTCTAACTTGGATGTGTTGCTACACTAGGGTTAGATTTAGAAAGCCAAATGAAATCAAAGAAGCCAACACAGGGTTGTCCAAGTAAATCACACTGAGATATATGAATGGTGGCACCAAATGCCAAGCAAAAAAAACAAATAACACTAACAGCTCCATAAGTCCTGCTTAAACAAATGCAATAAATAATGGAAGGAGGCAAGTAATATATTCTAGAGGATGCCTTCCAAAAAGTGGCAAATCCAAGTAACTTCTTACAATCAAATTATGTATGCCTGGCGTATAGTTCTCTACAAATTCTAATCAGTTCTCCCCTTCTAATAACATTATACAGAAAAATACATCATCATCTATCAAGCAGATGGAGCATGATAGTTATACAAAACATACTGTATGTTTTTACTTCCCACTATGGGAACGTGATAAAATTGTGCACTCTGGAATTAGAGGTTGTAAATAAATATTTTCATCTCTATAAATCTCTGCAAATATTTATTTGCAAAATATTTTATCTACATGTCTGATCATTAAAGATACTCCTTTATGGCACGGGGAGGGAAAGAGATTTTACTGGCACGGGCCTGCAAGCAGGGCTTAGTCAACGCAGGAAGAGCAAAGTTTTGTCATTCACCTCCTATGAATTTCAGCCAAACTTTCTGCTTGTGCTATGGAAATATTTGGATGTGTCAAGCCTGTTAGGAAAAGGCAGTTTATTCCCTGGGAAATGCTTATGCTGCTGCGCTCCAGAGAGGAATATACAGAGATKAATTTAATGGAAGCAGAAACGCTCCCGCAATGCAAAGCTGCCACAGTGCTTCGTGGGATCCACCGTTTAGCGGATGCTCTCATCCTCTACACAGAGGCTTCAAGGATGTAATTCCACCAATGACAGCAGGAGCTTTTCCTTCTCTTTCTCTGGTGATGGAAGAGGAAGGACTTTGCCCATGGAGACACTCRGTCCATCTCCCAGCCATCCCACCCATCGTGGCGTTGCCTACTCACACTTTGTCCGTGCCATAGCTCCGGTAGTCCACGGCCGCCGACACGGCCACGATGAGTGCTGGCATGCCGTAGCCCACCAAGTAGAAGTATTTCCTGCGGGAGTGCTCGCTCTCGAACACCTCCACCAGCATGATGTAGAGCTGCACCCCCTCCAGGAACATCCACGTGAAGGCTGCCAGGAAGAAGAAGTGTAGGAGGGCGGCGAACACGGCACAGGCGATCTGCAAGTGGAAAGGAATGCGCAAAGGGAGATGTTTCTGTTGACTAATTCAACTCAAGTAATGATGGCACGAAGATGTGCTCTAGCTGCTGAGTTTAATGYGGCGGAAGGAGTTGTGAGGGAAGTGTCCCACCTCCAGAAGATGTGGTTGACTTGGAACTCTGTGGGCATAGAGTCTATGCCTGGGCAGCTGTCCAAGCTTCGATGCATCCTGCAGATACCCTTGGGTGTCCACATTGGACGCACACTAGGGGCTTCACAGTGCAGCACTTATCTATCCTAAGAGCAAGGGGACCAGGCAGAGGGACTTGCAAGGCAGGGAAGGTTGAGAACACGCAGAAGCCATTCAAYTTGCTCTGCACTGGACATATATTGCACAAACATTCTCATCTTTTTAAGACCTGAACAACAACAATAAACCTCCTGGAGTGAAGTAAATCCTCRCAGTGTATTTAGCTGGGGGTAAATAACACAGCCCTCTAGCAGGTCTGTTTCAGTGAAAAGAAGAAGTAAAACTGTGCTTTTCTGATTGCTCAGGTTGAGCCCATTGGCAAAACGAAGCAAGAAGTCAGTCAGCTTCCTTTCCAGAAATATTTGCCTCAATTGAGAAGAAAGGCTAAGGAATTTAATTTCTACACATTGGGAAAGGACTTGAAACGGGGCCCACCAAAGTCACCAYAGTGATTCCTAGCAATGCCAAACTGTGCTGTAATAAAAGTCACTGTCTCACAACACATGACCACCCAAGGAGTTAAGGTGGAATTAAAGTTTTACTGGAATATCTCATTGCATCTCATTGCAGAAAGAGAGCAGAAAGCACGTTGCCTCTTACCGGCTGATCTGTCCGGTTGATGCCAATGAGGAAGAGGAGCTCTGCCACGAACAGGCTGATGCACAAGTTCTTGTGAATTGTGTTGCGGTCACTCTGGAGCCCACGGAAGAAGCAGAAGGTGAAGATGCAGATCAGGAGGCAGACGAGCGACAGCAGGATGCCAACCCACGTGATGAAGTCCAAGAGCAGGTCATGCACTGCATCGCTGTGCTGCAGAGAGGACCAAAAAAGCCACTGATCAGCATCAAACAGGTCGTGGGTGCTGAGAATAGATGTAGACTCCAACAAATCCCAGACATAATTATGTTGATGCTGAAAACACCCAGGAGGCATCACTCGTCTTATGTGCAGCTCCACACACACAGCCAAAGAGTGGATATGCTCAATGGAGAGCCATCAAACACTGCAACTCAATTATAAAAAATGTTTCACGCTAACAAAGTCATAGAGATCACAAATCCAAGTTCATTTGGACATTTACCAACAATAAGGAAGATGTCCTTTAAAAGTTCACAGAGAAATAAGGGGTTGGCATTTTTTGGACAGTAAAAACACCACTTAAACATTGTTCTTTTTTCCTTCTTTTTCTTTTTTTTTTCCCCCAAGAGGGAAGGAAAAATAAATCCTGATTTTCCTTTTTCAAACTTTGRGATACACTTTAGAATTGCTGGGAAAGCAGATCGAATACTGCCAGACTCTTGGAATAAAGACAGACCTTTTCAGGTGTATTTGCTTTTGAATTGTAGCAGAACACAAACCGTAAAAGGATCTGGGAAGTGGATGCTCCTAGTGAACTTTTATCACAGGCTTTTCCATAAAAAAATATGCACACAAGGCGATGGCAAAGTCACACAACCTGAGGACCAAACCTTATGCGAGGTGGTACATATGTGCCTATGCTCTGTRGATAAAACATCACTGGTTTGTGTCTGCATTGGCACAACACCGCCGTCCCCCCCCCCAAAAAAAAAACACACCAAAAAAAAATAAAAAAATTGGGATGCTCAGAACCCTGCAGCACTGAAGATATTCCACTACCTGATTCCAACCTGCAAAACTCCCCTGCAGCTCCACAGGTTTCCSCCAGATGTGGTGAAATTAGATATGTCATTACTTAGTAAAATGTAAATAAAGAAATGCAAAATAAATGGTCAGTCASAAGACCGCTGCTCGGGGCTAAGTGGTTAGAGTCAATGAGCTGGGGGAGAGATTGCTTGGAAATCTCCAGGGCCTTTTCAAGCAGCCCTGACAACCACAAAACAGGGCTTTGTGGTCCATGGAGCTGTGTCAGAAGCATTAGCAGCGGTCCCCTCTGTTGATGGTAATTTGATGACTTCGGCATTGCGCAGACCGGCAAACCCAACAGAGTCACACTGTTGGGTTTTAAAAAAAGTCAGGACAAACTGGAAACACTGCCCTCCCTGCGGGATAAAACGCTATGACAGACAGAGGGAAAAGGTGATTAATTTATCCATTTTCTTTGCCTGCCTGCCAATGATAAAGCCACATCAAATGTCAGTCATTTCCTGATATACGCTCTGCTATGTCAGCACCCATGAGGAACCGCTCAAACCTTTCAGCACTTTGGCTTTATCAGCATGAGTGATAGGCATCAAATAATAACAAAAAAAAGGTGATGGGCTCCCCCTCATCTCTTTCCTCCTGGTGCCTTTCTCCCCAGACACGTCCTGGAGGAGATGGAGAGGACGTGGGCTCATTTCCCCAAACGCTCTTGCAGTTCTTCTTGAGTATTTGTGTGAGGTAGGGAACAGCTGCGAGCATGACAAAGAGGCTAGAAATCATTATGTCCCTCACTGCAGATCAGGAAGGAAATGCTTATTCTGCCCAACTCCTCCAGCAGCACCCAGAGAACCAAGAAGATGAACTGCACATGGCTCTCCCAGTGGCTGCATGTTGCTTTATTGCTGTGTCAAGTTAGCTCATCCATCCCTCTTAACACAGTGTAAAAAAACGTTAATGCAAACCTGCATCGTTGCAAATCATCCTGTATTTCATCTGCGGCTGCTGGAGAGCAGCAGGATAATGTCTTCCTGTGCAGACCCCAGCTCATCGGATTAGACATCCCTTGCGGAAGGGATGCGGAGCTTTGGTGCTCAGAGACCTAATGAGGGCAAAAGCAGGAGGACTTTGGAAGGGTGGATGATARGAGGCTAACGACACAAACATACATCCCAAGACAAAGTTGGCCCTGCACGGAGAAGTCTCTTAGGGTTTCTTGCTGCTTTGGTCATGGGGTAAGGGAGATGATTTCCAGACACAGGCTTCAAGGACATCATCTACATCCTTCRTGGAAGTCCTTCAACATCAAAGACTTCCCTAAGAGGAAATAGCCTCAAGTTGCGCCAGGAGAGGTTCAGGTTCAGATATTATGAAAAATTTCTACATAGCAAGAGTAGTCAAGCATGGAAACAGGGAAGTGGTGGAGTCACCGTCCCCGGCARAGTTCAAGAAACGTGTAGATGAGGTACTTAGGGACTTGGTTTAGCAGGATGGTGCTGAAGGGCTTATGGTTGGACTCGATGATCTTGAAGGTCTTTTCCAACCATAATGATTCTTTGATTCTATGAAGACAGAGAGACAAGGGGTAGCAGTCAACCTAAGTTAGCACCACCTTTTCAGCRGCTTGCTAGGAGACTGGCTTAGGTCTGCTTTTATTATTGTGAGATTATTAGTGGGACGTGTCTGAGAGGACGCTGGCAGAGTCTGCAGGTCTCAGCTCCTGTCCTCCTATTGCAAATTCATCACCATGCTGACCTAAAGGCCCAGAAGAAGGGCTAGCAACACACAGTCATGCGCATTTTGCCTGAAAGGTTTGACTAGCCCTGCTAACAAACATAGACTCTGTTGTTCTATTGTTATGATCATCACTCCTACTATTGTTCTTCTTAATATTAATCACCACAATAGCACTGATTTTATGTACATAACACCCATCCCTGGAGTACCTGAAAATAATTGTAAAAACAACTTCCCTGCAATTACAGCCTCTCCCTCATCCCTGGAAAACTTGCAAAAGAGCAAACAARTAGGAATAATAACCATACAGAGTGAACAAGAGCAATTTAAAAAACACCTCAGGGGGAAAAATATGATTTCATAGCTTTCCTCTGAAAGTCCAGAGGAAGAAATGAGCCAGATCTCAAAGGCTGCRTGTGCTCTGTCCTGTTTGGGATATCTCAAGACAGAATAAGTGCCTCCAAATTTCAGGTAGTCTCTGAAATTGTGACAGGCCCTCCAGGCAATAAGGAGCAAGAAAGCACTAGAAACCCTCCCATGGCAGGGTCTACTCTAAGTTCTGCCAAATGAATCCACCATCAAGACCCTGCACCTGGGTGACAACGTCTGAGCAATGTACCCCCAACCCAAGGAAATGTGTAAGAAAGAGGAACAAGTCTTCTCCTTATCCTGCTCTGTCCAGCATCACACAAGTGTTACCTGACCTTGGACAAAATAGCTTTGATAAACTCACAGCTTCCTGCAAGGTCCATAATAGCATACAAAATGCATCTAAAATCATAAGCATATCAATAGCACTCAACTTGTGCTTCTCATTAATCTCCCAAAAGCCTGGATAGCTGGAAGAGTCTTTGGAAGATATCAGATGATAGGACAAGGGGTAATTTCCTGCCAATATCACTGGACTCTGGCTTTCCTGACAGGATATTCACAGTTGAGGAGTGGATATCTGCTCTTCCATTGAGTACAGGGATCATGAGATGTATTGAGAGACAACAAAAATTCCAGTATAACMATTTCTCAGCTATATAGGCTGCAGGTCACTTATGGTCCTGATAATATCYGGGAATTACAGCCAAAATGACACGTACCTAGGGGCCTGGCAGACTCTTGAACTGAAGCTACAACCACCTCATCATTTGCAGATTAGGGAGTTTGACCTCCAGTGTTCAAGGAACCACTTCTCAGCAAGCAAGGAATGCATACGTCCTTTCCTAAATGAACCAAGGAAACTAAGATTGGTGAGAGATTGTCATGGTTGGGCAAGGCACTGAGTTTTCCTACCAGTAAATCTATACTAGCTTTTCAAGGAAGCTTTTGCACAGGTTTTCTTCAGCTCAGAAACAACTTATTAAGCAAGCTGTGCCAAATGTCAACCAATAGATTTGTTTCTCTGGATTCCCAAGCCTCAGGATCGACTTAAGAGACAGCAACGAAAGCTGGACTAACCTTTGAAAATAAATGAAATAAATAATATATTCAACTTCAATGAATGTGCTTCCATACTAAGCCTTTCCTTTGGGATTTGAGTGTAAGCCTGACTCCTAAGCATACTGAAAGAAGACTTCGTTGACCTTTCCTGGTTTTAGAATAAATCCCTATCTTTGCTTTGGTGAGACCAAGGCCAGCTCGCAGAGGGTGCTGATGGAAACCCATGTGGTGTGAGTTACAGGAGCTCTGGTAGCAACCATAGTGGGGTGAGCAGAAAGCTGAGATATTATCTGGGCTGAAAAATGCACTGGAAATCAACGAGCAACTCTGGCAGTGTCTGCACACCAGAGCTGAGCTAATAAAAACGAATCCCAGGGAATGGCAGATTATGACAGAATGACGGTCCCTGAGACGAACAGCCATTTCCTCCCTTATTAAAAACATCAGTAGAAGAAAACAGCAGCCAAATAGCACTGCCAGAAGAGAAGGACACATTCCTCTGGCTAATATCTCCCTTTAGGAAAGGCAATAGTAATGTGGTTGGGGGCATGTGGAGGAATAACAAGCAGTAAATAAAAACACTGTGTCATCGACTCACTCAAACATGACTGCTCAGTGCCAAGCTGGAGCTGGCACTGTGCTGGCTTAGGCATGGACCCAATTGGGACAGATTTAAACTCCGGTGCGTTGCTTGTGCTGCTCCGTGAATTTGCAGCTGTCAGGGGCAACGTGGATTCCCTTGGACCTTGAGATGACAAAAAATGTCATCCCGCTCCTGCAAGGGGTCTTCTGCTACGGCCTGGTCACACTTCTTCATCTCTGTGTACAAGCMCACCTTAAGCCTACTGGCAATGCTACCACCTCCTGACTATAACAATSTAAAATAAGGTTCATTGTGCAAGTTGGTTTAGCTGCTTTCCCCTCTCCTTGCCTTGCTCCTAATAGCTGCCCACATAGGCCACACTGCCCATCCTTTGCAAACTGATGAAGGCTTCCCAGAGAACTCTATCCCATCAAGTTCTCTCTACAAGAAGCCTTGCCTCAAGGCCATGAGGACCCACCAAAAATACAAAAGCCTTCTCGGAAGTGCTAACCTCCCCGTACCCAAGAGCCCACATGCTTGCTGACACTTCCTTGACCTCTCTGCAGTGACACAAGTCCCAGCTGTGTGACATGGCAGGGGAGAAGACAGGAACCAACAACTGAGTCTTTCTGGTCCTTCTGGGCTGGTGGCATTGAGGAAAGCAGCGCATCTCTGCTTGCTCAGGGGTATCACTAATGCAAGGAATGAGCTACAGCAGTCGAGTCAGACTGTGGATATCTGTCGTGCCACRGCTTGCAGACGGTTCATCTGAATTCCCAGAAAAAAAAAATGAACATAGCATCATCCATTTCTGTTGTCACTCCAATGACCTGAGCCAACTCAACTCCTGGAGCCAGCAAGGACATAGCTCCACCACACTACAGTCACTGCCTTCACTTCGAAGTCTTTGTGGTCACAGCTACACCATTTACAGAGATATATGATGACAAGCCACGCTGCTTCTCATCCACCATGCACCTAAAGACCACAGAAAAGCTGCTTAGAGGTGAATTCTGTGTTTTGGTGAAGCTAATATCTAGTMAAAGAGGAACACAGCCTGAAACCTGGTCTCAGGGAAAGACGAATGTAATGACATATAATGTAATGAATGTAATAATTTACACATCCYTGAGACATGTAAATGCAAAGAGCAATAAATAAAACAGGATCACGCTTACTGATTGCCTTCAAGGAGTAACTTGAGCTGAGTATTTTAGGACAGAGCGTCAAGAAACCGTTTGAGGTCAATCTCCTTGCTCTGCAGCATTATTCTTACTGTGGCACTACCTATGACTCTCAGAGCTGAGAAGTGCTGGGGGGGCGATCAAGAAAGCAATGGCATCTGCTTTAATTTCTGCACCTGCAAAAATACAATGAGCTAAGCAAATTAAATTCAACAGGCAGTAACTTCCAGGCTTTGGAGTAGGGCTTTTTTGATGCCATGTCTTCAGGTTGGACATCAGAGCAAATCTGGGCCAAAGCGCTGGYGAAGAAGCAAATCACTGGTGAGAAATCCAGCAGGATAAAACTAGAAACGCGAAGACAAAACTCCAGATGAACTCCAACCAATATGTGTCAAACTGAGGGCTAGTGACTCAGGAAACTCTTTGGTTTCCTGACCAAAATGCAGGGATACGCTGCCAGGTACGATTCTGTGTTGACCCTGTAGCCATAGATTACTTGACCTAATAGGTTTTCCATAAGTAATTTCTGTGGTTCATSCTGGGTTATTCAGAGAGCACACCAGATTTACAAACAACTAGGTTTAGAAAGTTCTCCAACGGAGGGCAGATAAGCATTATTTTGTAGGTACCACATAAAAAAAATCAGAGACGTTTAGCTTATTCCTAAATGTGTCTTTTACATCTCCTTTTTCTTGGAGGCCACAGAGGTACCAGATTTCTATTCCTGACACAGACTCAAATAGTTTTGTACYTGATATTTGATTTTTAAAATTTAATGAATACTTGCAGATTTAATAACTTTTCTGTTCAGTTAAAATAGTTTTTTTTTTTTTTTTTTTTTTTTTGTTGAGAATTAACTCTTCTGGTGATAACAAACTATTTTGTTTTGCTGAATTTATTGTCTAGCAGTTTCAGTAATTTAAGGCTGAAGTTAGTATGTTTTTGCAGGCCTGCACTCACTTCTGCTTTCATTTACTGCTGTTCAATCCCACAAGTGCAAATATATGGGTAAAGCAGAGCAGCAGTAAGATCTGCTTGTGCTTCATATCTGAAATGGCAGTATTRCTTTAGGCAATAGACCACTACATTCCATTTAGACTTCATATATTTTTATTCCTTTCTCTCCTCATCTCGCCTTACACTTCCATTCCCCAAATAATTAGCATGATGTAATGCATGTGTGTGGTATAGAATAACATCTGAAAGCTTCGGATTAATTGCTACACTTAAAACACCTCTATTCTCTTTTTTTTTTCCCTCTCCTTTTTTTTTTTTTTAAGAAGAGCAAGCTCTGGCACTCTCTACACACTGATAAGCAATATTCATCTACCCTAAGGTACCTTGCTTCTTCTGTTTTSGGTGGGCTTTTTTAATTGCGTTTTCCCACCAGCACTGAACTTGTTTTCTGGCGGCATATTTTCCCCATGGTACATTTAAGATGCATCTGTTGTAATTATTATGATGCAGAGTGCAAGCCTCTATGAAAAAAATAGCTTGTAAATTTTGAAGGCAAGTCTGTAGCAATTATGCAGGTTGAATGGCTTATTTAACTGTGGCGTTTGTCCGACAGCATGGGAGCCACTAGGTTTTTAAGGCATTTAAGGTCATTAGGAACATCTAACGGATATGTGCATTAACAACCTATCTACACCTGTAATAACCTTCCTGCAACACMGGCCAAATGCACTTCTTCTCTGATAAAAATCAGGGATTTACCACTTCAAGCTTTAAGTGTTCTTCAAGCGTTCAAATATCCCCACACCAAAGGGAGATCCCAATATCCCCAAACGTCTGAAAGGACAGGAACATTGTGCCAATGTCCACGCTTTCCACAGGAAGGCAGCTTCCAGGAGCGCCTAGAGTTTCCCGCTACTGCAAGGAACAATATAAAGATATTGATATATGTGTACTGAAGAAGTCAACAGGGAGGTCTTGCGGTTGGGCCCAACTAATTTTACGAGGCACGAAGCATTGTCAGATATAACACCACTTGCTCTTAAGTGTCCTACTAGGATCACAGTTGATCCCATCAGCTCTCTCTGAAGCGCACTGACAAACCCCCACCATGGCGGTCAGCCAATGCCATCCTCAAGCAAAGACACAGAACTGCCTTCCCACTCTGCTTCACCACGTATGCTCTGCTCATGATTGYAGCCCAGCTGTAACTCACAGCACCTCCGACGAGGTCTCCTCTGGAGAACTAGCTCTTTTGCTGGACTTTGAGAGATGGAGCTTGTTCCAGACCACAAGTGATGCTTGTTGCACCTTTTGATCAAGGCATGCATTASTTATGGTATGGCACACAGACATTAGGGCAGCCTGCTTTCCAATCCACTGGTCCACAGGTGGCGTGGGGAAGTGAGGGGATTTCTCCGCAAGTCGAGATAAGAGCAGTGCCAGTTGTCTGCCAAGGCTTGGGTGAAGAGTCACGTAGGCATGGCTGCCCTACACGCACAGGCTTGCTTGGCGTCGGACCCTATCTGCGTCCCACAGGATGGATTGCTCTAGTTCCGATCACCCGAGTGGAAAACTATCTCCGTTTTCCAGGTGCAAGCTCTGACTCGGGTGTATCTGTTAACTCTAGGCAGGTGACAACCAGACGAGCACACCTTTCTTTTGAAGATTCAAGGGGTTCTAAGAACCCGGCAAGAAAACTGTCTAGGGCTGCAGAAAGCCATTAACCTGTAAACATGTGCTCTGAATAGGCCATTTCTGCAGACAACTTCCAGGATAATGCCAGAGCCATTTAATGACATGTCTCCCTGACGGGTAGCAACTCCTACAGAATATAATGGGTGCTTTATCCTGCAGCAGCCTGTCTCTCCTGTCCCTCTCAGCTGGACCCAGCTGCTGTGGCAAATGAGTTGCCAGGCTCTCATTTCTGGTTTTTTTTGGCTTTCTACATTCCTCTTCTGATTATTAAGTGAAACAAAAATTTACAAAGGAGCACCACTGGAAAACTATTTTAAATAGCTCTTCTGAAAGAAAGAAAAAAAAAAAAAAAGTGGTTATGGATGCAGATCAGAAATTTCTGCTTGCCYTGAAGATGCTGGAGACCGTAAGAGCAAAGGGCCAGCAAGAAAATGTTCTGCAATGAGGAGCAAAGGACATGTAACTAACGGCCAATTCTGCTCATTTGTTATCCTCTCCTGCAGCAGCTGGCCATGGTAGGAGCACAGCACTGTCTTTGCATGGGTGTGATCATGTCCTTCCTCACTCGACAGTGGCAGCAAGATTTAGGCCCGACAGTTCCTCCTGCAAGAGCTGCTATCACACAGCCATTGCACTGTTCAGTTTCCTTTGGCAGGAACGAAAACGAGTAACATTGACCACCCTTCTGTGGCGGCAGCCTGTGCATCTGCAGCTCCTACCTTGACTTCCACATGCGCCATGAGGACTGCAAAGTTGGTTAGGTGGTTACAGGAGCATGTGGTGTGAGTCTTGTTAGTCGTCAGGAGGCGACATCCTTGGGTCGACCAGTACCCCGTCATTGTTCGCTTTGTGTAGCTCCAGAAGGAACAGTTGGGATTGAAATTTTCTTCTGACTGCTGCGAGGAAGAAATGAATACATGCAATAAAAAATGATAGGGTTTCAAGGATTTCTAAATGTACTTGGTTTTCTTCCAGAGGCACTTTGTAACTCTCACTCTTTAATTTTACATAAACAACCAGTAATGGTTTACATGTCAAGAATTACTTGTCGATTCCAGAGAAAGTTAGAGTGTTGCTGCTCTCTTCGCTAAATGTAAACTTAGTTCTTTCTTCTTGATTAATTTCAGCCTCTGAGTAAATTCAGCTCTTCAGAAACAGACTGCTTCATTTGCATTGCAGAATAGAGAAATTAATTGCTTTAAGCAATCAACTTTTGCAATGACTGTGCTTGGCTAACAGGAGGACTAACTGTCCTCTTCCACTGCAATTCCACTCTCCTCTAATGTCCCCTGTCACAGTGATAAAATAATATTATGGTCCATTCTAATATATTGGTAGCTTTTAATTACAGAACGATGTGTGTCAGTAACTGAGCAATAGTCATCAGCTCAGAGGAGACCCTTTCCTTACTTTTATTGATGCATCGCCAATAGATATTCTCCATAAAAAAACACCAAGTGCAAAGGAACGAACATGTAATTCAAATACTCATCGAGGGCTGCTGGGGGCCTGAGATGAGCACACTTCTGCTAGGCTCTGCTTTTGAAACTGGAGGGAGAAAAACAAGCTTTTGGGGCTTGCTCACCTTGATGTGCTTGACGGTAAACACCACAGGATCAGCCAGGTAAACCTTATTGCTGAACTCCTTGTTTATTGCTGCCGTGATGACAGGGGAGTTGACGATGACAGAGTGATTCGTCGACATAGCCTCTGTTCCCAACTTCATGCTGGCGTTCTCCGTGGAGAGGTAGGTCCCCAGGTTGTTGTACAGCACAAAAGCCACCCTGATCTCACCTGGGAAAGCAGAGAGAGGTTAGAGACCCAGGAGAGCCCGCTGTGATTCAGTTGGACAATAACTTTTGGTTTAAGCAATGCTCTTTGAACAAGTTCGAATGTTCTTCTGAGAAAACCTCTTATTGATCTGCCCACCAGACGGCCTCTCTTTCTACTGAAACCTACTGTTCCTGCACAAAATCCACACTACTAGTCAACTGATTCACAAAATAAACTATCCAGTTGGCCACTGCTTTGCACAATATCACATGGGCAATAAAAACAGATCATGACTAGTTTGCCCTTATATTTATTAGTTTGTTTGTGTGTTTTGCAAGGAATCACCTCAACAGTGAACTTAGCTTTCTACACAAAAGAAAAGTATGTGACTGAAGTCCACACCTTAAAGGAACCCATAAATAAGAGCACATCAGGCCTATTAGCACAAACTCTGGCAGTTTGAAGTAGGTCTTTAATGGAGCTGCAGAGATGAGCAAACACCTCTGCTCAAATTACTGATGTGGAAATAAAAGCTTTGGCAGCTTAAAGACCATTCACATAAAACGTCATCTTTAATTTATATTTTGTCATAAGCTTCAGAGAGAAAACACTGAAGATTGAGATCCCCAATGGGTAATCAACTTTGGCTGCCAGGTTCGCTCGTTATTAGTATTTGCTACTGTTGTTTCTCTCCTCTCTTTTCAGATATTTGTGTAGTGCCTCACTGTGAAACTGTTTATTCACACGAGCCTCTTATCTCACATGAGGCATCTTACTGTAGATGAGAGTATTTAAAAGCTCTTCTTCGGACTCAGCACTGTGYCCTAGCAGTCACATCATTTAAGGACCTGACACATTTTTATCCTCACTTCATCCTTTTGGAGACTCAAGTCACTTGGCAACCTAACAAATCCCTTGTCAGTCAACTCAGCCTGGAGTCAAGGGCATGGGCGACTGGCATCATTAACCTTAAAACATTAACATATTGAAAAATACAATATCTGCAACTGGCTAAACAAAGCACAGAGATTTGCAAACCGTTCAGAAATGGTGATGAAAGCCGAGGCCCACGGCCAGCAAAGCTGGAGGAGCTGGACGTACCATTGCGACCGTTCTGCTTCAAGGTGTTTGCTGACAGCTGGATGGCGCTCCCRTGGCCAAGGTTCTGTGGAAATTTCAGGTCCTCTAGGTTCCCATCCGTRCTAAGTCTTGCAACTTCCAGCTCTGTTTGCAAAGGACATGGGCATTAAGGAAAAGCACCGCTGAAATAATCCCCTGTACAACGTGTCAAAGATACAAAATGAGTTTTTCAGACTGCCCTAAAACTGAGGAATCAACTCAGAGTGTTTTACACTAGACTCATTTTGGACTCCTATTTCTGTTTAAATTCTTGCCCTGCAGAAGTTTAAAATTTAATTTAAAAGAAGTAAATAAATTCTGCTCTCTGTGGAAGACAAAAGACAAGCACTTCTTCCAAAAAATAACCTCAGGATATTAAGGGCATCATCTAAAATGAAAATCCAARAATGCTAGTTTTTTGCCAGTGTCCATCAGTACTTTCTGTAAACGTTATCAAGTGCCTGGGATCTGAACTGGAAATAAACAYTGTTCTCATTTTACATATGTGCAGTGGGAGTGCTGGTGATTTTCATTGTGCTTGTTTTTTTTAATTAAAGTCAACCATCAGCTAAATAAAGACACAGATTGGTATGAAATGCAACACAACTGTATTACAACAAGGAGCCATCTCCCTGAAGACTTCAGTGCAGACTTTACATGCAAAGTGAGCAGCAGGAGTGGAGGGGCTTGTTTTCCATGGATTTTGGAGGCAGAGAGATACCTTAGACCTTCAGACTCTCCCGGAAAGGTTTGTGCTAAGTATTTCCAACCAAAGCCTAAGATGGACCTCCCCAGCTGCTCTCTAACGAACATAGAGACCAAGATTTTCACCGAGTTTGTGAGCCTTCACACCCCTTTGTGGGTACTTACGGATGTTGTCGGTGTTCTCCCGGACGATGTCTGTCTTGAGCAGGTTATCGGCCAGCACAAAGGCGCTGTCCTCCACGGTGTCCAGCAGCTTGGTGGCTGCCCGCTGCTGCTCACTGGCGTTCAGATCCCGCCATGCGTTCAGAGCCTGGGGCTGCAGGAGGTTATTGACTGTCTCCACCATGGCCTGCAAAGCAGCAGGACCAAGTAAGGAAGGGCTCACATGGACCTGGGAGCACCACCAAGACCCCAGACACTCGTTCCCCTCCTCCATGCACAGAAGTGTGTGGGACCAAGGTGCCATCTCCCCACTCATCCACTGCGGTAGCTTGCGACTGAGCCCATCATTCATTACACAGCATGTGATATGAGGGAGGAAAATCTGGTTTTTGTTTACAGATGAGGCTGGGATTTGAGACTCCAAGTTCAGAGTAAGAAGGAACTGGAGTGAAGGAAGGAAGGAGATGATGAAGTCGCTAAGGCAACAGATTTCAGATGCAAACAGCAGATTTCAACACTCATTTGTGACTGAAGCGCCAAAAGTCAGTGGTCGGGCTGGAGCACCCAAGAAAGGTATCTGATGTCTGCACAGGCCACTCTCTCCAGAGAACATTTCTCACCACACAACCTCTGGCAGACTATTATGAAGACACAGAGTTTCAGTACTTATGTCCCCTGGCTCTTCTGTCATCCACAAAACCAGCAGCTGCCTTTAGAGCTTGAGATACGTACCGTACCACTTCAATTCACTCCCATCAAGACGGCAACAGCTTCCATGTTTCCCACAGGGCATCTCGTGCTCCAGATCACCAAGGACAAAAAGCTCTACCATGCAGGACTTTACATGATTAATATGGATGCACATCAGGATGGCATGAAACTGTGCCAGCCTCATGACTTACAAACTTCATCACTTGACCTACCCAACCTGAGGTTTTCGCTTGACCCAACATTGCTATCTAGCTACTAACCCAACTACTCAACTCAACTACTTGCAACTAACATTGTTTTTTATTGAAACCAGACATGCAGGTTGTTCAAATTGATTATGCAGAAGGAAAGAGCATACTTTGACAGCACTTTCTTCTGCTGGTTAGCATTTCCGTAGCTTTATTTAGTAATTATCAGGCAAGTGCGCCTCACAAAGAAACACCTCTACTGCCAATTAACACTGCCTGAAGGAACCAGCTTTTCCTTTGGGATGACAATCCTGCTCCTAATGCTTTTTTTATGTGCTGAAAGTGCATAAAAACCTTCCGCAAGGCAAAGACCCACGGGGTGGTCTCAGGGGATGTCAACAGTTCAGAAGACATACCACAGCTCACTTCCATGGAAATATTTTGTATTTACTCCTCATAATGCTCCTAAACTCAGCTGTAGAAGATGACATTTGAAAAGAAGACAAGGCATGGCCTGTTTTCTAGCCAAGACCTGCAGGAGGCACGTTACAAGGACAACACACGTCCCATAGACTGGAGGACATCCTGATCTGTAGTCACCCACCATTCCCATGTACAAATAGGAGAACATAACCACATTGGTTTGGAGTTTGTCATTGCTATATCCAAGTGACCTTCAAGAAGTTTCAATTACAGTGAAGTCCAAGGAGAAGCAAAGACCTGCCAGTGTGTGGAAGAGCCGGCTGTTTTTAACTCCAGAAGAACATTTCACTGAGATGTTACCACCTGCATTAGCATCATCTGAGCCGGAACAGTACACTTTAATGTCATCTTTCCCTTAATACAGGCAGGGAAGGAACACCCGAGAGGTTCTCCTTTCCTACAGCAACACTGTAGCCACCCCAAGCCAGTCCAGGCACCCCTATGGGTGTAAAGGTCAACACCAGTCAGAGTGAAAACTCTCGTCCTGTGCCAAAGACTATTTATCCCCCAGAGTCCTCCAGGTTGGAAGGTTTTCCATACTACCACTCTCCTATTGGAAGGCTGAGTCAGAATCAGGCTCCTTTTACAGTAAAAAGTTCTTCCTCTCCAACCTAAATTTATCGATAGTCAGTTAACTCATTTGTTTCTGCGTCCAACTCTCCTTTGCCTTAAGCAGCTCTTCCCCATCTCTGGCAGCTACTCCCCACCTCCCTGATTAACAGATGTTTCTCCTGTGTCTCATGGCTTGGTTACCTAGAGTCCTGTGCCGTCAGTGCTTCCAACCACTGCAGCAAAGTGAAATGTCTGGAGATCTCGAGGGACTTTCCATGAGCATTACTGCCAGCACTAGACTAATACAGCACTGACCCCAATTCCCATCAAATTCCATGGGAGCAGCTTTGCCTCAAGGTTGGGAGCTGGTTTTGGTGCTATCAGACAGCAAAAATCTTCTTGCTGTCAAGCCTTTGCAACCCAGAGTTGGAATCCCTTTGCCCCTTGCTGTATTAGCCATAAATCAATTACTTAAACTCATCATCAAACTGGTTTTCCTAAAGAGTAGAAAAAAACCTGCATTATCTTAGCACACTTGACATATGCAACTAAAATAAACCAGTTACCTTTAACAATGAGAAATAAATATTAAAAATCCATAGTATTTAAGTATGGTTCTTTTTTAAAGAATCTCTGTAGCTCTTAATAGTTGACTTTGGCAGCTTATCTCTTATCCCTTTACAGACTGGAGAGGAAGTGTGATTCTTTTCTAGTGATTAAAAAGGGCTATTTAAACATGCAGATCCTATGCACAGTGTCTTCTTACACTGACCTTATATTCATGGAAAGTAGAAAAAAAGGATTTTTTTTCCTCCTCTTTCAATGCAGAACACAATTTGCACTCCGTTCACTTAGCTTAGCTACTAAAGGAGTCTTTAAATCTTTGCTAAAATAACATGCTGAATACTTTTCTTAGCATTTGAATGGTGTAAGCAATCACTTTTTGTACCAGATCTAGCTCCTGGCCTCAGCTGGAAAGGTAACGTGTGCTTGCCTAAACATGAAACAGATGCTGAACTATTTGTGTTAGGGTGAAACATCTGCTGCAAAGATTTTTTTTCCAGAAAAATTATTTTATCTTATGCATATTTTATTTTTTTTTTTTAACGAAGTGTGCATGCACATGTGTGCCTGCAATGCTTAAGAAGGCACATCAGTTAGGCCTTTACTCCTCCAGCACATGTATTCCTGATCAAATGCATGCTGTTTGGGTTAGCATCCTCTTGAAAGGGCAAACCTGAAAGCAGCCACTTTGCGCCACTTTTTGGAAATGGGTCTTGGATGCAAATTCTGTGGGAAGATTCCCAAGAACTCTGGGCTGGACGCTCAGAGTCGATCTGAGCAAAGCTAGCCTGAGTGTCTTCACTGCATCAGAGCTGAATCTAGCCCGTTACTTTTCCCAGAGGGTCACTCCCCTCACCTGCCTCAGGGCATTAATCAACAGTTTCCCGCATTATATTTCTGAGTGCAGCACTTCATTACGGCTGAGTGCTGCGGACTGAAGCCAAGGAGATGAGGTGCTAATGAAATGTTTGTGTTTTGGACAGGAGCTGAGGTAGGTGTTCAAATGAAACAAAACAGCTGTTAAAGCAACAGAGTCTCTGGAGAGAGGGATCCCAACTGGGAAAGGCTGGATAGGAGAGCCTCAATTGCAGGAAGGCAGCCATGCAGAACAAGGAGCAGCCTCGGTCTCTCCATTTGGGTTGAGCTGTCACGGTTTAGGTGGCTTTGGTGATCGCTCCAGTTTCCTTATGGTTTGATGAAGCAAAGCTTGAAGAAGATCCCTGTCTCTGGCATGGACAGACTCATAAGACAGGTTTTCTTCGCTTCCTTTGCCTAATCCCTTTTCCAAGCAATTTACAATGGTGCCAAAAGGCTTCTGTTGCTTTTCCTGCAGCCTTGAAGCATGGATGAACCACGGAGCGAGCAGAGGGAGCCTGGGAAGCACAGAGAGGCAATTTTCCATCTGCCCTCCAGTGCCCAGAGATGTGCAGATGTAGCTCTAAGATGGTACAAAATCAGGGTACCCATCCAAGTGAAGTCAAATCCTCCAAACTCAAGACCATGTTGGCTTGCAGAAGCTAGAGATAGGACTGGGTGACATGAAAGGTCCACAAAGCTCAACGGTCCATTTGCAACGGAGGCTGTAACAGGACACCAAGAGAAGAGCTGGAACATACCAAGCATGGAAGGTAAATCCCTGGATGGTGGATCTTCATCATGCAATTATCAACACCAAAGAGTGTAAATCCAGTGTAAATAAACAAAAGCTATCAACTTGCAGAGGAGCAGTTTTCCCAAATCAGGGCAGATGCTCACAGTTTCTCGGTTTTGTCCTGAGGTTACAAAACAGTAACAAAATGTAAAACTTCCTTTTCAGACACTTACTTACAAATTGGTATTAAAACATGTATTGTCAAAAGGCAACTAATTAGGTGTCTTACAGTAATTATACATTACTAATAGGCTTGATCCTACATATCCCATTGATTGCCTTTGTGACATCTGCTTTGTTCTGTAAAACTGACTTTTACTTATTCTTCTTTTTTTTTTTTTATCTTCTCCCCCTCTAGAAATGTCTGGTGAGAGTGTCTGGCTAAGTCACAGAGAGCTTCAACCAAGGATTGTGTGTGTGTGTACATATATACTCATTGATATCACATGCATCTAGTTATCTTTGTACCAACCCCCAAGGCACTTGGACAAAAGCTATGTTTTCTGCTGTAAAATCCACTGTTAGCCGGGAATTGATGCTGGAGAACACTAGAAGCTGCTGGCCCTATTCATCTCAAGGCTCTCCCTGCAGAGTGTGGGGGCAGGGCTGTGTTGCAGAAAACCAGCGAGCCTCCAGGGTCCGGGCGCTCGTGACACCCGCCGTGTCTGTGAGCCTCTTGCTGAGTAGACGGCTGATGCACCAGCCAGAAAGCCCAGGGCAATGCTAGTGGAAAGGCATTTTCAAGGATGCTGGAGAAAATCCTGGCCCTATGGTTCGGGTTATGTTTGAACTTGCATTTTTCAGGCCTGTGGGTGCCTCTCCTGAGCAAGAGCATCGTCAGCCCCACAGTGCAAAGCATGCAAAAACATTAAGAGCCTGCTTGTTAACAGCGGCTTGAGGTTTTACAGCAAATCAGTGGAGGGAAAAAAATGCACAAAAGCCCTTTCAGGCCCGCAGTGGGCAATGAAAATGGAAAACCCTACAGAGGGGTTTGCTCTGAATGTGGATGTGCTTTAAGAATCACAGCATTATTCCCTTTTTCCTACTGGAAAGTGATTTAATTTTTTTTTAAGAACCTGCCTGCTTCCTTGCTCAAGGACAGCTTATTTTTCTCTGTATTCATATGAAACACTATGTGCTAAAACAAACCCCTTTCCTTAAGCTGCCGTTACTAGCAAAGCTCTAAACTAATTGAGTTAAAGACACAATCAATTTCTTTGAGGGCGAGTTCAGCTGCGACTTGTGCTTTTGCTACCTCTAGCCATAAAAGAAAAGCCCCATTATGGGAGAAACTCACATTACCTGCGAACGTACTGGTGCGGCCTAAATGAATGCTGCTTATCCAAGTGATGCCAGAGATGCATGGACCCCATCCTGACAAGGATACTGCCCAGAAAGGGACAGCTCAGGGCACAACTGGCCTTTTTTAGCGTAGAAAACGTACCAGAGTCTGTACCCACTATGCAGGGATCACCAGTTAAGCTGCAATGCTCTGCAGCTACATGGGACTTCACAGCAGAAATGCAGGCGCACGTTACTGCTTGTGCTGATGTTAAGCAAGGAAAATGTCATTATGTTCTGTTTCCTGGCTGGGAACTGCCTTCCGACCTCTCTCCATGGCTCTCCACCCTTGCCAAGTTCTTCTTCTTATGGCTTTCTCTTCTAAACCCATATTAAAAGGCATCTGGGTCCAAACACAAGTCAGCGTACGGGATATGGTTTCTCACTGAGAAGCCCAGGCATTCTCCAAGGCTTCTTCCAAAGCAACGAGGCGGTCGTCAAACAACTGTTATATTCCCTGAAATGCAGCAGGATGCCCTTAGAATGAATTTGTTTGAAAGGCAACACACTCTTAAAACTAAATAAATCATTCAGGTGTCTCCTGCTAGTGTTCTGCACAGGAACAATTGCTACCAGTTGGTAAATGGCCTGGGAACGCACTGCAACAGGAGGAAAGGCATTGACCTTTATTAAACTTAGCCATCTACAAAATGTTTAACTGGGGAAATAATGATCTAGCATGAGGCATGCAAGGCTTGCAATCTTAGCTTTGAACTACCAATAATCTCCCAATGGAGCACACACACACATACAACAAGAGGAGAAATAAAAGAAGGTTACAAATTACGGGTTATGGTTTTGCTTCGCTTAGTCTACCAGGAAGAATATTTTAAGGTCAGAAGGCATCCATAGGACTGAAATAAACGGAATTGATTGGGAAGAAGGAAATAACAGACGACCCTTTTCATCTAATGAGATCCTCCCTGCAGAATAAGCTGAGAACTGCATTTATGAATCATCTTGCATTTGCTGTCCTACTGTTTGGGATTTGAGACTACACAAGCAACAGCCGGAATAATTACAATGGGGCCAGGAGCAAAACCACAGAGAGGAAAATGGTTTGCAAACAAAGAGCACTGATTTGACAGGAGAGTCGGCAACCTCTATGGGAACTCTTAGGGAGTCCACGAGATCCGTTTCTCCTACCGCCCCCATCCAAGGGATGCTTCCCTTCACCACTACAGCTGCCCATATGAAGACTTTTCCCTGCGGAAAATACTGTGTTTTTTCCAGTTTTGCTGTGTTACAGGTGGGAATCTTAGCACGCATGCAGCTTATTTCTGGCAGAGGAACATCTCGCCACACGCATTAATATTTATGGGCGGCATTTTTGACACTTGCAACAAAGCCGAAGTTGATGCTTTGATCCTCCTTTGCCCTCCCGACGGGCTTGCTGCAGCAGAAACGTGCAGGCCGGGGGATTTATATTCATCTCCTCTTGCTGACACAAATCAAGTGCAGGTCTTGCACGCTGTGAAATATATTAAGTTCACAGAGCTTTAACAAAGGGCTACCAAGCCACAGACACCCCGCCGCGAATAGCGCTTCTTTCAGACGTCCTTTTAATTATATTAAATGAAAGTTTGGGGCGCTTTTGATGCTTGCAGGCAAACATCTCGATCTCACAAAGAGAGCTGCTAAAAGAGCTCCCTGTAGCTAGAGTTAATGCGCTACGTTGGATGCACGCTGCTTGCCAATTTATCCCGACCTTGCCCGATGGGCTGCACTGGGGAGCGCCGGGCATTGAGCAGCACAAAAATCATTAGAGGGCTCGGTGAGTTGTTTGACACGCAATGCAGAGCGCTCTGTCATCCTGCCAATTAGGTGGCCAAATAAGGAGCTGGAAAATCCGCACTAATTTGCCCCCCTTTCTGTAAAAGCAGAAAACAGCAGCAAGGGGCAGGGCGCTTTCTTTGCAGCCTCCCCAAGCCTCCCAACTTGGGAGTGGCATGGCAAGCAAGGAGGACACACAGAATGGAGCCACCTCAGATATTCCTGCCACATCCCAGATACACCTTGTATCTGCTAAGAGCTACTGTGTTTGAAATGGAAGGAGAAAATAAAAAGGTTCTTCTGTTAATCACTCCTGGATTCCTTGAATGCTCTTTGAAAAGCCTCTTGTTTTTGCTTAGTGTAGCAACTCAGCCCACATTGCAAGCACCAAGTTTCTAGGTAACTTCCAGGAGAATGAGGATAGATCTGGAGTACAATCACCAGTGGTCTACGTGGACCAAAAGCTGACAGCAGCTCAGGACAGTTTTCAGGAGCATCTCTTATGCTACCTGCCAAACTCTTGTGATCTTCATAGGTGAGGCAGCATTTCCATCACCTTCCCTCTTTACTGTGCAGAAAGGCCCAGAGGCTCAGTGCAAGGCATGTGGCAAGCGTATAGCCCAGAGGCTGGTAGGAAGCACAGCCGCTAATGCTATCAGACATGAGCAATGCTGCAAATGCCATTGCCTTCTCTGTCCTCCTCAACAAAAGAGTCATTCAGTTCAGCTACTGCGTTCACAGTTCTCCAGCTTTGAAGCAACATGTGAAAGTTTTCCACGTTAATACAGCATCCTTCACTACAGTATCTGAATATTAAGATTTTTTTTTTTCCCTTTACTACCCCACCTCTGTTCCTGGAGGCCTAATGCATGGTATTAGAGAGCTGGCCAGTTGTGCAATAGTGTAATAGTGAGCAGACCTCACTTGCTGCAGGGTATAGAAGAAATCTGCTTCAAACCAAAATCTGCTTCATGGGCCCCCTGAGATCAGCACTTAGGTTTTCTGCACTTCTTGTGCTTTGATTTCAGGAGAGACACTTGGGTGAAATGCACAAAGACCAATTCTGGCTACATGGTGGGGAATTCTCATCAAAGTCATCCACAATGACTCATCCTCCACACCATGACTTCTTCATTCCACTCCCACAACTGCGTGCCAGGARCAGCGTGTTATCCACAAGCGGGCAGGAGGATGAGAGGAGCAGGTGGCCCAAGCAGGAACCACCTCTGCTATCTTCAGTCACCTGGTACGAGCTCTCCTGCATCGGCCGTGGCAGACAAGCACCTTTCCATGGCAACTCACTCCATGCGTCTTAGGGGCCCACCGTAGGGGATAAATCATGTCCTTGAGAGCCCCAAGCCAGCTCAATCAATCTGCTTGCTCCATGACAGGGTCACTGCTCAGAAGAATTGCAGCTCACCCTGCCTACCTGGGCCATCCTTCCTGTCTTACCTTTGCACGAGATTTGGGCTCTCTCTGCAGCTGCTTTCCTAAATTCACTCCCAAATGACACTCAGATGTGGAATTCAGTGAGAATGAGTGAAGCTCCCTGGAGGCTACCGTGGTTCCCTAAAGAGCCTGGACTCCTCACATAGGCAAAAGTGCTAAGATGACATGGTCAACATGGCCATATTCGACCAATGAGACTGTCACCATATCTCCACAAAAGAAACTATCCACAACCAACCTGGAGTTTCCTTGGCCAACTAGGCCTGTCCTGAATGAAGTCATATTGTTTAAATATCACTGACTGACACATTCCCCAGGCAGCTGTCTAATCGTTATTATATTAATATAAGTTTATCATTTATTCTTTTGTTCCTTTTTTGCTGGACTTTTTTGATAAAGAGAGATTTTACTACATTCACAACCAAAGCAAGAACATTCATAATCTCTATCTCCAGTAAATAACATCCCTGAGCTTTTAAATCAACAAACATTATGACATTTTACAGACAAATTAAATCAATATTTGTTTTAATTATGGAATCACCCAGAGAGGTAAGATGATACCGCTTCCCCATAGTCTCACATCTGAATACATTATAAAATTTCCAGTTCAGCTTTACTCACTGTTTATTTTATTCATTTGCTTTCTGCTCAAGAGGACTTTACAACTGAATTCTCATGGGGGCTGTCTCATGACTTTTTGTGTCAGCCCAAGGAAATGGCTAAAACTGATATTACCGATTATTATCTTCCCAAATCTACCTGTTTTCGGTTATGTTTCTGATTTTTACAGTCAATGGACATTGCATGGCAAGCTTCACAGGGAGTCCCCATCTCCCATGGACTTCACAACATCCAGGATTTCACCGTCTAAGCTTGTTGCCAAAGCTGCCTCAGCCAGACAAAATACTTCACTGTGTGATAAAGGGTGAGTGGCCCGTAACAGGAATATCTGCACTCATATTTAATTGCTCTTTCAGATACTCTCCCCCATAAGGTTTTTTGGATGACTTCAGCTACACGGCTTTGCAAATGGAAACACACTGTATTAAAAAAGGCCTCGATGCAGATAATATAAAGCTGGACATGGAATGTTCACTTAGGTCATTTACTTTATTCTTCAATTCCTCTGCTTCAGGACTGTCCTCTTTTACCAGTTTTGCCAATATTTAGCCTAAACAACTCGGGCAATAAAATTTCATCAGCTTTTGTCTGCTGCAGAGGTAGGGGCCTGATTCATGTTTGATGATGACAACTTTAATTTATCTTGATCGATGAAGGAGCATAGAAGATGAGAGATGGCCTCCTCTCTCCCAGAATGAAGGCAGAGAAACTATCAAGGAGGAGAACAACTTTATGTCAAACATCCAGGAAATCTAAGCCATCCAATTCCACATGCTTGAATGAGGAGGCACTCACCAAATAAAGATGGTACAGGCTGTAGGAAGAGGTGCTCTGCAGAGAAATCCAGAGCACATCCAGAACCGCCCCCCTCCAGAAATACAGGTTTCACATTGACACCTTGGTGTGTTAAACACTTATAAGTAACAACCAACCATCCATAAGCACCATATCCAAGTCGGCAAACTAAAGGCACAGAAATTAGGAGGCAAAACATTCCCACTTCTTAAAGCAACATTAACTCAGCTGTATCATACAAACAACTTCACATAAAGTCGCTGGAGCAGGTGCAACAAAATAAGGTAACAGGACAAATACAGAGGCAACCCACGGCCTCACTACAAGCAGATCTCTCCAAAATTAAGCGATCATCTTGTTCACCAAAACCAGGATGCAAGCCTTCCAAAAGCAGGCTGCAGCTGGGTGAGCGATATGGAAAATTAATTTAAATTTAGCTTGCAGCACGCTCCTCCTTCCTACATCCTTCTGCGAGGCCATGCTGCATTTCATTATGAATCTGCCAAGTGCAGCCGTTCGGAAGTGTCCCTAAACTTTCAAGCCTAAGAGGAAAAGACAGAAAAGCAAGGAAAATGCATGCAGCAATTATTCCTCGATGATGGCAATGACACTGGAAATAGTTTTGCGTTCTTTAACTGCACACATCCAATGTCTTGCTCATTCCAGGGGACAAATGGATCTTGTTACATCTCTCTTTCAGTTTTTCACGGTTTATGAACCAGGTTTTGTCTGATTTTATTCAGGTCTGGGCAATTGGGCAGGTGGCGAGGAACAAAGTCATCATGTCGTCCTGTTACCTTAACTTTAGCCCTTGCTGCCATGGACACAACAAAATCCAGGCACACAGAGACAAACCCCACTTCACTCGACCATTCAGTCCAACAACTTGACAGGCATTAAAAATGCAAGAAATACCTGGACATAGGCCCTGCAAGAGCGCTCCCTTTTCTGAAGCTGAGTCCACAAAGACAGCAGATTAAAGACAGGATAGAAAAACAAAGTTAGTGACAGAATAAGGAGAAAAAAAAAAGAAAAATTGAAGAAAACACCTACAAAAAAACCCCTCATTTCTTTTTTTAAATAGCTCCTAGAAACAAAATATACGGAAGGAAGCATGCAGGTTAGGCAGTAGTGGAAGGACAGGTGGCTGAAATTCAGGTTAGTCCTTTTTTTTCCTGTTAAGTGAAGTCTGGGAACTTTGCAAGAGCAGTTGTTAGGATGGTTGGAGCCATGGAAATCAAGTGAAAGTGCTCAAGAGGCTACAGAGGCTACAGGCTGTCTCCCTACAGCTCTGCTCTCACCCCTGTCATTTCCATGCCAGACAAGGCTGGAAAGGATGGGCTTATCCTTTACTACATCAGGGCAACCTTGGCCTAGCAGGACCATTCCAATGAGTGGGATGCAACGTTCAGGACAGAGCACAGACCCACCTGCATGAACACACCAATGTGAAGCCCCTAGCTCTGCAATCTCAATGCTCTTTAGGGCTGTTTTCCAGTCCCCTCTCACTCTGAGGTGTGTTTTCCTGGGTAAGGACCTGATTGCCTTGAGTGTCTCCAGTCTTGGAGATACTCAAAAGCTACTTGGACACGATCCTAGGCAACCTGCTCTAGGTGACCCTGCTTGAACAGACAGGTTGGACTACATGATCTTCAGTGGTCCATTCCCGCCTCAACCATTGTACGATCCTGTAGCTATGAGGCCTAAATGCTTTATTGGGTCTTTTCCTTAGGAAGCCCACCTCTTTAATAGGAACCACGTTTAAGGACGTGCTTTGCTAGGCACGTGCATGACTCCTAAATGCATCATGAAATCAAGCAGACACTTATTCCATGGGACTATCTGAGCTGTCTGCAGGAGAAATGAGGCTCTCTCGGCGCTTATGTCACGAACCCATACGAAACTCTGGCTGCTCAGAGCCACAACCTTGCTTGCTTTTGATTTTGCTGATGTTTCCAGGTTGGAACTTCGCATCAAGAACGATTTGGGGTAATACGTGCTCTCCGCTTGCAGTAACATGATACCATTAACACCCCCTTAGCACAAGCGAGAGCCAAATTTCTGCCCCAGAATCCTGAGGAGCTGCAACAACCAAAATGGACCCGGGCATAAAGCAGTGCCTAATTTAACTTTTTAAGTCATGAATTTGCAACAGCAGAAATCATCCTCTAGGTAAACTTGGCCAGTTTGAATACTTTACAGCAGTAAATGGAGACCAAAGAAAGCTTTGCTGGAAATTACAGAGATATCTGCTCGGGGGTCTCACTAGGCTGCAAAGGAACAATTACTACCTTAATCAAGCAGGATCCAGCAGAAAGCAAAAAGCATTTGGTGACAGCAAAGTGACTGCTGTAAAGAGGATAGCTTTTAAAAACACTCTGATTATGCCAGTTTATTTCAAGTCATCATATAAGAGCTTGTAAAAAAAGAAGAAGAAAACCCCCTCACAAAACAGCACAGGTGACTATTTTCAGATGGAATACTAAGACAAATCTCCAGTGCATTGCCTTGAATAATTCAAGAAATATTTAATAGCTAGTGCTTGCTGCAGTTCTTCTTTTGGACTAAACAGTAAAACTCTTTGCAAATAACTTTTTTTTTTTTTGGCAAATAACTTTTTTTTTTCCTTTCTTCTTTCCTGAAAACACTCTTGATCAGTGAGATCGGGAGAAATCAGAGCCTTTTGTTTGCCCAGCCCCACTTCCAGGCTCGATTCATGCATTCCTACGTAAGCAGAGAGCAGTTGGTGAATTAAGTGGGCAACGAGAGCAAGTAAATTACGAAGCCTGTCATGTGGACCAGTGGCTCACAATGCTGCTTTGCAGAACCCCATGCGATCCTGATTTTTAATGTGGGGAATGGATCTGGAGCATTCATTGTGCAGATATGGTGGCAGTGGGAGAGCTGGGCATGAGGGAGACTGGCCCTGCTCTACCAAGCAGCAGTGTCGCAATCTAGGGGGAAGGGGGAACCTTGGGAATGTTTGGAAGAGCACACGGACTAAAACCATGTAACTGGTTAGTATGTGACATTAATTGCCCATTTTACCCGATGTCGCCATCGCTTCAAAACACAGACCTATGGTATGTTTGCAACAAATAATGTTATGCCAATGTGACAGTTAATACAATTATTATCCATATTATTATAAAACAGCTGGAAGCAGCACTAATTAAAAGCATCAGGATGACCCAATTGTCAGCACATGCAAAGCACAGGATATGCAGGACTTTGGTTCCCATGCGGCTGCAATATTAAACAACGCAGAAGACCTTTGCTTTTAAAACAGAACAAACCTACAATGATAACTTACAACAAAATAGCACTTTTACTTTTCTGAAAAACATTTCTTTTTAGAAGGCATCACTGGGATAATTTTTTCCTTTCCTAATCCCCAGACCAAGCTCCTCTCACACTTACATGGTTACGGGGCCATGGGAGCCAGCTAGGCAGCTGAGAACAAAATTTGGTACCTTCTTTGAACAAGGTGASCAGTACAACCCTGGGATTGCAGTCAGAGGATTCACTCCTGCTTTGCTCCGGCAATCAGGACAGCACAATTCCCCACCTGAATCCAGCATAAGCTGCAATCCATGTTTTTACTTGAGATTCAGGGCTATAGAGGGTCTTGGACAAGAGGAAACCCTCAACTTTGAATGTTCTCTTACCAACACCACAGCGGTATTTCCTCCACAACTACTTGCATCTTTAAAATGTAAAAAAAAGCCACTTAATTCTGGAAATGACAACAGGATTAACAATTCTTCTCATCCAGAGAGCACAGAAACCACATGATCCTCACACGCTAAGGTGTTTTGGGGCTGGGTTGCACATAACCATTAAGGAAGCTCTCCAATATGAAGCCATCTTAAATGTTTTAAATGCAAATGTACTGGCATCTGATGCACCTTCAGGAAACACATCTCAAGTGTAAACAAATGTTTCTGTTCTCATTTGTTTGCCTGCATGTATGAAAGTGTTCATTTGACCTTCACGTCCAGCATCTTGTAATGGCATGAGACAAAAAAAAACACACATAATGCAAGCTCTATCCGTCAGCTGGGGACTTTAAGTATTCAGATTGCCTAACCTGCATTATATGTCATTTCACACATGGACTCAGCACTGGTCTCAGCCACGCAGGCATGAATTTATTCATATTAATTGCCGTGGCCCCACTACAAGGGATCTCGTACTGGAGTACCAGAGCTGAGACCAGGATCAAGCACCTGGATTTCATATCTCTACTCATCAAGGAGGATACATTTCCTAGCACCACTGGTGCTTTTGGGGTTTACAACCATTGCCTTTCTCATCAGAAAAAATACAGAATACTCCGCAAATGAAAAGCCACCAAGCAAAACCTCTTGCCTAGTGGTAAAGAACTGTAGCCCCAAAACGGCTCTTGCTCAGCAAGAGGTTTCCAAGACCTCTCAGAGAAAGGCCCTTTTTGTGCGATGTCTTCTGAAGACCTTATTCAAGCTCACCTTATTTAAGCTGCGTGCGGCACTGTCCTTCCCACCAGGCGTCAGGTTGCGGAGCTGCACGTCGAGCAGGTTGACCAGCTGGACCATGGCGGACACTGAGTAGGTGATGTCCCCGGCGTACAAGTGGTTTCTCGTGTGCTCTGCGAGCTCCCTGGCAATGTTGGCAGCCATCTCCCCTGACTTCATCTGCAAGGAGAACACGGGAGAGAAACACATCGGCCCTGGCTGCGGGCATGACGTTGCTCCGGGGTCTCCCGGCCCCACGGGGCTGAGCATGGAAAGTCTCTGCAAAGCTGAGCTCAAACACCCTGTTGATACTTCGATGCCACTTCACCAAATGAAAGAGCCCGCTGAGGAAACACTATTTCGAGATGCTGATCTTATTTCCCATTATACATGCCTCTGTAATATGGAAATGCATACCCATGGGGAACAGTCCAGGGATCAGAAGAAATTACAGAGGATTGCATATAAATTAAGCTCCCGCTTCTCTGTCAGGCTAAATGATCAACTCTGCTGGGTTCTTCACATGAAATTTCCAACCATCTTATCTGCCTCCAGTTGGAAAGCAGATATTTTTCCTATTGCCTCAATTTTGGTGGCTTACTATTAAAGCGAGATGATAGGGAAAGATAGCAGGCAGAGCTTCCACCTCTCTGTAAATCAATTAGCTGAGTTTTAAATGAACAACTAGCTTCCATCAATTTGACAGCAACAGCTCATCTGATTTAATGAAAGCTAAGTGAAGATATTCATATGCTCATCTTCACAGGATTAAAACATACGATGGTACAGATAAGATAACTAAACCCGATAATGTGTTGTTTTTCCTATTAGAATAATAACAGATTCAAAAACTGAATGATTTCCTCCTTGCTACACTCAAGCTTAACACTCCTACCAGTCGGCAAATCTGATCTGATCACTACTCAGCCCTCTCTCTTGGACTGATCACCAAAGCGAGACTCATTTCTAAACCTGTCTACCAAAAGATGCAGCTACAGGTCCTTGTGATGATCTATATCAATATATTTATATATATACATATACACACAGAGGTATATACACATACATGTGTATGTGAGGATGCCTGCAGTGACAGCCATATAAGTTTGTGCTAACATCCCTCATTCTCTTGAGCACTTTCCACTTGAATTAAGGCATCTCCTACGTATGCAATATTCTCCTGTGTTGTAATATCTGTTTACTAAATGCTCACAACATCATTGCTGGCCTCAGGAACAAGGTCGTAGCCCTAGGAAGTCCCTCGTGCCAAGGTGCAGCAAAGCTTGGGCTGCCGTGGGGAGGTGAGCAAATAGCAAGGAAAAAAAGGTGCAAAGAGCCAACTGCTCTGCTGGGAGGTTGAAAGAGGAAAAAAAATGGTTAAAAATAATAAACCTTTTCTGGATGTGAGACTAAACCTCTGGGAAAAAAATGAAGAGATTCTGAGATAAAAATAAACTGCTTTCTGTTCAAACTGAACTGGATTGTTCGTGCTGTTGGGTGACTTTCTCTCTTCTACAAATCACTCAAACTCGGCCTCGCAATGTTAGTTCTAAGGGGGCAAAAAGGCTTCCTGCCAAAACATACCAAGACACAGCAGGGAGCCCTCTTGCTCGCTCAGAAAGTGCTCCCTTGCTTCATTTCAGGATCCTGGCAGGATTCGGGCCAGATTTACAAATTAGCATTGCTCGGCCTGAAACCACATTATGCAACAATTTGGTAATGCTTTCCTAGTTGCAACACTGTCTTTTGTCTTCTGGCATCTAAAGAGACTGTAAAACAATTGCTGCTGTACAGGGTAAATATTCCTGCCTTTTTTTTCATAGACTTTGTGGAAGGGAAATTGGGAGTTTTGCCTGGAAAAGCTAACGGCAATTCTCTCTGGCAGTACCATTCTCTGTTTCTTCCCTACCTTTTTCAGAGGGAAGTGGCTGCAGAAGAGGGCAGCAGAATACAAAATGAGAGCAATTCAGAGCAGTGGATATTTTGGGAAGGGAATTCACAGGGAATAAGAAAGAGCTGCTGGGGAAGGGAATGGATGTGCTGAAACACCAGTGGCTGTAAAGGCAAATACATTTTCCTGCAGACTGAGGCTGATCTAATAGATCAATCAAGAAGATGGTATGAAAGATGGAAGGAGGATTTTCAAAACAAGGGACATGAAGATGGACTGCTCACCATTGAAGGCCTCGGAGTTGATGACATTCTCTGATGGGGCAAACACTAGACAGGTTTGTTGGTTGGGTTGCAAGGTTTACCGAGGCACTTTGCACCAACTTCTAAGCCTGGAAAACCTTCACAAGCATTTTCTTTCTCTAGCAGAGGTTTCCTTGTACGTATGCATACACACAAGACAGTCAGAGTCTACCATTCTCCCTGGTAGAGCTTTCTAACACCTTTTGGGAGAAGGTTCAACTCTCAATCATTGTGGAGTAAACACCGCGATTCAGTGGTGTGCCCCCTCCAAAAAATCCTCTTGAGCCCTAAAAGGGAACGCCACAGTGAGGAAAAGACTCTTTGGGGCAAACCACATGCTGCACAAAGGCTAGTACTGCTGAAAGCAAGAGGTAAAACAAACAGGCTGACCTCATCATCAGGCCAATGTAATGTATCCAAAGATGACCTTTTTGCTTCCCTTTACTACCTGACTCTAGAAATAACCCACAGAGTAGCACATAATTCAATAGTGCTGGCAAGTTTATCCTCCTGCTACGTTACGAGGGCATGGTAGGCACCAACAATAAAGTTAAAGTAAATGTCAGGAGGCCAACGAATTGCTGCAGCGGACATTTGTTCTGATCTTCTATCAAGCACAATAACTCTAATGGAAGCTAATAGAGGGCTGTAAAACCTAATACTGTGATGCAAGTGGGCAAACACCCAGCGCACAGTCAAAGCTCAGCAGGAGAAAGAAAAGAAGCAAGCAGCAATGCTTACCTCACTCAAGAAACATGAAAGAAAGCATGACGGTCCCCTAACAGCTTCTCCAGCTTGGCTGCAATCCCTGCAAGGGACCCACACCCACTTTCTTGAGCAGCTTGGAAGGAAGCAGGGAATTTGTAATGGACAGAAGCAGATGAAGAGTGAAGACACAGGCAGCAGGTATGAGTCCCAGCTACCAAAGAGGCGTTTCTGCCAGTTCTGAGAGCTGTGCTGCAACCGCAGATGCCCTGGGACGGGTGGCCAAGGAGGGAAGACAGAGGGCTGAGATGCTGGGGGCAAGTTCCTCGTCGTGCTTCTATCATGCCTTACCTAGCACTACAGCAGCAAGAGGAGCAGCTGGTTTTGCTCTGGAGAAAGACAGCTCATTTCCCAGCTTGAGAGGTGCCACAGTGCCCATTAAGAACCACCTGCCTCACAGCAAGCATGGAGCAAAGAATGACCCTGCGACACAGTGGAGATATGAGACCAGTGCTCCAACATGGACATAAGCCAGGCCCCAGTTCTCAGCCAAGTCGCGAAACTATGCAGTAACTGGAAACTTTACAAGAAATTTAACACCAGTGTCTGCAACAAGGACTGCAGTGAATGCAAAGCCCAGCACAAGACCCTCATTATCCCTGGCACGGTTCTCCTCTACAAAGCCACGCCTAGAAAAGCTTGGCCATTTATAGCTTCTCCTCCTAGTGTTTGGGCCACATGCCCCTGAGATGGCAGCACATCTCCACTCAGGACCAAAAGGCTGGATGCAGAGCCACATGGCAGCTTCTCCTAGCCTTGCCACTGAGCGCTGGAAGATTCAAACGCTGAATGTAGCTGAATTCTTCCAAAAATCATACACATATTGTGCATATATATTAAAAAAAAAAAAAGAAAAACATAGTTCAGTCCTGGTTATGGCCTGCCGGGCACTTTGGAAAAATCTGTCTATTCAACTCGAGCCTTCTTTGAGAGCACCTAACAAATTAAGTGGGGCTCATTTGTTACGCAAACGATAGCTGAGGTTTCCAAGAAACAACAAACCCTAACCTTGATGGGGACTTGCCCAGTGCAGGCTATTACTCTGCTAATATGGGAATAATTATTTAGCATTAATGACTATTACTAATTATCAATTAGTATTATTTATGGGTATAAATACAGGTTGGGTTTGATAGGGCTGGTTGGGAGAGTAGCTGCTGGCAATTTGCAAGTTGATGTGGGTGATGAGGAGGAGAAAAAAMCAAAATCTCTTCCCATATCATTGCTCAGCTCACCAGGAACGAGATGTTTCCACCACCCTATGGCCCAACCTGCGAGTACCACTGGGCCTGTCCTGTTGTGACTCAAGGAGCACTCAGATCTGTACAAACTGCTCTGATAAGGATGTAGCCTGCAGATGCTGGGGTGTAAACACACATCTGGTAATGGCAGCAGCTGACAGCACCACTGTGCACTAATAACAAGAGCACTCCACATATTCCCACCAAATATGCGCGGCTTGTCTCGAACTCCTATTGTCACATGGTAATGCACTTCTAACACTGATAAATGATGGAGTGCTGCAAAACATTCATCAAGGGACCTAAAAGTCAAAAGATGTGCATTACTACAGCATTGTTTTCTCTTCCATCAGCCCTTTTGCAGCTTAGGAAGAAGTAAAAACCAGAAAGCCAGTAGCACCATCCAGACATGTCACACAGAGCCTGCATTTCTTAGTCAAAGACTTCTCAACTACGGTGTCCATCTTGGGCTTGCAAGGCATAAAGTCCTTGGGGATGTGCAAAAAGGCATGTTCTCTTTTGCAATAAGTCAGCGTTTTCTGTATCACCCACTCATCTCCTCCTCCCTCCTCATCTTCAGCTCCATTTTGGTATAATTACACTCTCCAGACCGTTGCCTTCCCCCCACTCTCCTTGCTCTCATTTCTATGTTTGTAACCTTGCTTTCTCCTCACAACTGCTCATGGACCTAGGAGCTGGCAGAGCCACTGCGACTACTGGTCACTTTGGGGAGTGAGCAGGGAATGGAGGAAAAGGCCATGCACAGATGTGGCGGCACTAGCACGAGGCGAGGGCTTTACCTTCTGTGTGATGTGGTTGATCCAGGGAGAAGAGCAGTTACTGAGGTCTGGTCCTTGGGGGTCCCAGATGCCATCGGGTGCAAGGCACCGGAAAGTCGCCACACCTGCAGTTGGGAAAAGCTGCTGCGTTTAGTCTGTTTCCCCACAGAGACCTGGGCTCACAGGTTTCACTTCACCAGGTCTTAGACCTCCTGCTAGCTCAGGAGAACACTTCTGAGTTGTCTTCAGCATCTTGAACACTCATGATCTTGTTGCTCAGGGGTTTTAAGGTACAATAGGCCCAGGAGGGCAGCAGCTTTCCCCATTTCACTAGCTGGAGACTATGGAGCTTGGAGATAGATATGCAACAGGACCTGCCCAAGGCCAGGCAGGAGGGCTCAGAAAGATCTGGAAAAATACTCCGACCACTCATTTCTTTCCATTTCCCTCATACTTTATACACATTTGACCAGACTGACCTCGCTGAATCCATGAGAGAGTCAGAATCAGGATACACAAATTTAAGTGGCTTCCCATGGCCAACAGAGCAGATAATTAATAGGGAGTCTTCTTTGCAAACCAGATCCCTCCAGCCTCTGCCTCTCAGGCAATTTCCTCCACTTTCTGCACTAGGACTAGGTTGAAAATTAAAAGGTTTTCCACAAACTGTCTTTGTTAGTATACAGTCAAGTAAACCATGCGCCAAAAGCCATTATTCACTTCACCACGTCTTAATTTGGACAGAAACTTTCCAACGGCAACCTTGTGGAAACAACTAGTTGAGGGCAAGGGAGGGAAAAACCCAATCAACGATAGACCACTGCGAAAGATTTGCCCTTGTTTTCCCCCCTGCTTTCCCTGTTGGGCATGTAAGATGTGCATGGAGAAGTCCGATGCACAGGTTCAGGGGCCTGAGCTGGGAATGTCCATGTTGACTGCTTTTCCCATCCTCCAAAAAGCAAAATTTCAAGCACCAAGACAAGAGTCAATTAGCCTGACGACTACAATTAAGGGCAGGACAGGATCATATAAAATTTGTAGAGGTTCTCTCTTGCTATTGGTGCTCAAAACTACAAGGTGGTTAGTGGTCTCCTCTCCCATAGATGGAGCTTAGTGGGCCAAGACTCCGCACAAGGTGACCAGCACATTTAAGTTTGGGTCCTTGGTGCTGCTGGCCTTCCCAACATATACTTCCTTCACCAGTGTAACGTATATGTGCCAAAAAGCATCAGTGCGCTCCATGGATGCCCAAAGGCCCCATGTGGAAGAACACGGGTCTTGCTGAAGAATGCAAATACCCAAGGGCCCCATGCCGAAGAACCTAGACCTCCCCCCACAACCCCTCAACTCACCAATGGAGCCAATGGGACAAGGCTGCTTGGCCACCTGTCCCTGCCGGGTCCGAGACCACAGAATGTCGCGGGCTTCCACGGGGTCACAGCTCTCGGCCCCGGCGGCAGGGAGCTGCGAGGAGGCTGGCGGTGGGTGCGTGGTGGCCTCGCTGGGGCCGTCGGCCGCAGGCGACGGTGTGCTGGTGCTTCTGTTCCTCCTGCCTGCAGCCGAGGCCGTGGTGGGGCGGCTTGTGCTGCTGGTGGCCGCCCGCGCTGTGGTGCTGCTGGGGGTGCTCCCCAGGCCCAGCGCACCCGATGGTGACGCTCCTGAAAGGAGGAGAAAGTAGATCAGATAGAGGAAGGAAAGGAAGAAAATAAGAAAAGAAAGGAGAGCCATGCTGGGCTCCGCTCTTAAGATGTGCACAGGGAGGGTTTCACAGCATCACAGGATGGTTGATGTTAGAAGGGACCTCTAGCCCAAAGCCCTGCTCCAGCAGGGACACCTTGAGCACAGGGCACAGTGTGGCATCCAGGCGGGTTTGGAAGATCTCCAGAGAAGGAGACTCCACAACCTCTCTGGGCAGCCTGTTCCAGGGCTCTGTCACCCTCACAGTAAAGAAGTTCTTCCTCACATGGAGATGGAACTGCCTGGGTTTCAACTTGTACCCATTACCCCTTGTCCAGTCACTGGCCATCACTGAGAAGAGTTTGGCCCCCTTCTCCCTACATTCTCCCCTCAGGTATTTGCATACACTGATAAGATGCCCTCTCAGTCTTCTCAGGCCCCGTCACACCAGCTGTAGACGAATGAAGGCACAAGACCCATAGGAGCACATGGCCTCCTCATCTGCTACTGCTTGCCAGCTCCAGTGCTGGTGCATGAGCACCTCTCTATACCATTCCTGAAATTTCCATGTCCCAAGAAGTCCCTAAAACCCACTGCCACCGCCTCCAGCACCTCTGAATCCTCTCCTGACATCAGAGCGGCTCCATTTCCAACAATGGTGTGGAAATAGGTTGGTTCATTAAAGACTGCGGGCTAGGCTGGAATCAAAATTGAACGCAAGGACTGCCCTGCTGCTCACAGGAATAACCTCGAACCGTCCAGCAGGCCCTGCCTGCAAGCTCCAGAGAGCAGCAACCTTCATCTCGCTCAGGTCTGCTGGCTATTAGCGCTGTGTTAGTTATTAATGCATAATGATATTGCTGTCACTGGAGTGCAGGTAAATGTTCACCCAAGTCAAACCCATGGAAATTACAGAGACGCCTGATATCACTGTGGAATAGTAGCTTTTCTCTCTTGATATATATATTTTAATTATTTTTAATTTAAAAAATAGTCAAGTGGATGTTCCAGGCTTCTTGTGCCACCTCGCTTTCACTATGAGTCCAGAGTCGGAATGAATTCCAAAAAAATACATAGTAAATTCCTGCCGGTGTTGACAGATTTCTTCTAGTTGCTCTTCAAAGCCCTGCTAAATCACCAAGCAGGATGTGATTCCCAACTGACGTTACTGGGAGGCTCAAAATTTGTAGAGAACTTCAGCAAATTCTGCCCCTATCTACTATATCAGGTCTTGACATGCGCATACATTTCATTTCTTCCCAATAACAGTGATTAGTTCAAGAGCTACAACCTGCAGATTTATTATAATTTTAAATTGAGTTTCCTCTCTACTTTTAAAAACAATCAGCTCCACCACTTGCACAGAACAGTTTACCATGGGTCTCGGGGGGACATGACCTGATGTCGTCCGTGCGCGAGACGGACGAGACATGGCCCAGTACGATTCCAAAGGTCCAGATGGTCAACGAGTCAATCAGATCATGAGCTGTGGGTGACATGGCCACCATGTGGTCACCGGTGGCCCCAGGCAGCACCCACTGCAGATTCTGATCACAAAACCACCCGCTTTAAGACCAAGTTGAGTGGTTCTACCTAGACATGGTCTACTTAGAAACGGGAGATGGCTTTTCCATGCTACTCTACTCCTATTTTTATATCACAGTTACATCCACAAGTCATTCACACACATTGCTGCCACATTAGGACAAATATTGCACTGCCTATTTCTGTGAGTCTGCAAAAAACACAAAACCTGAAGGTCCCTCAAGCCCTCCCTGCTCATTTTGCCTTTTGCATATTTGGCAAATACAGTTTTTGCTCACAGCATTTCTTCCCCCCTCTCCCCCCACCATTTCTTACTCCTTTGAACAAGGGTACAAGTTGTATTTACACAGCAATGAGAAGGCTGAGGCGAGTCTTGAAAGGAGAAACATACAAACCCCCCAAACCTAATGCAGTTGGGAGATTATATTTAAAGAGAGCAATCACAGCTGCTTTTCTATGCCCTGTCACATAAACAAGTCCCGTGGGAATTAGCTTTCTACAGGCACTCTCTAACCCATTTCGGAGTATTTTTTGAAATTCGCTACAAAAGAATAATTATTTAAAAATGAATGAATTCCTCCAAAAATATTAGGCAGGCAATAGCTCCACTGCGTTCAACACAACCACGTTGTGAATCATATGTAGCAAAACCACATGTAGACCAGGACCTCCCAAAGTCATGTGAAACAATATAAAATCAGGCTTTTAGATACGCAGCACTTCCCTCCTTCCTCCCCTCACCTGAAGTCTGAGATGGGGCAGAAGGTGGTCACATCTGGGAGAAGAAAGATGTCAAGGATTTTTCCCTTTTCCCTTGGTGTCAAGGGTAAAAATCCCTTCCGGAAGGCTAGGGGAGCCTTCATCCCATGCTAGGGGATGGTGCATGTGTGTGTCCAAGGCCACCCTGAGCATGTGCAAATATCCTGCCAAGCCTGGATGGACGTTGCAATGGATCCGAGCCAGATGTCAACTGAGTCCCACATCCTAGGGAGAAACTCAGTGCTGTGGTCCAAGATACGGTGCAAACTCAGCTGTTTCACTGCACTTCAAGCTGGAATCATTTAACATGGATTTTCCTTTTCTCTTTTCCCCTTCAAATCTTTGTTCAAGCATTTTAGATTAACCCTAAAGACAGAAAACGGGAGCTGAAGCGCATTAAATGATTTTAACAGGTTGAACTTGTCTATCTGCCCAAACTCTTCCTTGCTGCACCAGATACTTCAGTGAGATAATTACAGGACATTCAAAGGAGCAATTGCACAGGGCAAATCTCCAAACCATGCCTACCAAAGTCATCTTGAAGCAAAACCTAATATTTCTAACCACTAATGTGTTCAAAACTTAACCTTTTTAACCATGACACTTACACACATACCACTGAAAGGTCAAGCTTTGCCAAAAACATGCCATTACTGTGAACTTGCAGGTTTGACCCAAAAATGAATCCCAGCCAGCAGACTGTTTGTTCTCTGTGTGTGTGCGAAACATCAAATTTTAGGCTGTTTTGAGTTTTTTTTTTAATGCGTATTCTTAGTATTTTTCCTGCCCCAGTAGCTTTTGCTGTCAGGTCCTCAAAGTAATTATCATTGGAGTTACAGAAGCTCCTATTTTTTTTGGTCTGAAGAGCTTATCTTCTCCAAGTAGTCACTGAATCCAACTTAAAATATGACCATGGCCCTCATCCATCCACCTGCAGCTGAAAAACATATTGCCTACAACCTTCCAGCCCTTCCCTAGCCTTTTCCCACCTCTGCTTTTGCAAGGAGTAGAAACAAGCTATAAAAAGTCTACTCACTCCACAGTGTTTTCCGACCTGTCCGATCACCTCAGCTGAGAATGTTGCCACTTGCTCCAGCAACCAAAATGTGCTTTTGCAGTGTGAGCTACAGGCACAACTTTTAATAAGAAAAAACCCATCAGCTCCAAATAGTCCCTGTTCACCTGGGTGTGTAATATGTTCAATCTAGACGTTAGGCAGCATGAGGGCCAATTGCATTCAGATAAATGCCTAGGACTCTTTTAAACATATCATAATCTGATTGTGAATGGCTGGATGGTTACTTTCCAACTTGCAAAATGGTTCGAAGGCTGCAAATAAAAGAGGAGCTTGGACGGCTTTCAAGAGGACAGATGAGAGTTTTCAATTCGCGGCGATTCAGTGCTCCCACACCACCCTCCTGTGATCTTTGCATTAATATTTAAAGGCTGGCTGTGTCGTGCAGCTACCTCAAGAAACAGGGCACGGTACGAGCAGTTCCAAGGCAGTCAAATGCCTCTGTGAGTGCTGCTGGGAAATCTTCTGGCCCTGCTTCTTCCCTTCTCTTTTGGCAGGTTAAAAATCCACCGTTTGCTTCTTGTATTTCACAGACAAAATACAACATTTCTTTTCTCATCTTGTATGTGGGCTCTCTGGCCCCTCAATGGCGTTCCCTGGGGACTTAGGGGTCCAAACTAAATGCACGGAGGAACCTATGTTTTTCCACACTGCACTCTAAGCCTGGAAGTCTAAACCCCTGCCTTACCCTTTCGTGTACCAACAAGGGCTTTCTGCACCTTTCCTAACAGCGTTGGCATGGGAGGAACCTGAAAACTGGCCCCTCACCTCAAAAGACAAAATCATGATATAGAAATAAGGAGTACATGTTATCCTTTATTTTTTATTTTTTTTATGTTTAATCTCACTGCCACTGTGTAATATATCAATAACTTTAAGTCCTGGATATCACTGCACAGCAAAATGTACTATTTTGATTGAAAGAATCACGTCCCATGGAAAGCATGAGAAAATCATGCAACTTAATGGAAAGAAAGCAGATGTATGTATTCAACCCAGGGAAAAAATGCAATAGGAAAGAYAGAAGTCCGCCTTAGTCCACATACCTCTTACCTAGCTAAATGTGAATACACTGTTACGTGATCACATGATGTGGAAATACTACAGAAAAGTACGTAGGGAAGGGAGGGAAAAAGAAGGCATGGGAGACATACGGTCTGGATCAGATCCAGCGGAAACTCTCTGTGCAGGTCTTACTCCAAGCACAGCATAAAACCAGTGGCATAACATGGTGCTCAAGAGTGGCAGTGTGCCCGCAACTCCCACAAGTAACATAAAATAAATGCACCAATCTACGCTGTAATTATTCCCTACCTCTTCAATATCACATCCACTGAAGTGTTTTTGTTTTGTAAATATTTCATATCAAGCCATTTATTCCATGTATTGAGACCTGTAATGTTATTAACCTTGAGCCTTTCGCATTCCATGCACGCGCCACGGAGCCTCATCAATTTGTGGGCAAGCATATTATTTTTTCTAGACACTGCAGTGCTTTATGAGTCCTAAAACTTCAAAATCCCTAATATTTTACATTATCCAGGCCGAAATCTCATTTCATAACAACGTCAACCCAAAATCTAGCTCACTTATGTCATCAAAAGCAACTCTTCTTCCATTATCTTAAATGTAAATGAGAAAAAGCATGCAGCTGAAGCAGACAGAATAATTTATAATGAGGGGAAATCTGTCAGGCCCGGAATGCTCAAAAACAGACCACAATATTCAGCTCATTTTGGAAATGATTAAAGTGAGAGAATGGCTAGTACGGTGACCAGGTTGGGGATAGGAAGGGAGCAGAAGGTCTCCTGCAGCAGTAAACCCTACTCAGCAGTAAGGAAGAAAGACAACAAACGCTTGAACTTTCAAATAAAATTTAGGTAATTCCTTTTTTTTTTTTTTTTAAGGTTGGAAACATTGATCAAAGACACTGGTGAGCATGCCGAGCTGGAACTGTTTGGAAATATGGAAAGGACAGATAAGGGGAAAATGCTGCAGGTATAAAGAAGGAACAAACCTGTCCATAGACAAGCAGGAAGTCTAGGACAGTGTGGATCCCCAAAACTGAGTGACGGAGGAGGAGCAGGGCAACCTCCACACCAAACAAGCGTCCTTATGTCTTCCTTCCAAGAGAATATTGTCCTCTTCCAAGGAATACTGTCTATGATGCAGTGGATCGAGCCTCTCTCTCTGAGCAGATTACTCCCCAGATAGATAGGTTTGGGCGAATCACCCTTTGAAGCCTCTGAAGACAACATGTGGGGTTGGACTAAAGGGACCGTTCTTCAGGGCTTTGCTGTCAAGCTCTACGTCCATAGCATATTCTGAGCACAAGTCAACTAATCTTCTTGGCAAGAGCCTAGAAGAGGCTTCCTCCAAACTAAGCTGTTATTTGYTCTTATCAAGCTTCACGTTCAAGATGAGATGGGGACATCGATTCAGTCAAAGACGCCATCTCCAAGGCCATGTGGAGAGCAGAGCATGAAGAGATCGCACAGGCACGAAGATGCCCAACCACAGACAGACTCCAGAGGAGCCACACACTGTACCCAAGTGAGACCCAACTTTTTTCATCCAAACTGCATCATTTCCAGCTCCAGCACCTTTAACTGCTGGTCCATCTGAGATTTTTTTACCTTTGAAAACAGCAATGCCTGCTACTGGAAAGCAACTTCTTGGGGGAAACCTCCTGGATGCAGGCAAATGCAAAAACTCTGGAAGGCTCCTCAAATTTTGAGTGAAGACCTACAGATCCTGAGATCACAATGTAGGTACAGGACGAGGGAATAGGGTTGAGATAGGGAGAAAAATCAGTGCTGGGTCCATCCAGCACCATATCCATGAGCACTCAACACATAACAAATCCCATTAAGCTACTTCAGCTGAACATACGCGCGCGCCGTCAGAAAGGAAATGTTAGCGAGATGTAAAGAAAAGCAAATAAAAGGCACAAGAAAAAAAGCAGAAGCTACAGCAGGTATTAGATTCCTTCTCTCTGCTGCTCTCTGAGCAAATATTGTTCAAGAACGCTGGACAATCTGTTTGCCAGTCAAAGCGTGCAAGGTTCTGATAACAATATCACAGAATATTATTTGCCCGTTCCTATCAAGCCAAGGCAAGCCTAAGCCCTGTTGTTTACCAAATAAAATAAAATAAAATAGTGGAAAAAATGACCCAGAAAGAGAGTATGCTCAGTAAGATGGACCAGTGCTTCAGTGTGAGGAAAAGAGTAAACCGAGCATGAAGCCAAAAATGCAAACTGAGAATGATGCAAAGCACCAGCACCAACTTCTTTCCTTCTACAGGAAATATTAAGTCGGCCCTTTCTCGGTTACTTTTATTTTCTTATATCACAGGAATATCTAAATATTAAAAGCCAGCCAGGCTGCATAAAAACAGTCCATATTTCTAGAGTCCCTGAATATTTATTTCTCAGGAGCTCTGCTGAGACTATTTCTCCAAAGAGACCTTCTCTCAGTCCTATGTGGGAGACACAGCTTGGTGGCACTGGTGCAAATCCCAGTTCTCCCAGGCCATAGTAATCTTCAGCTCAGCACCTACCAYGCCCCCAGCTCCTCTCCTGCACATGCTGGATGAAGGTGCACCATGTGCAACCCAAATGACAGCTCTTGTGTCCGTTCCAAAGCTTGTCATGGCACCTCTCACCTGCCTAAGCCCCACAAGTGCCTTTACATCTTCCCCTGGGGCAACAAGCTGTCTCCACCGGCATTTTTTCCTTCTGGAAAATGGCAGCTACTTGCAAACACATCCCATCCGGAGCCTTCCTCTCAACTGCTTTAACACTCCAAGCAAGGGGAACCAAGGCCAGTGATTTTGGATGCATCCTTGATGTAGCAAAGTCCAGCGGGGGCAGCTTTGCAGCCCAAGGCAGAGCTTCATTCATACATTTTCTTAAGGACTGCGGGCTGCTTGGGACAGGATAACAGGAGGTTATTCATTTAGGGTTATAAAACTCACTTAGGGAGATAAAATGGCTTTCCTCGCCCTTATGTGCTTCTGCTAAGGCGCAGGGACAATACTGGGCCTTTGAACCAAGGACTGAAGCTCCCCAACACCTACTTGGAAGTCTCACCATAACCTAATGGCCCAGAGGATGTTCTTGTAAGCACTGAGGGCAAATAAAACACCTCACAAGACAGGTTTTTAGCAATAACTTTCTTTTTCTGTAGGACCCAGTGTGGGAGTCTCCTGTGGAGCAGGATATAGCAGAGGAACCTGCTTTCACCAACACTAACCAATCACGTTGAAAGGACGTAGCAAGGGGGCCCAGGCTGCAATGAAATGCGTTTTCCTACACACTGGAGGACAAATGACATCAGCTAGAAGGGATCAAGAGTTGCAGGAATCGAAGGGCAACCCCAGCCTATCTGCGCTGGCCATCAGCTCCATCTCAGCAAGGCTCAATCTGCCCTCATCTCCTGCACAGCCTCCCACAAACGCTCTTTCAATCAACAAAGGCTTAAGGCAACATTTGTTTTTTTTGTTATGATTTTTTTTATTATTATCATTATCATTTTCCCTGCACAAATGCCTGCTGCCAAGACTAGAACATGACAGACACTGAGTCGCAAACTGGTTTATATTTAAACACAGGTAGGAGTTGCTTGAAGATGCCTTCTTAATTTTCCTTCTGTTCCCCTCTGCCTAAGCAGCAGCAGTGCTACAGGCTGCAGTGGCACAAACGGAGGCCAAGAGGCAGGGAACAGGCAAGAGAAGGGGAGAAAATAAGCAAATAACAGGCTTCAGATGAATAAAAGGGCCCCATTTCCGAATAAACACCCTCAAGATGAGGGGAAATCTGTGATGAAAAGCACAGATTTATAAAACATTGCTAATTTGCTATCTTGCCTCAGAACAGACTGTGTCTTTGACTATTTCCATGGAGATACAAGCGTTTCTCAAATAAAATACTCTGAAAGCCAATAATGGGATATTTGCTGCTTTTGCTTCTCATGGAGATACGTGGCACTTCTTGACTTGTCCTRCTTCCCGACCTGGTGCTACAAATGCCGGAGGTGCCGATTCCATATTTTTTGGTTTGGTTAGAAGAAATCCATGCCCAGCTATGGCCATTTTCAGGTTTTCAATCTTTCTTTCAGCTGCCAGCAAATTTTCAAGCAGATTATGTGCTGCAGATCTTGTGGCTTGGCCTTCCTCCAGCACTTCACTAACATCTGCCAAATTCCCACTAAATCCAATGCTCGTTGATAAGCACTTCTCCGATGGTGTGAAAGTTAATGCAAGTAACTAGTGGAAGCTGGGGAGCAATTAAATTTTAATCAGAGATGAGTTTAGTTTCAGGCATTGTGAGTTATCTCCAGTGTCTAAATAGCTAATATCTACAATAAACCTCTTCTCCCCTTGTAAGCAACCACAAAAAGGGAGAAAAGCAACAGATTAAAAAGCCCTGCTCCCCAACAAAAGCCACCCACTGGATTAAGAACCTGCCTCTCGGACAAGCCAACCGTATCCCAAATTCCTCCAGGCTGTTTTGCATGTGGACCAGGGTCCCAAATTGAATTCCTGCAGGGATGGCAGGCTCCCTCAAGCCTGGCTGTTGCTCTCCTGACATTAACATCCTTCCCTGCCCAGTTCTGCAATCTATTTAAGGAATAAGCCTAATGCTTTCTTTGCAAATATTTTGTAAATGCTTTATTCTATTACAAAGACTCTACAGACCCTCATCGCAGTGGTAGGTGCTTTGCTTGACTCGCTTCTTTACTCCGTTCCCCACCCTAAATGTACAAAAGGTGGCTGGTGAAAAACATGGAGTTTGGGAAAAATAAAGCAAGTTTTTCTGCCCTCTAGCAAGTGGCAGACGCAAGTCTGAGTCCCTTTGCTTGCTCTGCTCTTCCCACTGCTCTTCTGAGCTCAGACATCTCCCACTGCCTTGACAGGGACTATTTCTGCCAAGAACATGGCAAGTAGCAACTTCCAGGCTGCTCTTGACTGCAAAGGTCTCACCAAATGCAGCAGTTGGCAGCTGAGGTCTGGGAAGTCTTCAGTATAAGCAGAAGCCCAGCAAAAACCTATTTTTTGTGGAAAAAACTCTGTTTGGAGGCAACAAAGTGATGAGAGTGTGGCTCAAAATACAGCAGCGGGCTCCCTTGCTTCACACAACCGTAGCAGGAGCAGAAGAGATGACAGAAGCTGATTTTTTTTTCATGTCTTTGCAAGTGAAAATATCCCAAACGCCCTCAGCACATGTGGAAGCTGGAGGAACAGCTGCCTAGAGCTGAACCACTAATTCATCCATTCTGCTCTCCGCTAATGAAAAAGGACAATGGAAAATCAGAAGATGCAGGAAAAAAACGAAACAAAACAAAACAAAAAAAACCCCTACCATTTTTAAGGATTTACAGCCTGATTTTCTATACCTCACTGAGTCATTTTCTGCCTGGGCAAAGTGCCGGCACATTTGGTGCAAAATACTACCAAATTATCATAACGATATTTTTACACTCCTTTTTCTCTGGTGCAGCAAATGGCTACAGGTGTGAAATGCAGAAAAAAGGATCTCTCTTCCATCAGAGAAAAGGAGCATTCAGCAAAACTAAAAATGAAACAATTTTTTTCTCCTCCCTGCTATCTCCAGCTCAGATGATAACATACAGGGATATGTTCAACACTGACTCATGTAAGGCATATTTTCCTCCTTATTTCTCATATTCTGCTCCAGATTTTGTCCATTAAAAGCAGCCTTTGGCCATCAGTTTATCTTTAGAGGACAACAGGCTAGAAGGCATCACAGCATCATCCATCCTGGCTGTTCTCACTGATTAACCACTGTATTTTCCTGCTGTGAAAGGGGTAACTCTTGGCCAAAAACCATCTCGCCACCTTTGCATGGACCACAAGGAGCAGGGCAGCTCTACCTAAACCCCAGCATTGTTACATGATTAAGTGGAGCTCTACAGGGCTTTCTACTATCTTATTCCGGGTGATTTTAAACATACGCACACATAAAAGCCCCCATAAGCAACCAGACAATGTCCTGCTGAAACTGCAGGGCGGAGAAAACCTTCTATAAGATGGGCAAATTCCGTGACTATGTCCAGTTTTGGTCCAAATTTAATGGGTGTCTGAAAATCGTCGAGGTTGGACGTGGAGCAAAGCCTGTTTCCATGAGCTGGGAAGCCTCCAGCCAACGTTCATCTCACTGTGGAGCAAAAATAAGTCCAGTGAAACCCGTTTCCTCCCTGAGAATCAAACAGAGTGGAGAGACAGGAAAGAAACCCAAGCAGCAGGGTGTTTGCCTAGACGAAGGCTTAAAGGTCTCCAGGTTTCCACTCTTCCCACTAAGGAAGAGAAGCAGTGGCTTCGCTAACACCCTGATACACATGGATCAGACCTGCACATCCCCAGGTTTTTCTTTTTTTCCTCATATTTTTTCTTCTCCTTTTTAAGTCCCCGGAGCTTCCTTGCCAAGCTGCCTAGTGTTATGCTGAGGGCACTGCATCCCAGGATGCTGCCTTGACATAGGAACCACTGCAAGGCAAAGCAGTGAGGTTTTCACGGCCCCAGGCACCATCAATCAGGCACCAAATTAATTCAAGGGCAACCATCGCCAGCAGAAGCTGCTTATTCTTCACATCTATATGGAGCAGGAGCCAGGGAGATGCAGCTCTATCGCCTGTGACCTCTTTGGGTGCAAGGATTCAGGATGCAGGCAGGTTTTGCTACAAGTGCAAACAGTGATTCAGAGGCTGAGGTTCCTACCACAGGTCAAAACTCTTGTGCCCTGGTGCTGCTGAGGGTTCCAGCACTTCTCCTCTGCATCTGCACCACTCCAGAGTTGATCAGCACATGGGAAGCGAAGCTCACCTGGAGGACATGTCAGGGAGAAAGCTGGAAGGTGGACTGGATGGATGGATGGATGGATGGATGGACAAAACCCAAGGCTGGAGTTCAGGCTCTTCACTAGTCACACCTTCTGCTGCTTTTCTCTTTTTCCTTCTAACAAGCCCAGCCTCAGTTTGACAGAGACTGGAACAGAAGCCTAAGAAGTCTCACCCTCTATCCTCTTCCCTCGGCATCTGCCACAGATCAGGGCTGGAGACGACTTGGTGTCACTCCAACCAGCCATCACACCCAGGTCCAACCATGAAGGCATCTCATGGTGGGTTCACTTTAAGCACCAGCCAGCAAGATAATAAAGCCCAATCCCTTCATCAGACATGGTGGCCAAGTGCCTGGACTGGAAAGCCATTTTCTTGAGCCTCCTGTATGAAATCTTTCCTCACCTGCAGGGATCAAAGTTGCCCAGATCTCAGGCATGTAGCGGCCTCGAGGCAGGTACAAGACAATGTTCTTTGGACCTGGCAGAACTATTATCCATCCCCCCTTCCCTCCATCTCAGCGATTAACACTGCGTGTTAATCATGCAGGGTAAGCTACGAGCAGGACAAAAATGCCTCGTGTTTAAACACTTTCCCCCTTCCCTCATCAACGCTCTCTTAAAAAAGAAAAACACACCTACCAGAGCATATTTTCTGGTGCTAATTTATAATTGTCTGTGCAAACAAAACAGGGAAAAAATGCTCATTTTGCTAGCTGCTCATTCCAAGTCAATGCTCTTTGCACCATTTTTCATATCAATTCTTCAAAAAAAAAAAAATCTTCTCGTGCAAAATATTTTTAGCCATGTCAAGGAGTACAACAAAGAAACAAGGTCAATGTCCCCAAGCCCTTTTGTGTGTACAGGACAGGACATGCATTTCTGTAATCGATTGCTCATTACAGAAATGAAAGTAATTGCATTAATTAAGCGGCATCAGCTTCTAAGGGACAAAATTTCCCATTTCTTTGTGGAACGACATGTAAACATCGCATCTCCATCCAATATTTGGATGCTATCCAATGGGAACTGCCCATTTCAAGATTTGGGGGGTTTGTTGCTTCTCATTCACTTGTATATTTTTAAACATTTTGCATTATGAACCCTTCATCAATTAAAACAACAAAAAAAAAAGGTTTAAATTAGACTTCGAGAGTATGCCATTTCACAAACTTCTCCCCAAAGAGCTTCAGCTAATTAAACAAATGATTGCAAAACACTCTCAGTGTCAACTCTGTCAGATTATATGTGTGATTTCTACCCTGAGCTGCAATTATTTAACCACATGCAGCCTGCAGGAGTTTTAAAGAGAAGCAAAAATCTTGGGTCATAAGGGCACGTGCACTTTCAAGAACCACGGGCAGATTTACAGCGAGGGGTGGAAGGAGAATTTTCCCAAGAAAGTCCCAAGAGTCTCAAAAACAGACAAGAAATTTCTGCTACTCCCATGAGAATGGAGATCTATCTATCTTGTAATCGCCCTCACGTTCAAGTTTCTCCTCTACATCTACCCCAACATTCCAGCTTCTGCTCTCCTTTTGCAAACCTGTTCTGAGTATTTAGCTATGGCTCCTTATTCTACCCATTTTCTTTCTCCTTTCCTTTCATTTCTGGCTTCCAGCTCTGGCTACTCCTTTCCCTCCCACCGCTCCATCTGAGCTTGTCTCACATCGTATTTAATCTGTCCAAGCCAGTGACAGCTGTCAGGCCAGGCACCTTGCCTTGTGAATGGATTTTATGACCAGGTGCACACAAGGAGCTCTAACATGAATTATTGCAGCCCCTACTAGTAAAAAGTAATATGAACTTCTCTAAAGCCTTGATAAGGGTCAAAGCCACCACTGTACAAGGCTCCAGCCAAACGCACAATGAAGTGTGTCCCTTGCCCTGGGGAGTTCCTGGCTTAAGAAGTGAGAAGAAATGACTTTGCTTATGACGGATGTGTCACATGCTTGGGCTGATGTGAAACAAGAGCTACTGGCCTCAGGATGCTGTTGAGACCCACACAGGTTTTCCTAAATCTTCTCTCTTGTTAGCACTGGCCAACAAGATTAGATTCTATTGGCCAAGAAGACCAGATTCTGTTGGCATCGGCCCACACAAACATTGGCCAATAAGACCAATCTTAGCAGATATTGGGGTTTTGAAGCTCCATCATGTGGCTGTAATACTCCATCCCTTAGTTATGAAGCACTAGTAGAAGACGATTACTGATGGTGGTGGTCACCACAGTAGGTGAAAAATTCCTTCTCTTGGTTGATCCCCATAAACCTTGGTGCTCTCAAGGATGCTCCCCTGGGAGCACATTAATGAGGAAAGGGGAAACCCAGTTGCTTTAATAGGAACAAAAAGACCTTTGTTTATTTTTGGTTTTGGCAACCTTTTTTTTGGTTGTTTTTAATAGTCCTCATCCATAAAATCAGAGGAGAATATCTCTTTTAAAAACAACCACACAGACATCAGTATTTTCTTTCAGACTCTGGTCTGTTCCTTGATTCCTCATGTGTGTTCGCCACTTGACTGCAGGCTCTTTAGGGAATCACTCTAGCACTAAATGAATCAGAAGACACCTAAATCACAGAATAGACAGCAGCACTGGAAATGGGCAAGAAACCGAGGAATTAAAGACGAATGTTTTGTTTACATGATTCAAACACATTAATTCAGGAGAATGCTGAGAAATTTGTTGCTGAATATGGCTGGTAAAAGCATTTGATCTGCTTCTGCCAAAACTCCTCTCAGCAGAGCCTGTTCCAGATCATTACTGCAAGGCAATTTTAAAGTTAAGTAAATAAATTCTTTCAATTGTTTGGTTTTGACAGATTTTTCTGTGCAAATTCTCCTGAAATTCAAAATTTTATATTTATATATATTTATTTATATATATGTATTATATATATATATTCAAAAGTTGCAATGCAAAAGTCAGCACTCCAAATGGAGCATTAACTTAACTTTGCCTCCCTCCCCTTTGCACTTCTTCAGCACACAGACCCCATGTGCCCAGTGATTAGCACAAAATATTAACATAAAGCACCATTCCCCCAGCAACAGCTACAACACCTGGGGAATGCACAGACCCAAAATAACGCAGCTTGATCTAGAGGCACAATAAAATATAAATAAGCTGCTCACACTTCAGTGGCACATGGTGGTCCCACTGTGATGGGCTGTCAGGAATTTGGGAAGCTTGTCGTCCTTTTCTTCCCAAATAAAAATGCAGGGCTTTTATTTTTTTTAATGATTTATGGATGCTTTATCCTAAAAAGGGAAATGTAATTGTTTACTTACTAGGAGTAGTGTTCTACTGCATGCTGATTACTGAATTTGTGGGCCCTGTAATGCACACGCGGCGACATTCCTGAGCAAAACAGAAGATCTAATGAAATAAAGATGAAACCAGGACTTGGAGAAAAATCTGGACATGGAGTTCTCTCCAGAAAAACAAGAATGGATGCAACGGTGCAAGGGATATGCCGGTTACAAACTGCACAGTTAAATACAAATTAACATGCTTTAAAAAAAAAAAAAAAATTAAGGCTCTCAATGCAGTGTAACTGCAAAAAGAAAGCAGAAAGTTGATTGGTATGGCCATAGTGAGCTTGAATAAGAAATTCCTCTGTACGGTGCTCTCAGTCTAATAACAGCAAAGTCCTGCGTTGAGCCAACCCTGCCATCTCTTCTTGGAGGCAGTCGAGCTCTTTTAAATACCATTTTCTGTCAGGTTTCCAGGGGAATGAACTGCACAGAGCTGATGTGAGGCAAGAGCAAAGCCACTTGGAGCTGGAGGATGGCAGCCCTCGCCTTCCCAGCAAATACTGCAGTTATCAGGCCAAAATTTACTTGGCTGAAAAGCTTCAGTTTGGAGGCCTTCCACAATGGAGCCAAGTTACAGTCTCAACAACAGGGCTCCGTAATGTTTATCTGCTAATCAGTATTTAGGAGGCATTTATTAAGGCTAGGATTTCCACAGGCGCCTTTAAAGAGGATCCAGTTCACAGGAACAAATCTCCATCTGACAATATTATTATCCCATCACCAGAACTTCCCTGGCTAAAAAAAACCCCAAACCCCAAAACACACACACAAAGGCAAGAAGAATAACCCGGCAGTCACTACTACGGCAATTCAAGCGTCAAAGTGTGCTCCAAGGCCCAATACTAAGAAGAACTAAGGCCATCAGTTCCGAGGAGCAAATCCATCTTCTTAAGCCATCTCTGCTGCAAGGAAGCAGCGCAAAAGTGCCAAGTTGGTCGTATAACAACCACTAAATACATACATGTATGTATATATGCTCTTTCCTTTTCTTTTCTTTTTTCTTTTCTTTTTTCTTTTCTTTTCTCTTTTCTTTTCTTTTCTTTTCTTTTCTCTTTTCTTTTCTTTTCTTTTCTCTTTTCTTTTCTTTCCTTTTCTTTTCTTTCCTTTCCTTTCCTTTCCTTTCCTTTCCTTTCCTTTCCTTTCCTTTCCTTTCCTTTCCTTTCCTTTCCTTTCCTTTCCTTTCCTTTCCTTTCNCCTTTCCTTTCCTTTCCTTTCCTTTCCTTTCCTTTCCTTTCCTTTCCTTTTCTTTTTTCTTTTCTTTTCCTTTTCCTTTTTTTTTTTCCCAGGAGAAGATGCTATGGCATCTTACTTAGATGATATTCCTCCACAGTGAAGCTTTTAGCATCTACTACATCCCAAGTCCAGGGCACATCAATGTTCTGTTGGGTAAACAAGTCATAACTCATCTGGTCTTAAAACCATTTTGTACTAGCAATGGGGAACTTTATCAGATATCAAGAAGTCCCTAGAAGGGCTATCTCAGCTCATCTGCCTTTATAAGGTCTCTGAAGAGGTAAAACAAAGATCTGCTGTAGACTGGTCCGATTCTATCTTGAAAGGAAGCATGCCTTGGAAATCAGTGGACTTGAAATCGGATCGCTTGTATGATTTATTTGCCATCTTCTCCCCATTACATAAATATAAATATAACTGGTACCTCTCTGCAGCCCCGAAATGATCCAGAATTAATACCAGATGACAAAACGGACCGCGTTCCAGGAGGGGAAAAGTTACAGCAAAAGCTCCTTGCCATTAATGGGGCCATTCATTCATCTGGCCACTCTTCCACAGGGGAGCGGGCCATAAATAATGCAGCTGACATCTAGTTATAGACGATTATATCTGACATAATGAAGTTATAATGGAAGGAGTTTGCACATTGTTCGGTTATTAAGTGCCCATTTCTTGTCCCTGCACCAGGTGCAACGGCGATAGGTCGTACAAATCATCCAGAAGAAATGCCAAAATGGGCTCCCTTACTGATAAAGCACCGCACATGTTTATTAATTTAACAGCTTGTCTTATGTCTCCCCCATCTGCTCATTTAAAACAGTTACTTGTCCTATAAATATTTCAAGCAGAGAAGTGTAGCCAAAAATTAGCCTGTCAGAAAGGGGAGGAGGAAAAAACGAAAGGAGGCAGAGAAGGGTCCCATGCTGGACACAGCACCATGTTCCTCGTTCACACTGAATCTGGGCGAGAGCTTTCTCCAGGCGTTCACTTTAGATCAGTGATGCTCGAGGCCACAACTCCACAAACGGTGTTCTTGTCTCCGGCTGTTGTCGCTGGCAGACGGGTGGAAACCTCCACCCTGGGACTACGCAATGCCCTCGAAAACCAAACGCGTGAGGGCAAAAGTATCTCCCAAGTGGAGCTCGACATACACACACAGCTGCTCATATAGGAGCTTAGCTTGTGACGGCCTACGGAGAACAACATTTCAAGGGGTTCGTGCTGTTCTCCACTAAGTCATTTACGAGACAGCCCTAGCTGGTTTCTGAAAAATAAAAAAACTAGTTAAAAATGCCTTTTTTTTTTGGAATAATGGAAGAAGGGTTAAACAATTCTCAGATTATTTCTTTCTCCCTCCCCTTTCCCAAGTTGGTCAATATCTTCCAAATAAGCAGCAGTGCCTGGGGTGCCCCCTGCGCCATGAAAACACGTGCTCCGAAGAAATGGGAGCAACTGTTCAATGCTGCAGCAAAAAAGGAAAAAATCATCAACCAGAAGGCAATTTACTCTCTCTGATGACACAGAGTGGAAAGATGCAGACTGGAGCTTGCCTGCTAAAAGAAATGGGAGCCATGCTGCTGTTCTGAACTGCTTCCAGGAGTTCTGGTTGTTCTGGTTATCATCAACCCCCACGTCTACGGATGGATGGAAAAATACACAATGTGACCCATGCTCAAAGCTCATGCCCAACTCACAACCATCTGCGTAGACACAATGATGCAAGGTTGGGGGTCACTCAAGCTGAGCAAATGGCCTTACCAAGGTAGGAAAGGCTGGAAGTATGACATGCCTGGGTATTTGCATCTTGACACTCGTCAACATGGAAAGGGATGCGAGGTCCCCGCTGCCCCTCAGCAGCATCCCCCTTGAACAAGGCCAAGTGGAAGAAAAATGACGGGACAGATCCAGTTTTTGAAGAAAGAAAGCACCAACGGACACTCCATGATGTGGAGGAGAAATGAGTAGAGGGGTAAATCTTCCATTTGACTCCCGACCCTGGAGGCCAAGAGCTCTATATAAAGAAGTTCTCGGCATTAGGATGTCAAATCCAACAACTGAAGTTTGTTGCAACAACCAGGACCTGACCTGTGTCCTAAACAGCATTCCTACATAGAAAAAGATGCTCAGGAAGGATGTGAACATACCAAAGCTTCTGAATTTATATATATTTACAGAACTTGGACTTAATAATCATAATAATTCCAGTTTTGGAAATAACCTGGCTCTAGATGAAAGAACTGCTCTCTCTGAGCTTCACCTTGAATGAAACCCTTGGAAAAAGCGAGCTTGATGGGCTAGGGGAGCACCTCACACTGTTCAGCTATAAAAGCCCTGCATTTATTTCATGCTTAATATGATTCCACAAAGACAGTAAAATCTGTTTTGATAAAGCTTCATCAGTAGTTTTAGCATGTGGATGCAGTGAGTTTCTTTCCCTCTATTCCCTGTATTTTAGCATCCGGCAGATTTTTACTTCAAACATTACATTTAATTTATTGCTGTATATGATAACTTCATAAAATTCCTTCCTAAGCCAGCATACAAGAATCACTCTTATCTGCAAAATTCTTGCTCTTGTCCAAGTCATTTTTTGTATCTCACTTTTGCACATGGGTTATGATGCTTAAGGATCACAACCTGGGGGGAAAAGAAATGGTACGTCCTCATCCACCAAGGGTTAGAGCTCAAGACACGGTGAGATGGCACCACTCCATCCAAAGAAAGAGGCTCCTGAAATACTAATACCTACTAACTTTTCCTGGAGGATGGGGAATTTAATTCACAAAAGTAAATAGGTGACTTCTTATTTTTATGTTTGAGCCTGAAAAGTCACCTATTAGTCCTGTTTCTTACTGGGTCTAGGACCAGGCATGAAACAGCAGCCACAAACACCCTTGTACTTACTTCCACAGGGCTGAGGTCCTGGTCAGCGCTGGAATTATCCTGCATATGGATGTTGCAAACAGCTGCATAAAAATAATGCAACTGTGTCCTATTAAAAGGTGTAAAACTAATGGTTAAGGATGCTTCATAGGGGGAGTTAATTTTAAAATTCCCTCAAATAAGGGGTGAGGGAAAAGAAGTATCTTTATTAAAGAATGCTGACTCAGGCCTTTATTTTTATTAAGTGATTTACAGTGTCATTACTAAGTTACTATACGGAGCAGCGGCTCAGAGTAATTATCTTGTAATGTATGATGACACTAATGCACTAGTAAACTGCTGGAGTTTATCTTCTATTCAGGTCTTGTGTCAGGACACTGAAAGGTGGACAAAAATGCACCGCACGCATAAACAACGCAGGGAAATGTCACCAAGGGTAATTAAAAAAGAAAAGAAAAAGAAAAAGAAGAAGGAAGAAGCCACTGCAAATAAATCTGCTGTCTGAGAAGTGCAACTGCGCAGGCCTGCAGCAGCACTGAACTGGCATAATTTTTAATATGGGAAGCCAAGATGTTTTCGTATTCCCAGAACGGTTCCCTTCTTTTTTATTATAATTAAAATGGGAGGGTGGTTGCCCCTATTTTTCTTTTTTTTTTTTTTGGTCACAGTAAGTGCAACACCAAACCACACTTGACCATCACTCTTCAGTGATGCACTGGAAGAGCAAGGTGGGAGGAAGGACCAAGGGGGGCATGGATAATATCACTTCTTATTATTTCTTTAGAACCAATTTAATCTCAAAACTCGTGCAAATAGTCAGGAATATCATTTTACAGAGGATAAAATAGCCTCCAGGAGATCCAGAGGGCCCTAAAATCCATGGTTTTATGGAGGCTGCCCTAAAACAGCACTCTTGAAAATGTCAGCTCTGGGAACCATGTAGAAGCAAAAGTGATATCTTAAGGGTAGTGGTCTTTTGGCATTCCTTAAAATTGGTAAAGCAGTCCTTGCACTGAAGGGATAAAGCTTGAAAGAGACCCTGATAGTGTCCTAAAGTACCAGGAAAGGTGGGTAAACACCCACATCCCTCCTCCACACTTAGAAAAAGGAAGATGAAGGCATGTTCTTTCCCCAGGAGACGACAGCAATAACCCCACTCTTGCACATCCTCAGTTCCCCAGGTGCCAGCTCCTAGTTTGGCACCTGTCAGAGATGGTTTCCCCTCTAGAAAAAGCAGCTGTCATGGCAGCATAATTCACTCAGAGCAGAACAGCCGCTGCAGACAGAAGGGTCTGGCCTGTCAGGACACATGTACGACCAGACCCACCCACGGAAGATCAGCTTTGTTGGCAGAGGAAAGACAAGCAGCAACATCTACCCATGCTGGACCACTCAGCACACACTCTACCTCGCACAGATGCAAGAGGGACCACTGAGGAACGGCCATGCCGAGAGCGCTCATATACAGGAAGACACAATTCCTTAATTTTCCTGAGGTTTGCTTGATCAAGTTGCAGATCAAGCCCCATGGAAAAGCTCACTCTAAATTAAGGAGGTTCTTCCACACCTAGAGCCTGAGGGGTACACTTTCCTTCAGCCTACAAAGAAGTCCTCAGGCCACTTTGAGGAGCATGCACATGTCCACAATCACAGTGGCCGTTCCCTGACATGAAGGAGGCTCCGTCTGCCAGAACATTAGAGGTGGGTGGAGAGGGGAGGATGACATGACAGCTTTCTTCAGGGCACATGTTGACAGCATGCCTATTCAGATGCAGCACCACATGCACAAACACATGGGACAGAAAAGCAGCAAAAATTCCACCATTTTGATGTCCTACCAGAATAGGCACAACCTAATTCACAGGTGGTCTGTGCCAGTCTGGGTCCATGCTCTGCAGAACATCTCCCCAAACCATGGGGACAAGCACTGAGGTCCATCACAACACAAGCCGATGGGGGAAGACCCTCCACATCAGGCTGAGAAATCTACACACAGCCCTATCTATCCCTTTATTTTCACAACTCAATCCATCTTAGCAAGACTGATCTTCTGAGGTCAACCTGTGCACATTGGAAGCCATCTCCCATGGGCAATTCAGCTCACCTAAAACTCAAGCCATCCTCTGGAATACAGTAATCTCCACTGACTCCAGTAAAACCCCAGGGGAATAATATGGACTGAATTCAAGCCTGAAGGCCCACGTGGCCACTCCTGTACCATCACTCTGACAACTCTCCCACAGCGCTCCCAGTGGACTCCACTTGCTCCAACCAACATCCTTGCACGGCACGTGGTACCTTTCCCTGGAGACTCGGTGAACAAAGGACAGACACTCAAGCCCACGGCTGTTGGGCAACGTACAGATGCGGAGCTGCGCCAAGGACTCACCCTTGGACGGTGGTCTCTCCAGATCCGAATCCAGGTGGATTGGTGGGGCAATATAGGAAACTTGCCCGTGGTGAGCCTGCCCTGTGGACAAATCAGTGGTTTAGTTTCCACCATTTCCTGTTAACACCAAACAGGGTTTACCATTAAGCACACCGCATTTTTAAGGCATTGTATTAGAAACAAGTTTGCAAGTATTTTGCTCTGTTGCCCAGTTTTCATGTACACTGAAATTTGGAAGGAAGTTGATTAAAAATTGAAAACGTTCACATTTCTTTGGCCTTTCCCAAGCAGGCATTGATACTCTGCTGAATTTTAGTGATACTTATTTTACCACTACCATCTTCCACAGCAAACTGTTCCACATGCCCTCTCCTCAGCACCAGCCTCATCCGCTCACTGCCATGTCCATGAAGCGGCATGTGCATGTGCTGTTCTCTGAGGAGGCCACACTGCATGGAGGACAACCTGCCAAACACTGGGGGAGAAGCCCATTCAACCTGCTCATCTGAGTCAAGAAGGGGAGGGTGGCAGCAAGCCTTCAGCAAAGAGTAGTGTAGAGTACAATTGCATCTGCTTCTTCCACCTACAGATGCAGAGATTTGCACCTGAACAAGACCTTTCCAACTGCATCTGCTTCTTCCATCTACAGAAGATGCAGAGATTTGCACTTAAATGGAACCTTTCCAGTTCCCAAGACTGTTGCACAGCTTCTGCTTTTAGTGCCAAAGACCGTGCTCCTCTCCAGCAACCTGAAGGCAACTACACTAAGAAACTTTTACTTTAATAAAAGCCTGTTGTTGTAATTCATCTATTTACCCTAACAATTTCTGGGGTTGTTAATCTCTTCTTCTAAACAAGAGGAGTTAATGACACATAGATTATGAGAGCAGCTAGAGTAACCTTCTTCTTTCAAGTCATATTCGTGCAGCAATAAAAGCAGCTGATTTCTCTTATGAGGCACATTCCAAATAATTAACATGGTTCCCAGATGACACTTGCTGCTGCTCCAAGCAATTTCCAAGCAAGTGCTGCAGAGAGTGGAGACCAGGTACAGTCTTGGTGTTCCTTGTAATGACATCCAGGAACACCATGAATATAGTACGTTGATACACATAATATGTGGAAAACATCTCTTTAGGGGGATAAAATATTAATAGCAAAGGAAGGAGAAAAAGAACTTTGCCTGAATGGTCAGGAAATACATTTACTGCTTTACACAGTGAGGTTGACTCTGATAATTTGCATTATTAGCCATTATGGGAACTGGACATTATTTAAGTTTAAAACCTAGGGGCATGCCCTGTATTTCACATTGGTTTTAGGTGCTTAAACACAGGAAATCTGCTCCAGGCTAACAGTGAGTTACTCTGCTTTCCCATGCTTGTTTTCAAGAGGAACTTGGTTTTGCTCCTTTTTTTTTTTTTTTTGCTTTGTCAGGATATCCCTAAGGACGGAGACTGCACAACCTCACTGGAAAGTCTGGTCTGATCTGGTATCTGATCACCTTGACTGGTTGCCACTGACAGGAGTCTGGCTCTGTCTGCTTTATCTCACCCACTCCTATTCCACAGATATTTATGCCCCTTGATAAGGTCTCCCCTGAGTACTCCCTGCTCCAAGTTGAACAGTGCCTGCTCTCCCAGCCTCTCCTTGTTTATCAGCTGCTCCAGTCCCTTCAGCATCTTCATGGCCCCTCACTGGCCTCGCTCCAGCAGCTCCACGTCTCTGTAGCACTGGGGAGCCAAAAACTGGACCCAGCACTCCAGCTGTGGCCTCACCAAGAATATACATGAACATCAACTGTACTGAAGACTAACAATTACTTAGACATTTATTACGAGTCAGGAATAGCTATGGAAGTTGATGGATAACTTATAAAAGCTTTGAGTTAATATGAAAGAAGTGTAGCATCAAATGCTCAGTTGAGATAAAAGGAGCAAGCTTGAGAAACTTTTTACTTGCTTGCCGTTGATGTAAAACTCACTACTCCACAAAAGCTAATAAATCAAATCTCATGTTTTAACATTGATACACACACACACACACACATATATATATATATGTATATAAATATAATGAATTACTGAGCTTCATCTTCTTGCTGCATGAATGCCAAGTCAGTCGCTCTTCATAAAGAGCAACTACGACCTCAGGACACATCAGCGGCCAGATTTGCCCCATCGGAGGTTTCCTATCTCCTGAAGGACATGAGCTCTCTCCATGTCCACCCATAGCCCCAGCAGTCTCATCACTGAGACCTCTTGCAAATCTCTTGGTTAGACAACAGACTCATGTTTTTTAGACTCATACACAAATGCACAAAGAAAGCTCTCCATGTAGAAAGTCAAACTGGATGAAACCCGTAATGGTCTTTCTGACTCCAACAGTATTAAGAGTTTTCTGCCACCAACTCGATTAAAAAAGGTGGAATTTGACCAAATGAACCTATGCAACATATTGAAGCTGACTGCAAGTGACTGGACGCAAGCTGTACAGCAGGGTCACCTCATGGTGAATTCTGTGGTGCTTATGTTGAGTCCCAGCACAAGGAACTGAGTGAGTCCAATTAAAGAAACATCTCCAGTGCAAAGGAACAACTAAAGAAAAGGGAGAAGTGTTCAACATCCCCCAATCTCATGTTTTCCCAGCCTCTGCTGTCATCATGCAGGTAGAAACACGAAACAGCAGGCAAAGACAACCCTCCAAATAACAAGCAAAAGTTGCCAGTTTCCCATCTTGGTTCTCTTCAGCTCTAACAGCTCCAGGATGATGGGCTGGAAAAAATGCACGTGCTGTGGCCATGGGGTTTGCAGYTTTTTGGGTGGCTGTAGTTTTGGGGAGAAAAATGTGGATTTATTCTCAGGTAAAAACAATGTGGGCAATGTTTACAGCTTGGAATCTTTTCCAAAMTGCTTTTGCAGTTGCTTTCAGGTGTGGCACAGGGAAGATGAACTGCATCTTAAAACCCACTGGCTTAGAGGAATGAAGCTACGAGTGATCTGGCCTGGGGCAACCAATTTAGTATTTTTGGGGGGGCGTGGGGGGTGGATTTGATGCTTACAGAGAGCAAAACAAGCATCCTCACATCTTTAAAAATCTGTCCCTAAGGGATGTAGTCAAAATCTGCAAGTTTATGGACTGTTGCCTTTGTAGAACATGGTGTCTGCTGCCTATAGCACCATGGGACAGTGTGGTCAGTGCCCTGAGCACAAACCACACTCCCCACTCCCGTGACATCTGATTTTGGGGAGCACAACTCTTGTTCTCACCCTTTCTGCCTGCCTCTGGCACCTTTTCTCCCCACGAACAGTCCAAGGAAAGATCCAAGCAGAAAGAAACTCCAACAGGAGTTGGACGCACTGCCCCCTGCTCCAGCAGGCACCATCACTTGGGATGAGATTTTTGTAAATTAACCGGAGTAGTCCAGGAAAAACTCTCAGAAAACCTATCCTTGAGCTTATCAAAATCATTATATATAAAGTATATTTATATCCCCTTTCCCCCTCCATGGAAGAATTCATTTATTTAGAAAACTAAAATGCAATCTTATTCATCTGGGATGATCTGATCACTAAAAAAATAAATAAATAAACATTTTTAGATGACATTTCTGGTATCTTCTAACTGCAAACAGGATTTCTATTGCCTAATTTATTATCTAGCTAGGGACTGTGCTGCACTCAGGTTCCAGGATAATTCCTCCCATCCTCTTTCATTCCCCAAATCAGTGGTGTTTTTCTCCATTTTTTCCTCTTTACTCATGGGCCCTCTGAACTCCACAAACTGCATGCAAACATGAGAAAAAAAAATACAGAGAGGGGAATTAAAAAGCTAGTGGGGTTGTGAACAAACTCTTCTGACATGTCATTAAACAGATTTCACGCAGCTCTCATGCTCCGCATATACCCAAATTCTTCCTGGTAAGCCCTTTTTCTCCTCTCTTTCATCAATGCCTGTTTTTCCAAAAGAGCCCTCATTTTGTTGCTGCCCACCCTTTCCCATTTTGCATTAAGAGCCTTTTGCAGAGCCGTTGTCTATCTCTGACCTGTCAGAGCCGGCAGGGTTTCTGTCCAGCACTCCAATTATTCACACACTTCCTGTGTGCACCCCTCCTGCTGTTCACCTCCAGGGCGCTCTCAGAGCTGACTTAAAGGACATGCACAAAAGCAGCAGGGCCCTCGTGCATAGGAGCTCCAAATTCCGCCCCTCCTTTTTTTTTTTTTTTTTTTTTTTTTTACTACAGACTTGATTTAATAATCAATAAATGAGGAAAACTGGAAAACCTTGGGGCAGAGGGAGAAGGGTCCAGAGAAGCACCACGAAGAGCGAGGGAAGATGTGGGAAGAGTGGGGAGATGTTTGGTTAAATTGCTGCCATGTGCAGATCTCAATATTCAAACTAAATGCAAGGTCACAGAGGATATCCCACAAAACAAAAGCAGCCCCAAACCCGGGGAAAGCTGTGGCATTTAAAAATGTCTCATTATAATGAGATAATGAAGGGGCACAAAGTGGTGAGTCCTGATGAAGACAGTGCCTATATATGTGACCCAGAACTGCCCAGGGTTAGCAACAGTGACTACTATTAAGCCCTAGAATGCAATCTTGGCCATATCTTGAACAGTTAATGCAGAAGGAAAAGCACCATGCCAGCTCCTATAGGCCTTGCTCCTTGCTTTTCCCACATGACGGTCTTCTTTCAAAAGTCCAATGGAGATTTCCAGCTACCGCAAGGGACTGTGGATGAAATCCAGGGAAATCTGCTTCAAGTGGGCTGAAAAAGACTTGGTAGGGAGAAGTTTGCAAGAGCTTCTTGGGGGGCAAACATAGCCAAAGTCATCCAGCCCCTCTCTGCAGCTGCTCCTCATTTTTAACAAGCATTTCTTGGTTTTTTTTTCCTCCTACTCATGTTTTGCCTTTTGCCTCTCTCTTCTTCCTTGTGCTCACGCTGTTTCTCCACAATGCCCAAGGAATTTGGTTTGCACATGCTCTCCTCCCACATCCCAACCATCCCAGCACTAATAAACCAGAGGGCAGTTTCATGTTACAGCTAATGCTGTGCCCTGGAGACCTCTCCTTCTCCAGAATGTGGCTGTGTGTCTCCAACCCCTCCCTCCTATCAGATCCAAAAATTAATGCAGCTACAGAGTGAGTTAAATCTGATGCAAAACGACCCACCTAACCCAATACTTATTAGTTTCCTATCGGCTCATTGAGCAGAGCTAATATCAACCTATTGCTCCAGGAATGCTAGGAAAAAGGAGAGCAGACAGGCATTCCTGCCATGTGGAGCTTAAATTTCAGCAGCAAAGCATCCAGGAGATGTCAGGGAAAAAGGCCCAAATGCAGACAGGTAGGTCCGTGAGCCACCGGCACAGAGACAGCAATTGAAGTGTCCCACGGCTTCCAATGCTGCGAGCTTTGGTCCAAGAATGTGTCACTCTCCCGAGTTCGTGACAGCCTACAGCAGATGCCCACGCTGCTCCTGCTTCCATTTTTCAAGCTGTTCCTCTCGGTGTGAGCTCTATCCCCAGGTTGTGACCAGCAAAGCTCAGGAATACTTGCTGCCACAAAAGCTAAGGAGCCTTTTAATTACAAGCACTTTAACCATCCACTCTCATCAAGGGAAGGCCAGGAAACGAGTAATTTAGGTTCCTATTGGGTCAGGGCACCCCAATTTACTTTCATCACTGCTTTGGATCCGCCGTGGAAATCCAAGAACAGCCAACAGTGCTTTCTGGGCTCTGTTTCCATCACGCTGCCCCGCATGGGCCTCGAAGCTCACTGAATTCCCACAGAAACATGGACTCCTAATCCTCATGGAAGGGACCATGCAGTAAAAGGTATTAATGCTATCTTGTTTGGTGGGTGGGTATTTTCTCCATGAGGGGATTAAAAGAGTGATCTAAGCCACTCTGTGCCTTTTTTCTCTCTTTTTCTCTCTTTTTTTTTTCTCTTTTCTTTTTGGAGGTAATATAAAGTATGTCTTAGCATGAAGGACATGGCTGCCTGTGGAGAGATTTTGACAACTCCCTCCCGAGTGCTAAAATGCTGTCAGCCGAAAATCGGAGCTGTTTGGGCAAACGGATCGAACTCCAACAGACGTCCACGCTGTTTTTTGTGCTTCCTCCCTCAATCAAAAGCCTGCTCAAACACGGAGCAGTGCAGCTCCATCCTGGAGAGGGGGGCAGAGGGTAAATGACTCCCTTCTCGATCCCCATCCTTCCAGTCCGAGCCAGAGCTGTGTGGTCAGTGGTGTCTCCCTTGGGAAAAGGCTCAGGGGGCCCAACTATTATTATTTTTTTTAAAACAGGTTTTTTAGAGACTTGCACAGCATAATTGCCAGTGTGAAGGTCTAAAGGACTCCAGTGGCCATGACTGAACAGCCAGAGGTTTGGTCAAGTCAACTGTGGATTTATAAAGTCCTATAGAGTGTCACTGGGGACTGCCTGCACGTGTCCTAGGACACGTTTATAGGGTCACCAGCTGCTTGAATGCACTGACACCAACACACTCGTGAGCAGAGTGTAGATGCAGGTACTAAACACCACTGCCAAGACATTCACTAGGAGCCCAAGGGTCATTTTATAGCCCTAGCTATTTCGAACCTGGAACCTCAACACTGGGAGCGCCTCCAAGCGCATCGCTAAACCGCTCCGATTTTAAGCTCCCACCATGTTACTGCAGGGCTTTTTTTGCACGACAGTTTTGATTACAAGTCTGCACCCTTCCTGCAACGATACGATGCTCTTTTATGCTCTTTGAATAATACATGTTAATTGGAGCCCAAGCCTCCTTCACACCTCTGAGTCATGCTGGATGTCTTCACCCTGCCTGGGGGTTGCTTTAACGAATGTATAGATTTACATACCCATATGTCAGTCCCGACCACCATCTTAAGTTCTGTGACCTCTAACCTCGTATTTGGGTCTCTTATATCATCTTTTGCTCAAAGAGCAGACACATTCAGGCTCCAATTCACAGGGCAACATGTCATCTGAAAAAGGACGAGTTTGAGTGCTTGAGTAAATTTTGGGTGGGGGGAAGAGGGGAAAAAAAGAGGAAATCATTCAAGATGCTGAAGACAAAGCCAACAGAACAGGAGAAAACTCGCTTGTTTCCACAGCAGGTGGGGGGACCCTGGCACCTGGCGCCACATCCCAGAGGTCAGGGTGCAAGCACTCCCAAAGCTCTGCATTCGCAGGGATCCAGCCCCAAACCTCCAAACAGCTTCGTGAGGACTAGAATAAAATCACTGCATTCTACTTAAATGGAGCTTTCTGCTTAGGGTGAAACTCCATCAGGCACAAGGGAGCAAAAGCCAGAAGAGAGACTCCCCACCCTTTGAGACTACATCCCAAGGCTTTTAAACCAAAAGCGAGGAATACATGACTTGCAGATCTGTGTTTTGCCCCGCCGTTTCTTGAGTCTGCAAAGATTGTGCTTTAAAGGCCCTCTTTCCACCTAGAAATGCTGGTAACGCTGTCACTTTCCGCATTTTATATCAGAATTGAAAATTACACCACCTTAACCCAGCTGCCTTTGGCCAGCCCTTGATGTTGCAATAAAAATCATTCTAATAACAGAAGAGAGCTGGTGGGAGCACATCTGGGATGTGCAAGGCGGAGAAACGCTTGGTTTTCTGGCATGGCCTTGGCACTCTTCCTTCCTCAAAACCTCGGAGAGGGGACATCCCACTGGTGCCCCCATGTCTTGCTGCGGCTCCACAATCAGAAGCCACTGCTACGAGGCTCAACCTCATCTAAACAAACCTGACTTGTTCTTCTTACACTGCTTCTGAGAGCTCTTGGTCCTGCAGAAGATCCCCTTGGTGGAAGAAGGTGATTTGAGGGCACTTTCTCGCTCCTCTCATTTAAACATCCCTCTCGGCCTCCACGGGACGCACGCAGCTGGAGGTGGGGGGAAAGGCCAGGGTTTATTCCACAGGCACAGTTAAGGTATTAGTTTTGCATGGAGAATCAAGCCACCACTGGGCACAGCTATGACATCTCCCATTACATTGGATTTCTGAAGAGATGGATTGCATCTCAAATCACGAATACTCAGCCCTCTGGCCAATGTCTTGGGAGGGCTCCTCCCTTTCCTCATCATTTGCTACCTGCGCTTGAGAGCTGCGAGACATGGAGAAGGATCTGGATAATGAAAAAGTTACAGAACGGTTATACAGATGGTGGGCCCATTTCTGGCCTCTAAAACACCTTGTTTAGTGCAAAAATGCAACAAGTGCAGGGCCAAAGCTCCAAATAGGTGCTTTAAATTGCTCCAGCATTGCTAAGGGGCCATAAAACACATCCCAATTGATGAGAAAAGGGGAGCTCGCCGTCCGAGGGGAGCTCTGACACGGTCCTGTCTATTTTCACTGTGACCTGGAACGAGACGCTGAAATTCCTGACAGATCGTGACTTCCAGTCACACTGACTCAGAGATGACCAAGCCCCACAGCTACAAAAACATGATTTTTTTCATTTCCTTGGGTAGTATTAAAGTGCTACGTGTTAGACATAGTGTTAGTTACACACAGACATAGAGCAACGTTTTGACGTTTCTGATGATGGCAGAGACATCTGAACAGCTTGTTTGGATACTTCCCTACCAAAAAAAGGGCTTTTTGTTTTGCAGAATATTTTCTTTTCAACCTTCACAACTCAGACAATCCCCTATCTCACGGCAGTCTCATGTGGAGGAGCTTATGCGGTGAAAAGAGGTTAAAAAAAAGGGAAATGCAGCGGCTCTGTATATTGCATTTGGAGCGATGTGGAGAATCGAACAGATTTTGTCTGCATCATGCCTCGGCGCCCGGATAAAGTGCAGACATAGCTGGAAAAATCAGGTGAGCTCGCCAAAGATCTCTTCGAATAGAAGCGTCACTCAAGATAGCTTCATCCAAGGAGGAAAAGAAATCCTGTCTGTGTAGCTCCCACGTACAAGCAAGACTTCCACAAGAATAAATGCATACTTACATCACCTTGGCAACCAGTCCAGCTTGCAAATGCTATATATATATATACTTTTTTCCTACTATATTCAACTATCAACTATATGAGTCTACACGCCCACACTGGCCAAACTGCTCTCTAAAATGAGATCAAAACTATCATAAGGGAGACAAAGGCAAGTATCCAGTGTGTGGAAAGTGCACACGGATAATGAACCGATGGTGGTTACAATCTCTTCTGAGCTCCCCACCCTTCCACTGCACAATTTTATTTACTTTTTTTTAACTCCATTGCAAGATATAGTTGTTTTAACGGAGCTCTGCTCTGTCTCTGCTTCAGGAGCAGCAGAGAATGATTGGGCCAAACCTCGAAAATATTTCTGAGGCCTCCTATAGAAGTGAAATCCTGCCTTTCCGGAGAGGACTTGCTCTCCTGAGACCAAGCCACTGCCTTCGAGCAGGGTTGTCCACCTGCTCAAATTTAGAAACATGGTTAACTCTGACCTGTCCATGAAAATCTCAATAGGTTTCAACAGATAACAAAACCCAACAGAAGAAGATAACATATTTTCCTTTTGAAATAGCAGCTTTTATATGTGTGTGGTGCTGTATGTATGAGTATATATGTATATATTTTAATATATATGTATATATGTATATATTTTAATAATATATATTTTATATTTTAATAACTGGACCCATGTTTCAGGCATTCAGCACAACAATCCTGATGTTGTTAATAAACATATTTATCTAATGAATATCTCTTGATAATCTCGCCTGCAACCCAGGAAACCCAAGCATAGCTGAGATAAAAATATGTACAAACTGAAAGCTCAGATTGAAAGACAAAAAGAAGGAAATAAAAAATCAATTCAAAGCTAAATAACTCATCTTAGATTTCAACACAAAGGCTACTAGAAATACTGAATACTTGAACTTAAATTAATCTTTAGTGTTTTGAGCCAGAAGGGAATGAGCTTCCTCAGAGCATCAGAAGGGAAGCTGCAAAGAGCTCAGACTGGCTTATGGACTGATGTCACTGTTGCTCCAAATTCCCATTTGTGCTGCCGTTTAACCCATGCTTGTCCTGCCTGCCTTGCCTTTCTTCTTCGTGCCCCTGTGTGGGGTATGTTTTCCATCTCTACTTCTTAGGATCAACTAGCCGAAGGGCTTGTCTTGGCTAAATAATTTTCTTCAATTTGCACCACGTGAAGATATTTGGGCAAAAGGGGAAAAATAATTAAAGTTTAATTACATTCCTCTCCCTCTTTCCCCTTTATAATGAAAAACAGCTGCACTCCTTGGAGATCCAGCTGAGAGTAGATCATCACTCAATTTTGTTGTTAAATATACAATAAAAAAGAAAAAAAAGAAAAGAAAACAATGATCAATCTCTTGTACTAGAAGGGGGCCACAGAGACAGCACGGAATAAGTAAAACATGTATTTCAGAAACAACAGCAGCTCTAGTTTATCCGAAATGCCGTAAGATGGGTCATAGACACACCAGAGGTGACAACTTTGGTCTTTAGTTATTGAATAACTGTCAAGAAAAAGCCGTGGAGTTGGGGGGAGAATCAGTCTGCAGGTTTCTCAGCGTCCTCGGAACATGCTGGAGAACATGGCAGTAGAAGACCTGCAGCAATACTCAATGTCTCTGATCCCTCTGAAGCTCCTTCATCCCACCAGCACCAAGCAAGCATCTCCTCTAAGCTTGTCCCATAGAGAAATACATAGTATAAAGCAATTTTGGAGGAAACAGGTTAATGTCAAGATGTTGGACAGGGCTCCACAGTCCACACTGCAAGAAACAAGAGGCAAATCTGGCATTAGGTTGGCTAGTTGTGGACAAAATCAGAGTATCAGAGGGTGGGCACCTGATAAAGAAAAGGGTGACTTCCTTCCACCAGAATTTGCTAACACATTTTGACGTGAAAAACGTGGCAAAACAATTTCCTTTCTTTCACAGTTCCCTTCCCTGAGTCACCTAGCCTTGCTACAGGATCCTCTAGAGAAGGAAGAGGGAGGACAAAAGACAAACCAACAAACAGAAAAAAACATTTATGTGGAGTCAAATCTTCCCCTGCCTTATGGAAAAATAAAACTGCTGGAACAAGTCTGTGTCCTATCCCACAGACAGATGTTAGAATCATAGAATCATAGAATGCTTAAGGTTGGAAGGGACCTCCAGAGGTCATCTAGTCCAACCCCCCTGCACATGCAGGGTCTCTTAGAGTATGTGGCACAGGGTGGCGTCCAGGCGGGTTCTGAAGATCTCCAGAGGAGACTCCACCACCTCTCTGGGCAGCCTGTTCCAGGGCTCTGTTACCCTCACCGTTAAGAAATTCTTCCTCAAGTTCCTGTGGAACTTTTGGTGCCTCAATTTGCGCCATTTCCTCTAGTTCTATTGCAGGCCACCACTGAGAAGAGGCCAGCCCCATCCTCCTCACTCCCTTTCTTGAGATATTTATATACCTTAATCAGGTCCCCTCTCAGTCGTCTCTTCTCCAGGCTGAAGAGGCCCAGCTCTCTCAGCCTTTGCTTGTAGGGCGGATGTTCCAGGCTCTTAATAATCTTTGTAGCCCTGCACTGGACTCTGTCCAGTAGCTCCACATCCCTCTTGCACTGCGGAGCCCAGAACTGCACACAGTACTCCAGGTGCGGCCTCACCAGGGCTGAGTAGAGGGGCAGAATCACCTCCCTCGACCTGCTGAAAATGCTCTTCTTAATGCATCCCAAGATCCCATTGGTCCTCTTGGCCACAAGGGCACACTGCTGCCTCATGGTCAACTTGTCATCCACCATGATGCCAAGGTCCCTCTCTGCGGGGCTGCTCTCCAGGAGGTCGGTCCCCAGCCTGTAGGAATGTCTTGGGTTATTCCTCCCCAGCTGCAGGACTCTGCACTTGCCCTTGTTGAACTTCATGAGGTTTCTCATTGCCCAGCTGTCCAGTCTGTCCAGGTCCCTCTGGACGGCCGTGCAGCCCTCAGGGCTATCAGTTCCTCCTCCCAGTTTCGTATAGCCAGCAAACTTGCTGAGGGAGCACTCCATCCCTTCATTCAGGTCGTTAATCAATAAATTGAACAGGACCGGACCAAGGACTGACCCCTGGGGGACACCACTAACCACAGGCCTCCAGCTGGACTCGGCACCACTGATTACCACTCTCTGGGCCCTGTCATTCAGCCAGTTCCTAATCCACCTCACTGTCCACTCATCTAATCCACACTTCAGGAGCTTGCCCAGGAGGATGCTGTGAGAGACGGTATCAAAAGCCTTGCTGAAATCCAGATAGATGACATCCACCGCTCTGCCCTCATCTATCCAGCTAGTCACCCCATCATAGAAGGCTATCAGGTTAGTCAAGTATGATCTCCCCTTGGTGAACCCATGCTGGCTACTCSTGAGCACCTTCTTCTCCTCCATGTGCCTGGAGACAGCAGCCAGGATGAGCTGCTCCATCACCTTTCCAGGGACAGAGGTGAGGCTCAAAGGCCTGTAGTTGACCAAGTCCTCCTTCTTGCCTTTTTTGTAGACCGGGGTGACACTGGCTTTCTTCCAGTCCTCCGGCACCTCCCTCGTTCTCCAGGACCTTTCAAAGATGATGGAGAGCGGCTTAGCTACGACATCAGTGAGAAAATTAGAACTTGATGACAGATGTAAATGGTTAAATGTCACTCCCTACTACTCCAGTTCAAATAAAAACGGAAGAGGCACGAGGAGAGGCTCTGCAGCGTGGAAGTTTCATCTAATTATATAAAAAAAATAGAAAATCAACAAAACCAAAACCTAAGGATCCATTTGGAGACAGTCATCATCAAATATCTGAAGGCAGAAGATGTTTTTCTTTTTCGCAGTGCCTATCAAGCTCCTTCCCATTAATGGCTAATTCGGTCCTTCCTGCATCTATGCAGGAATTTCACACTTCATATAACAGTTTTCCCTTGTACTTCTGAAAACAGTTCAGCCCTCCCACAGAAGGCAATCTCCCAAGTACAGGATGAGGTGCAAGGAGGCCACCTCAGGAAGCCCATTGATGATTATTGTGTTTTTGAATGTATATCGATGCAAAAGGTTGCACTCAATGTCTGGACAATATAGCCAAGGATTTTTATAAGGCAGTTTTACCTCCCTGTTGCTGCTTTTGCCCACAGGCAAAGCACTGTCTGCAAGATATGTTGCCCAGCAGCCTCTCTGGAAGATACACTTCAGCTCAAGTCAAGTCATTAGGCTCCGTGCAAGAGGAAGCGGATGAAATCCAATCGACTGCATTACAGAGGTCACACTCAATGAGCTAACGGTCCCTTCTAGTCTTAAAAAAAATCTATTAATCTAATTTAATTCTCTGTTCTCCTCTTCATACCGGAGTCAATTTAAACTCATTTATATGAAAAGGACATGTTGCAATGGCCTGACACACCACACCGTGTCCTGACTACACAGATTTTGGCTTTCTCAGAGCTTTCGCTTGGTTCCTATTGAGCTCAAAACGAGGCTGCTCCCGCAGGGCAGTGTCCCCTTTTCTTGGGGGCAACAAAAATCGGGGCAAATTGCAGCTGTCTGGCCTTGTTCCACCTCAACCTGGCTGTGTACCTGTGGGGCTCACAATTTCCCATCTTCTGCCATGGCCACTGACAACCTTCTGCAGTTTTCAGATTGTCCATTGGGCTGCTTTTTTGCACTGCTTTGTAGTCCCAAGCAGCAGGCACTTTGCACGAGCACAGAGCTGAGCAGCTCCTATCACAAACCCACTGGCGCGCTCTTTCAGAGCAAGACTGCTTATGCTGAATTCTGCCTTTCGGTGAAATTTGCCTTGAGTCCTGCACCTTAATTGAGTCAAAATCCTTTTACAGACAATAAAAATCCCGTTAGAGCAAACAATTGCTAGCTGTCCTAATTGACACGGTCTGCACAACAAGCCTTGTGCCTCCCAATTGTGAGCACCCCAACGAGGGTAATTTCACAATAAAAATGCCAGGCAGTTATGGGGACCTGAATTCCTATAGGTATATATATATCCTACAGACCCACCACTTGTACTAGCATACAATTTAAATTATCCTTTGCTAACACTACCAAGAGAGTTCTGCTAGGTCTCCACATGGAAGGTTGAGCTCTCCACACCTCACACATCACTTTGAATCTTCATATAAGCAAAGTTGCACCTTAGCTATCTGAAAAGGTGACCTTGCTGCCACAGCTGAAGGACTTGGAGATGCGAATGGTGCCAATGGAGCTATCTGCAAGTTAAGGAAAAGCTCCCAAAATCGCTAGGTGACCAAGAAACCTGCATTATTGTTGGCAGATGAAGAGAGGAACCTCTCTTGCCATCTAAGCCTTGAAGCCTAGTGGTCACTGCTGCTTATCCGATCTGAAGAACACATAAAAAAGCCAAACTTGGTTCATGAAGCCTTGGAGTCCATGGTTGACTGTTCACCAACACACACCCTATGGCTCTGTGCAATGCCAGGCTCCAAACAAACCTTCAGGATTTTTGTACTTTACTCTTAAAAAGCTTTTTACTCCTCCTGAATACAAGTATCAAGGACTCCCATTAGTTTTTCTGGGTCTTATTAGCCAAGGAAACGAAGCTATCCTGGTACAGCAGCGCTGCAGAGCGGTGGTGATGTTGGAGAAGTTAATTAGAAGTGTTGAATACGACTTCAGGAGAGGAGCCGTAATAAGCCGTGCTAAAAATACTACAGTGTTCATTTCCAGAACAAACACAATCAGTGTCAGACAAACGGGGAGAGCCATCAAGGCCCATGAAAGGCCCAAGCAGAGGTATTTTGAGTTGTGTGCAGGAATAAAAGTTGCGCATTTAAGAAAAAAAAAAATATATATATATATTGCAGGGAAAAAACCAAACCAGCGTATCAGGAAAACATCCAGATCTGTGACCTGCAGATGCTGTAAAATACTTGTGCAAAAATGAGAACCTGTAACGGATGCCAGTGGGACAGCCCAGTGGCCTTGAACTTAATGAAGCTACAATTAATCAAGTCTTTAAAAAGTTTTTAAAAAACGGATAAAGTTTTTAACGGATCAAGTTTTTAAAAACGGATAAAAATTGAGAGATGAACAAGGCTTCAAAGTGGAGATAAGTGTGATGCATACACTTCTGGGCTGCAGCGTATCTACAGAGTATCTACAGAGGAGAAATCTCCTGTCCTCCTAAGCTCAAGTACCAGCTGGCCACCAAATGCAGTCAGAGATGCCAGCTTGCTCGTAAAAAGTCTCCGTGTTGCTCCAAACTTAGGTCTTTCTTTGTACACAAATAGCAAAGACTGGCTTAAATATTTATAGACTATTGACTACAGACTAACTGTGCACTACAGGATGTGCATATATAGGCAAAGAATGGAGGATGAAGGCTGCTCATGGTCCAACTGAGTAGAGTAGGATGGAAGGGCCAATCACCAGCCATGATGCCCAACCAGGCGCTGTGACTGTAAGCAGTGATGGGGAACAGGGGCAAGATGCCAGTTTGCATAGAAGAAAAGCAGCTGGAAAATAAAAACACAACAAAAGCTGCCCTTAAGAGCTTGGTAGATACCTAAAAATGATTCAGTTTCCACTAGGACAAGTCATCCACAGAGGCTCAGTTGCCCCAACTCTAACTTTGGAGATGCCCAACACGACTCATCTTAAAGGGTTCTTGAGGCAAAAAAAGCAATTCCTATCTGGTGAATTAGTGGGATTTAGGAGAAAAAGTAGTCCTTTAGATGCCTTTCCCGGCAAGGACGGAGCGTGCTGAAAGTGCATGGTGCAGCGAGTCCAGTACAGGCCACCTACAAGCATGCGATGGCTTGGAAGCACTTGAGACTCTCAGCCCACTCTCCACATTACTCAGCTGTCAATGGGAAAGGCCTTGGATTTATGATGCGAAAATTACATTTTAACGAGGTGTCATATGTGTTTAAAGTTCTTATTCATCACCACGTCGCCACATCTTTCACCCGCGACACAAATGTGCTTAATTAGCATATTATAAGGACAGCAGGTTCACCTTATCTGCATTGTAAAAGCACTTTAGGACAAAGGAAGGAAGAAAGGAAAGGAAAAAAATATACCCTTCGCTGAAATTCAGTGGTTGCCATCGCATGTCAAGAGAGTACCCTGTAATACTGAATACGAGCACGGATGATACAAGTTGGACATGTAGCAGAGATAGGGATGGTCGCTCCAAATCGCTTCTCACTGTACAACCAGCAGCTAATATGAAATATCTGAAAGGCTCTTAAGGGTATACAAGCTGCATGAGATGTGCCATAGGCGAGCGTTGTCTTTCATAGCTACAAGAGCATATTTATTTAACTTTATATAGCTATTAAATACTCAATATTGGGTCTCCTGAGCATTATTTAAGCATTATTTAAGCTTCAAGTCTGTATTTCCTAGGTGGATCTCTAAAAATCACCCACCTCCACTCTTGGGGGACACAGCAAAAGCCTTCATGGGGCCACCTTTAAGAGGAGAAAATCCAAGTTTTGAGGAAGCAAAAGGGCTCATTTCTATGCAGCACCATAACAGAAAAAGCTATGGGAGGGGATTCATTTTTTGGAGAGGAGGATTTGTTGGCATTTCCTTGTATTTGTTTACCCACACAATATCACAAGAGGGTTATGAATAAAATGAGCAATGCTGGTGAATGTTAAGGCAGATTAGGTTGTGGAAAAGTTTTTGCTCTGTTGGTACAAGCCCTGGGTCTCTGCTCTAACCATGCCTAGCGGCACAGAGAGAAGAAGATAAAATTCAGAAAGAGGTGAACACTTCTCCTGGCCAAGCTCCTAGTTATCTTGCTCTCCTGCTCCAAGCACATTTCTTTAAAAACAGTTGAGAAAAGCTTTGAAAAAACAGACCTCTCAAACAGGTATCAAACCTATATGCACAAACATACTTTAATTAAAACCCCCAGAACATGTTTAATCACTAGGAAGAGAAAGGGGATATGATCCCCAGCTCCTACCATTTTCCCTAGGAGGCTTGGGAAAAGGCTGAAAAGTGACATTCAAAGCTAGGTGAACCAGAGACCTGAGCACCTAGATTTTCTTTTGCACTTGTGGGGATTTCAAACAAGCTTCCAATCTGGTACTGGTTCTTCAGGTTCTTAAACACATCACTTTTCTCATTATCATCATTTTTTTTGCTTTTAGGCACTCCAGTTTTAAAAATTTGACCTGTCACGCCATTTTTTTTTTGAACACCCAATTTGCTCTACCTATCAATTTTACAACCTTTAACTGTTGTTTTTTCTAATTGAACAGGTAGCATTTATAATTCCTGCTGCTCCACAACGGTATCCTACAGAAAAGCGCCGAAAACAAACGGAAACTAAACTGACAAAAAATAACCATGCTGCTGAGAAAAAGGGTCAGCATCTCCCTTGAAAAGCAGAGGAACTCTCGGAAATACAAGGGATGCCACTGATTTACACTCGTTAGAAGGGATAACCAATAACTCACACATTGCTCTGCCTCTCTCTACCCTTTGGAAAGGGGCTCATCATCAGGCTTTAAGAGCTTTGGTCACCAGTTTTTTGACAATTTCTTTCTCTTCTTCCTTACATCTTGGTAGAAAAATCGGAAAGCCACTGCCCTCTACTCCTTCTAATCCTCCCCTCTCCAGATTTCTCTTTGGTAGCCTGAAGACTTGTGTTTGTTCGCCTGCTTCTTCATCTTTCTTATTAACTTAAAAAAAAAAAAAAAGACCATTTGGGGAATAACTGTTTCATTACTCAATTTTTAAATTTGCGTTTAAGAATATTCATTTGAAAACATTAAAGGAAACACAGTTTGGAAATTCACGTACCACCAGGTGAGTTAGATCACATCTAGGCTAAGAGAGGCTAATTTTGAGCATAATACTTGCAAAAAGATGGAGAAGTTGATCTTCTTTAACTGAGCAACCCAACAATAATTCTAAGTGTAATTTTGCACAGAAATGCCCCAAAAGTTGGAAGACCTCCAAGGGTCAGGCCTCCCTCTCTTGGAGACAGTCTTATAATATTTAGACTTTATGATCTGCGCAAAATGCTATTTTTTTTTTTAAGAGCAACTTTGAAGAAAAAGGTGAGGAAAAAAATACAACTTTTACTCTGTATTCCAATCCTTACCTGCTCTGCTGTCCAGCGGTCCAAAATCCAAGGAATACTTCACCACGTGGTAGTTGTTCCAAACGTACAGGAGGTTGTCCCGGGGATTGTAATCCACAGCAGCGATGTACTGGTAGGAGTTGGGAAAGGGCACATCCACCATGCTATCCTTGCTCTGGTCCGTGTTGTAGATGTAGTCTATTTTATTCCCCGTGGCCTCGTTGTCGTCGTCCTCGTACACTGACTTCACCACATACAAGATGCCACAGATCATGAAGGCGTTGGAGGCCGACCTCTTGTCGTAGGCTGTGTCCCACGTGCCCTCAATGCGGAGCGTGTAGGGGTTGAGCTGGCTAATGACTATCTTGCCGTTGTTTTGCTCCGTTGCATAGATGACCCACAGCCCATTCTCATCCACGGCCAGGTCGATGTCTGACTTGCCACCCCAGCGGTAGGGCGATGTGTCGTGGTAGTTGGCATTGGCGATGATGGCCTCCCCACTCTTGATCCTGGTCCGCAGGTCGAACTTCACGATATTCCTGGTGCGCTCCTTGTTGAAGAACAGGGCGCCATCATACACCACGAAGCCCGTGCCGTCCACACGGTGTGGCAACTTGTAGGTGGTGGTGGGCCTCCCGGCGATGAAGTCGTCCTTGGACGAGTACTCCGTCAGCGTGTCCGTGCGGTACGGTGTCCAGGGCATGTAGTAGATCTTGTCCGACGCCTGCAAAGGGTCCTTGCACCAAGCCCCGGACTGGTGGTCCGACTCAAACAAGTGTTCGCTCTGGTAAACTCCCTTGAGCAGGCCAGGACAAAGGAAAACTGCCAGGAGGGAGGGGAAAAGAGAAAGAATTTTAGACAGAATTCCCAGTGTTACGGGCAGCTTTGGGGTTGCGAGGCTGGGGGGGCGGCATAAACTTCTAAGTTATTCTGGCTCTGCAGCGGAGATGGGTCGAGATCCCAAGCAGCGCCCGAGTGATGCCACCTTCCCACTGACCAAGGCTGGCTCCACCAAATTGATTTGATTGGATTTATTTACTTATTTATTTACTGGTGCTGCTTTCCCTACTGATTGCAGTTCCTCGCCTCGGCATCTTCCCCATCTCTTCATAGCTACTCAGCCCATTTGCCCCAGTACCCTCCAAAATCCCTGCATGCTCCCCCGGGGCTTGGGCTGCCAGGAGGTGTCTGCGAGGAGCTATCAGGTGGAAGGGGGAGAATCCCAGGGCTCTGCTCCGCACGTCTATTTCCAACCGTCCCCCCGGAAGAGTGGCCTAGAAATGGAAATAAGAGAACCAAAACTCCCTCTGCCACAGCCCAAGTGGGATTAAATATTTAAAGGGTATTGAGAGCGAAGCAGAGGTGAATTTCCCCTACGCCTCAGAGGAGTATTTGAAGCAAATGGGAAAGCAGGGGCAGGGGAGAGAGGAAAACCCAACTACAGGCCCAGTGGTTTGACTAGAAATAAAAGCTTCTGGAGGTGCTACAGGACACACACAACATGCAGGCCACATGACTGGAAATGAATGATGCATGACCGCTGAAAGGAAAAGGAAAGGAAGGAAGGAAGGAGAGAAGGAAGGAGAAGAGTCAAGGCTGCTCGGAGAGGAACCCAAGGTCTAGATTTTAATCAGTTAAAAAAAAAAGTAAAAATAATGTCCTGTTAAATATAGTAGTAATTCAAACTGAATAAATAAATAAATAAAACACATGTATCTTCTACTGTTACATGAGAGAGGAGCAGGGAGGAGTGGCTGGACTAACCGGGCCGGCTTTGCTGCTCAGACTTCGGAGCAGGGCTGACCCACGGAGCAGACAGGCCCCGGTTTTGGGGAGCCCCCCAGCACAGTGGCTCCGTGGGAAGCCGGGTGAGGAGGCAGCCGGCACATGGGGTCCCCAGATGTGCCTGCCCGGCTTTCAGGGTAACCCCTTCTTGCTGAAACCGCAGCAGTTGATTCAGGAGCCGTTTTCGGAGCACGTGGCTCCACTGGAGCCCAAGTAGCAGCTCATAAGGCAGCTCTGTCTCCAAAAGGCTTTTACAGCACAGATGCACATATGTATACATATATATTTCCATGTATGTGTGTGTATATATATGTATATACACACACACATATATATATACACGCATATATATGCAATGCTTTCCCAAAGTCTTTGGGGCTCGAAAGGGGGGAAATGGGCTAAACCTTGAAAGAACAATTTAATGCAAGAAAGTGGCACTGGCAACGCTTCTCAGCAAAAAAAAAATGTGAGTTATCTAGTGAAGTTGAGCAGCAGAGATACTGAATAAACTTTTAACAACAACAACAACAAAAATAAAGGAGTGAGAATTAATGACAAGTGCTTCAACTAAAATGTTAAACTGTTAAATAACTTAGCCTATACATAAGTTATATATATATGTATATAATTTGAAAGGTATTTAATTACCTTTTTGTTCCACTTCTATTGTAGAGAGAGAAGTAAAGAGAGAAAGGAGAAAAGAGAATAGATTAATGGTACTGTATTGGCCAGTTACTTTTCTTTATCTCTTCCATATGAAAAGGAAGTTTCATTAACTGTAGTTACTATTATAGTACGTGAACATTTACATATATATATATGTAAAGCCCTTCCTTTCATATACACTGGAAAAATATGCAGACAAGCTCAACAAAATACAGATATATTTTAACTTTACAAAAATCTTTAGGAGGAGACACTCTTGACGTGGGATATCCAAAACCCCCTGACATTTTGAGGTATTTCATCACCAGCTGCATTTGGATCAGGTTTTTTAGAGCAAAATGAAATACTCCTACACTGAAACAGGACAGATCTAGATTTTTGTGCAGATTCAACCCTTCTGGGGAGAAACTTTATAAAGGGGACATCTCTCTGTATCTTTAGCCTGAATCCTGCAGAAAGTCAGGGCAATGCCTGCTTCAGATGGGGAAATACTCCCCTGAGATGCTAATGGGTAACGTAGGAGATGGGCTCAGTCCTCCACTTTTGAGAGTAATTTGCTTTAGCAGTACCTGGAAAAAGAAAGGGGATATATGTAGCAAAATGTCTACAAAACTTGTTAATAAGTCAAAAGTATCTATGGTGCTACTGTACCAAAATGAGCGTTTCCAAAGAGAAACAGCTTCACTGGAAACAAATAAACAAAAAATCCCCAAATCCAGGAAACAATGGGATTCCCAAAGAAATGGCGCAAATAAATTAACCAACTGCTCTTTGTACCATTGGTTTGAGTTTCTGAAAAGTCCTTCCTTATTTCTGCCACAATTAACACTCAAGCTTGCCTGGTGAAAACAGAAAAACGGGGGTCCAAAAAAGGCAACTGCAAAAGCTGGGTCTGCTACTGTGCCCACTTGCTTTTTCACATCAGAGGCCTGTGACCTTACTAATACTTCACCTAGCCTGCCACATAAACAGCATTTTCCAAGCAAATTCAAGGTTTCGGACTGTTTCTCCCTTCTTGCACGTGCCTGCTTGTGCTGATCATACTTCTTTCCACAAGGTTGCAAATAAAAACTCAATTTGCCACACAGCAACAGTTTGGCTTTTATCAAAAAGATAAGGAAAATAGTGCTTCACTTTGCCAAAAAAGGCAAAGATCATCTCCCTCACTCCGTTTCATCATGTTTTTCTTATAATACTCCTCCATCAACTATGGAAAGTGCTCTACAAGTACCTTGCGTTACAATGGCTTCATGCAGCATGTTTCCAAATTTATCTCCTTCTAATTAATTTCAGAGCGAAGCGCAGAGATTGGAAATGCCAATAATCCATAAACGCTTCCCCAAACTGCAAACTAAATTAGATCTTTAACTATGGTATCTATTGAAACTGCAGAAATCAAAGCTGTCTTTTTTTTCGCAAGCTTTTTTTTTTCTTTTAAGATTTCAATTTCTCTGATAAATTTGCAAAACCTTTCAAACCATTAATCTGAGCTTCCTTAAAAAGTCAGTGCTTTCAGCTGCTTTTTAATGCATAATAACTACATTTAATAGATGCTCACTCAAGTAATTAATGTTGCCACTCAAGTCAGCTTAACTTAGAGTCATCGGGACCAAGGAAACCACTAACATGAAGTAACTCTCATCCGCCAGAGGTTTCTGCAAGATGAAGAAAGTTCAGTTTTTCCTAAAAACAAACGCTGCTTTGTGCATTACACATCAAACATCAGACTCCTCAGGGAAGCGAATATCTTCTTATTGGACGTCTCTATAATGAGTGAAAGGCACCAGAGGCCCTAACCTTCACCCGGGCTATCCCTCAAACTCGAGAAATAACCTATGTTTTTCCCTGGCACTGTCCCCTCGAGGCTCATTTTCTAGGAGCTGAAAGATGACGACTACATTGCCTCGCTTCAGGTACTGAAAACCACACAAAATATCCTTTTGAATATTCTGTTAGGGGAAAAGGAAGGAAAAAAAGAAATAAAATTGCAGAAAGGCACTGGTGTTTCTGGATTCTGACTTGTGGGGTCAGAGGAGGAAATGAGAGCTCCGTGCCTGGCCCTGCAAGGGCTGATGCCCTTTTGCTGAGCACAGATCAGAGAGCTGTTTCTCAGCAGTTCTGCAGTCGTTCAGATTATAAATCTCTCTTTATCATCTCTATTATTTCTTTTTCCTTCTCTTCCGGGTAGTATCTTAACTGGTGGCCACAGCAACCATGGAGAAGCAGACTCTTCATCAGCGCCAGCGGACGCTGCTCATGGTGCAGCCCAACTTCTCCACGTGCAACGCCAGAGGTAAATATCTTTTTGCTTGAGGAACACTTAAGCTGTAACAAATCCATTAAGGGAAAATAAATTTGCATTATATGAATACATTACATGCCTAGTTGGGGCTGTGCTGGTATCCCAGGCTGCTTGCAGCTATGGCTTTTGCAAGTTGGGTGGACCCCGCTCCCCCTGATCCTTAGTCCTGAGCCTTTTCCCTGAGCACTGCAGCAGCAGCAGTAGCAGCAAAATGAGCTGGGCAGACTTCTGGTCTGGCATACTCGGGCATTACTTCTCAGTGCCAAGTTTGCAGAATGACAGGTGACCATTTTTCAAGGCTGTTTGTCTCATGGCTCCACTTCAGAAAAGGTCTGAGCACAAAATGAGGTCTGGGATGATGGCCTCCATCAAGACCCAAAGGTTTCTGCATTACCTAGAGGTGACCCAAGAGGTCCTGTCTGCACGGCTTGCTCCATCACACGTGTTGAATGAGTCTTTCCAAGACAAGGCCTTATTTCACGCCCAGTTCCCTGGGCTGTCTCCTTGATCACTCAGAAACAGGGTGCAGGCAGACAGACCAACAAAAAGCATGGAAAAAACAACAGCAAAAGAGCCATTTTGGAGACCTTTAACTTGCCTAGCAAAATCTCACATTGTAAGGGCGCGCAAATTGAGATCATCTCCAACCTGGACCTTTAATGCCTCCATAAACAGCTGTGTTAACCAGACCCAGACAACTGCCTTGCTTCTTCCTCCTTCCGTGGGACTCCAAAAGGACTGCAAAATGCACTTGGCAACAAGGCAAACACAGTTAATTAGGTATAATTATTATTTGCACAGTTATTTATACCTTCCTTGGCCAGATTAATTGCAAACCCTCCTTGTTTGGCTTTAGAAGGAACAAAAGCCTGGAGTTCATTAAAGATTTGTCCTTATCCAGGCATGAGATAAATTTGAGATTGGAAGAACAGGACAGAGCAGTCAAGATGAATCAGGAGGTATYTCAACATAAGTAGGAAGGGGAAAACGTCTTCAGTTTGGGGAGGTCTGCTGAATTAAAGCAGTATGTCCTTCGGTCAGATTTCCCTCCAAAGAGGGAGGAACTCTTTGTCACGCTGCCAGCTATGAGGTGATCTATAAAATAACGGATTCCGCCAGACTAAATGAGGCTAATCACGACTGCCAAGGCATGTCTGTGCAGCGAGGAACGAGTGAAATCTGATTCTCTTCAGAGAAAACATCTCTTTTTTTGTTTCTGAAAAGCTCTTTGCTGGGCAATAAGCCTTGGCAGTCACCTCCCACTTCCAAATATCGTCCGTATTTCTTGTTCGATCGCTGACACCGGCCGCTGCGGCTGAGTTTCCCTTAAGGATGCGCGGGAGGTTAAAACGCTACTTCTTTTCCACACTCAGGAAAGACTCAAGGAGGAGGGTTTGGCAGGACCCACTGCCTTTCAAGGATCCATGCAGCACTTACCCTGAGCTCTATTCTAAGCCTGCGTGCTGCAATGGAACCACCTCCTCAAAAAGCCGAAAGACTCTCCACTAAAGTGGATGGCAAATCAACACATTTGCTTTCCCTCTCTCTGAATTGGGGAAGGGCACCTGGAAGAGGGCACCTGCACACGCTGGCGAGAGCTGAGACGCCTGCAACAACCGCGCATCGTGAGCTCAAATAAAAAGCACTTCCGAGCCGCAGGGTTTAGCTCCCTACTGTTCCAAACTGCAGCTCGGAAGGATGACATTATATTTTATACTCCTTTTCTCATGAATAAGCATTGTTATAAAGCAGAGACCTCGCTGCAATGAACTGTCACKTTAAAGGAATACATCAGAGACCTTTAACTTGCGCTGGGATATTCACTGAAGTAAAAATATTATTCTGCTTGGGAGAACCACAAATTATAGCAATAAAATATATGTGGCGAATACATAGAAATTTGCTGCTATTTGCAGGGAACTGAGTATTAGGCACCACTAAGACCTATCATTTTTGCCATTAATGGAAAAAAGAGAGACTATTTTATTTCTAATTTAAAGCATATGAATTTATTAAAGTTCAGAGAAGTCTTTCGTGTGCTTTTGCAACAGCTTAACTTCTCATATATTATGTATCTAGAAATCAGGATCCTTGAGCTCCTGCACAGTATTTTCTGGTGCATGTTACTGGAGCGGTCAGCATGTGTGGTGCCCTCTCTGTATTTCACAACCAAAGCAGCATTTTCACTCTGGCATCAAGAGATTAAAACATATCTCCAAAGAGGGGAAAAACACGTATGCATGTGACAACGAAACCTGCTCACTTTGCTATGAGGTAATTCAATAAATCTATCATCTGCTCTACCACGGTGTGGCGTTTAACTAAAACAGCACTTAGTGGTCCCATGAAACTCAAACTGGGAAAGGAGATCAGGGCACAGCTCTTCTCTCAGCAACCTGCAAATAGAAAAGAGGGCTGGGGGGGACCCTGTGAGGTCAAAGGGGCTGATGTGGAGGCCAAGGTTTTGCCTGGTAGATGTTGACTCTCTCTTGAAACTTCTCTTCTACCTCAACTAGATGAAGAAATGAATCAATGATCACTTGTAGTGCCAGAGGCTGTTTGGGGCTGTGCTGACCATGCAGGGCAACGACCCTCTCCTTTCCTTGCAGCCTCTCACCAGCCTCCTCTACCAACCAAAACAACACAGAATGGTGCCAGAAATGCACAATTAAATAGCACAAAGCACGTTTCTCCATGGTGATATTGTGCAGGTGCCAATGACACTGCCCTGTCTGTGAGCGCTATCCCAATTCAAGCCTGAGCACTGCTCGCAGGCTGCTCTGAGAGAGCCTTTTGGAGATGGGACTTTCCACAAAACTATTAAATAACCATTGGGAGGGTTTTTGAGAAGGATTGCACCAGCCAAGAGCTCTCTTGGGTAACCTAGGACTGATGAGAAGAGGCAGTAACTGGCAAGAGCTGGAGGTTAAGCAATTAAAGAAACTTCACTGATAGTATTTTCAAGGAAATGAAACCCCAGAGACCACACAACACCCTTCAGCAGAACTACTGCCCACCGAAGCCCATCATGATCACTGCCTGCTAATCTCTCCAACAGGTAATTTCCCACAAGCAACAACAGAAAGATTACTGTAACCCATGGGGTAGAAGGTTGCATTTCCCCCGGATGACAAGATTTGGGTCATGCTTAGGCACAAGCCAACAAAGGTTTAATTAACTGCTTGGCCAAAGCAGTCTAATGAAAACTGATAAGGCTATGTGTCTGCAGCACAACTCAACGGTGAGAGCAATGCAACGAGCAGTTACAGGTATCCCATCCGCCTTCCAGAAGGAGGCTGGGTGCTATTCCAGAGATCCCATGGCTCAATCTTTAACAATGGCCATATTTCACAAGATTTAAACATCTTTCCGTGTGTCACCATGTTTTCATGGAGCTAACATGACTCAAAATACACCAGCCAGCCTGCAATGCAGCTCCCAGCTGCATCCATTCCTATACAGTGAGATATTAGTGAAATATATCTTAAGAAATTCCCTTTGAAGTCAAACATATGGGTTAAACAAGCAGGTCATGCACCCTTGTGYATAAAGTGTTTTCTTGCAGAAGAGTCTGAGTGAAAACTGGACTTTTGGGCTCTCTTGTGCTCATGGGGCCACCCAACCACATCTCCCACGCACCAGCACAAGTGACACGATCACCATCACACGTCAAACAGAGCCTTCCCTGTGACAGCTGCTAAATCTATAGGTGAACAYGGAGCCAAAGGGATTACAGGAACCCCCACCGCAGACCTGAGGCACCAAGCAGCTCTTAACCCTCCAGGGTTGGCCTCATCCAACATTGCAAAACTGCTTCAAGCGAGTCTGCCCCTGGTCCAGCTAGATCCCACGTGCAGGTTCCAGGAGGAAGGAATACCYATGGAAAACACGACTCTGCCTTCCCCACCTGACCAAAATAACCTCATTTTTCCTCCTTCTGGAGCTGGGCCTGACCGGAAAGGAAAACCGTGGCCACCAGGCAAGGCCAGAGCAGCGATTTTCTCCAGGGTCATCAGGGTCTGTCCAAGCTGCACCTATCGCACAGCAGCTGTGACCGTGACCTTCCCTGGCAATTACAGCTTGGCTTTCTGTCATACGGCTTCATCCAGCCAGTTTTCCACCAGTTTTCAGCAGACATGTTTTGCAGTAAAATATAAAGAGGAAAAMCGTATTTCACTGGAAGTACTTATTTTTTCTACTTTACTTTTTTTTTCCCCTTGGTTAAAAATACAGGGGTTTTCTTCCATGCGTGCACATTTAGGCATCACACGAAGATCCACCATGAGGGAGTCCAGATATGAACGAGAGCAACAAAGGAGCAACAACAACATCATGAAACTCTTCCCCCTCTATACAACACTCCCAATCACCATATAAACAGAACAAAACCCAAAAGAAACAGTGCAACTGATCCAACCGATCTCCACAATCATGGTATTCCTCCTTCCCCTACAATGCTACACAGCAAACCACAGCACAGGGCTCTTCATGCCACCAAAAGGTAAGGAAAACAAAAGAAAATAAACTCTAATTACTGGCTCTGCAGTAATATCTATGCATTAAAGCAGCACCTTCATTTCAGAAACGCAGGCATCAACGGGAGATGGAGGCCCCAGCTTTTTCATGACATCAATGACTCAACCTTCTGCAAAGAAGTAGAACCCAAACGGAGGCAGAACGACAGCATGTGAAAAAAAGCAGCAGCAATTGGATCCCATTTGGTTATTCTGCTCCTGGGTCTTCTATCTGATAAAATTCTCAGCTCATTAAAAGCAATTTCCAGTGAGAAGTTGAGAACTGCCCATGAGTTTACGCACTCATCAGCTAGGATGTGCAGAAGTGGAATCAATCAGCTTATTATTATTTTATCTGGCCATTTTCCTTAAAGACAAGGAAATCTCCACATCAATACACTTGACAAAACTGCATCCCTGGTAAACAGGAATGGGATTTAAGAGTTCCTCCTTGGGAAGTCAAGTCGTCAAGGACAGCAAAAGAGGAAGGGTGACCAAAACCTCTAAATAATGATGATTTCACATTAAATGGAAGAAAATGATTCTGTTATTTTACTTGCAAGGCTCACCTGCCAAACTCAGAATAAGGCAGCTGTAACCATCTCTTGCAAGTTAGACCTTAGGGAGACACTTGACTGCACTGTGAGCTTATTCCGAGCCACCCTGAGATAAATTATGTGCTGCAAGCACATAAAATGTGTGTAATATAAATAAAAAAATGTGTGCAATATAAATAATGCTAGCCCTCCCATGCATTTTCAAAAAAAAAAAAAGATGCAGAACCACAGAAGTAACTTTTGGAGAAACCTATGCACAAGATGTACTTCCAGCAGCAGGTACCAGTCATGATGCAGAACCTATTGCAATCATAATTTGAAGTTCATGTCAAGCAGCTTTTGGGTTCAGCCTGCCACGAAATCCAAACATTGTTCCATGATAGTGCAAGAAAACTAGGGAAGTGGTGTCTCCATACAAGCATGTATGATCAGTCCATCTCCTRGAGAAACGAGAAGCAATTTTGTCTGGATTTAGGGTAGGGGGATGTCTCGAAGGTTCAAGCAATAGTGACGAGATTCTCTTTTCAGCTCCGTCCCCATCCACCAGACCAAATCTCAGACCCCCATAATGCCGCCTCTTTGAACTGAAGACACAAGTGGCATATCACAAAACCCAGTATTTTCTTTACTTGYTGTCCAGATTGTTGTTCAGTTTTGATGCACTTTCTCATGGAGCTGTCACATTTTGCCAGAGGAATGTCTTGGTTGCAGCAGGAAAGGCAGTAGGGGGATGTTGCTAGATTTTAATTAATGTGTGAAAAAAAATTTAGGGCTTGTCAAGCAAACTGTGCTTCAGAGAAAGAGATATTTGCATATTTATTTATTTAAATGGCACCAGTGAGTCAAGTCTCCATATAATAAAATCAAAGASAAAACATAACGTTCATTTTCTCTTAGGTACCTCCAATTCAACATTTTCTGTAGCACATCACTCTCTGTAGCATCAATGCCTGGGCTTTTATGGACCAAATGCAATTACTACTACTGCAGTTAAAAGAAAACCTGCAGGCTGTGGAAAGGAGGCTCTAATTGACTGACTTTATTTTACGGGGGGGAAAAAAAAAAAAAAATCTGTCCTCAAATTCTTTAGGCACTTTGAACTAAATTTAATACAATTAATTTGAATTTTCAATTTGATGTTTATCATCTTGCTCAGTTGTTTCCAAAAATGAATTCTTAAAGCAGTGATGCTGGGCAGAGCCACTGAGGGTGAAGAGCTCATATGGTGTTTTTGAAAGTASTGTTTGCAGTAAAAGTGTCAGCCTGGAGAGAAAATAACAATTTTGGCTTCTGCTGCAGATTTCATGGGTTTCAATATTATATTTGGACATTCATTTATGGCCTTTGTTAATTGGGATACACAGAGGTCAGAGCAATTAAGTGCATTTAGAAGAGAGTCCATCACCTTTGCATCTGATTTTTCTTCATGTGTCAAGAGTAATTTCTCAATGAATATGTAATGTTGGTCCTACATTTAAAAAAAAAAAAATCCCTCTGTATTCTTAGAGTGTTACATATCCACAATCCAGTTCGGGAACTCAGGAATTTTTGCTTGGACGATGTATTGAGACCCAGGCATCCTTTTTGGTTTGAGTTTTCTTATTGATCATTAATGACCATGCAGCTGGCAATGAAAGTAGCCTCTCCAAATCAGTTTCTAAATGCACTAAACACAGACCGGGCCATGATATTGCTCTGTATCATCRTTAGCCGCTTTTACATCCTGTAATTTAATAGCCATTTGTAGAAGAGCTGACACCACTGCTCTGCTCTTGTTCAATATTGGAAAATTTAATTGGATATCTAGCGGGCTCCGGGCAAACAGCAAAGGAAACCACACAAACTTCAGCCTCTTGAAGCTATATAGATATATCTTTTATCTGTAGGGAATTTGCATCTCCACAGTGTTTAACAGTAGTCATAGATCTAATTTCTGTGGACTCAGATAGGAAGACAGCAAATCTCAGGTACCTGGTATTTCTTGGYTGACTTTAGAGCTTTGTTTTATTTTCTCTGCCTGAAGGGAGAGCTACGCAAATGCTGCACTGGTAAGGGAAGGAAGCTCCAACGTTATACATAGGCTTTTTGCCYGCTGTCTCTTGGCATGTTTGCTTGGGTTTTAGATTGCTTTGTATGGTGAAACATCACCAGAAAGAGATAACATGGTGTTATCTGGGCACTAAGGAAGGGCTTTGTGCTGAAGAAGGTGAGCCAGAACCTGTTTTCCAGGAGAACAACGACTGCATTTGAATAAGTACTAAATTTGGCGCGGGAATWACTAATATGATTGAGTTTAAAGGCATAGAAATGAATATTTTACTATGTTATGAATGCTAAGTAGGATTTTGGGAAGCAAGAGGGCGACTGCACAAGCGTCTCACTCTCTATTTTGGTCAATGTGCCACAGYAGTTTTCTAAGTCTGCAAGTAAGCCAACGATTGTGAGTTTATTTCTGAAAGGCTACTACTACCTTTGGCTCATTTGTTGTGGCAGTACGGGCCTTAATTATACACTTTGCATCAGAGCCCACGGAGCAGTTTTTTGCAGCGTACTTCTTAAAAGTGATGATGATTTTTAACACATGGCTCTCTACCAAATTCAACACTGATTACGCACGGTTTATTTGCTCCCAGATAAAGTAGCAGAAATAGGCAAACCCTTGGAGAATGTGGTTTCCAACGTGTCTCTCCTGTTCCCCGAGGAGCGCTTCATCTGAGGACACCTTGAAGACACCGTGCTATGCACATGGGTTGCTCTCGGGAGGAACACTTCATCGCAATCTTCCACGTACTGTGTTTCTGGAAACTTTAACTTTTAAAAGCGATCTGTGTCACAGGTCCAGGTTGAAAGGAAAACCAGCTTCTTGAAGGGACTTACATCATTTTCAACAGAGCCAGCATCTGACAGAGTTCTCATCAACGCTAGTGTGATATACATTGGTCTGAAGGTCCAAAACATCTCTTTCCAGTCATACCTTCCAGTAACACACGGCTGAAGAACATTTGTGCCACGTCAACTCTGCCAAACTTACTGTCACTAAGGCCCCAGGAAATCCTGATCGATACTCRCACTGCAAATCCAAATTTCACCCTTGCCCAAACAGGTGCAGCTCCCACCACTCCGAGCAAGAGTAGGATCCTCTTACACCGGAACTGATGGTTGCTCACAGCTTTCCATCGTGCAGTATTTCACGGTCTCCATTTTCAGGTTATTAAAATAGGATGTTATCCAACAACAGGAGGGGAAGAAGGGGTCAGAGAGTTGCTTCTCTTCTCATAAGTGGCAGCTCAAGCTGCTGAGCAACATGTGTTTCTCATTTGAAAAGTATCACTCATTCTTAAAAACAGTAATACAGACCATCTGTCGCCACACAGCCATTCATAATTGATAAGATTTGGGCAGAATTTGACTGTGAAAGCCCATTTTAACATGARTATCAACATGCACATGAAGACATGTTGCAAAGCAATTTGCTGGAGCTCTCCCTTCCACATCCTGCAGCTGACAACGGCCGAGTGCCGCTCACACTGCTCGGGACGCCACATTTATCAGGCTTTCCGTCCTCAGCACCTTCCTCCCACAAGGCTGCTGGGCAGCACTTTCTTCCAGCAGTTAATAAATGTTTCTTGCTAGATGTTTGTCGGAGCAGGGAGAGTGGTCGACTCTGGGTCAATGGAGCTGCTCAATAGGGACACTCAAAAAAAAAAGGCATTAAAAAAAAGTTGTGGCTGTCTTGCCTCTTCTACAACTGGCCTACTACTCCAACAGTCATTTAGTTCTGTCTCTGGGAGGAGAAGGGAGGACAGAGCAGTCCCCATCAAGAAAAGAAGAAAAATACTCACATTTTCTCTGCACTGGAACCCAAACTGTACCCTAGATTTCTTGGTGTGCTCATTTGAAGTCTCAGGTTCCCCTGCTTTCATAACCATTCAGCACAGGACTGTGCATCCAGAGGCTCTCCTAGTTAATGGYAAAAGTCCTAGGCCCTTCTACAGGCTCTCAGCAAAAGCATGTGCTCAAAGATAAGTACAGCTTTATTAAGAACACAAAAAGAAAAGAGAAATCCCAAACAAAACAAAATACAGGCTTAAGACACCCATTTAACTTAAACATGACAACTACAGAACGAAGCTACATATATTTTTAATGGATTCTGCATGAAACATTGACTCTCTGCTGTGAAAGTGCAAGCATGTAGACTCCCCGCTCCATGATAACCGCTAAAAACACACCCAGCAGAGTCACCTGGAACACACTGAATCATTGAACACCTTTAAAGCACACACGCTCACGCTCGCGAGCAAGTCCATCCACAGACAAAGACCGATGAGCCGTCCCTTGAAAACCCAGCCTCAGTGGCCTTGCTCCCAATTCAGGTCTATGGGGTTTGTGCACGGCGTGTGTGAAACATAGACGAGACAGTAGAGGGCTCAGGGTACCCCAAAAACTAAAAATGGGCAGTTCATGAAGCGCTTATGAATGGTAACAGCCAGGAACAGCAAGAGAAACCAGGTAGGCGCCCTCTGAAAGGCAAATTAAAGTGATGCAGCTCCAAGGATCACCGGCGAAACTCGAGAGCTGGAAAGGAATTTGCAATTAGAATGAATGGGATAAATACTCCAGGTAAATCCTTTTATGTGGCCCTGTGGAGCGGAACAGAGAAATTAAAGATAAACGAGATTAAAGTGTTTTTTTTTTTTTTTAAGTTGGAAGGAAAAATACTTTGGAGGAAGAAATTAGTTCGGACTCTGAGCAAGACAGACATCTGGGAAATCCAGCAGAACAAATCTTTCCTAATCAGAACCCATCACAAACGAAAAATAATAATAATAATAAAAAAAAAAAAGGAAATAAAAGCCGCTGCTCCGGCGTGCTGGGAAGCACTGGTCCCACAATGGGTATTTGTCCCACCTGCACAGGGGGCACGCAGTGCTCCTCGAGGTGCTGAATGTTTCTGTACAGTCTTGCTTTTTTCCTGGTTATTTCCCACAGTTTGAGGAAGGAAAAGGAGACGGGAGTCGGGATTTTTGCAATGGGATGTCCTGGGGTTGCCTTCACCGTTCCTCAACGTCAAACTCYTCCTGGAAGGAGGTCCAGCTAAAATGAAAATCAAACTCAAAGGCTGCACTGTGTCCTCCTGCCTCCTTCGCCAGGGCTTAAGGCACAAACACCCATGGTGCTTTGATGCCGGTCGGCACTGATATTAAAAGTTGCCTGGAAATGTTGCTAGCAAGGAAAGTGGAGGAAATGAGAAAAAATGAATAAATAAATAAATAAAATTCAGATCCATTTGGCTCTCTTCCTGGGAGCCCTTTTAATATAAAGCAACTCAACAAAGTTGTATTTTTAGCTCTGGAAAGATGTGTTTCAGTACTTGCCCACTAAAGGGATTTGACTTAATACACTAGCATTCCCCCTCCTTCGTGTGCTAAAAGAAATGAACTTCAATCCCCAACTTAACCACTGGATATAGAGACTCTATTCTCCCCATTGGCCAGAAAAAAAACCAATAAATGTATTTCATTTCTTTTGTGGATTTATAATAGCACCTGGCAAGGATGGTCTTAATCTCCTTATTCTGCTCGCACCGCCAAAAGAAACCCTTGCAACAGTTATTGAAAGAGATGAAAGGATAATAGGAATAAAATCTGGAAATATAAATATTATCTCCGGGAAGATCGGTTATAAAAACACACCAAATCCATATTAACGTCTCTCGAGAGCGCTCAGCATARTAACACAATTTAGACAATAGGTTATTAAAGATGGAAAGAAATATATAGCCCTCTTAACGACAGCGTTGCGCAGGGACAACAGCAAAGCACCTTCTGACACTAAATTGGTGGCCGAGATGTAGGGACARACCTAACAGAAAGGCAGGAATTAGCAGAGGGAAAAGACTGGTTGATACAAACGGCCTGAATCCCCTGAGTTTTGACAGAGAAAATCTGTGCTTTGTCAACATCTTTTTCACCCCAGTTCAAGTACAGGTCCCAAGTTTGAGAGATGCCACCCATKAGCTGCATGTGCAAATACCAGCAAAGTAAGCAAGAGGGTTCAGCATTTATCCACACACTGAGGAATCTGCTRAAATTTCATCATTCTTTGTGCCCAGCGCAATTTCCATTATTAGCCAAGAAGATATTAGTTATTTACTGTGTCAGGAGCATTGCCACAAAGATGAATTTCTGAAAAAAAAAAAACTAATCACTTAAAAAAAAAAAAAGACTCAGGTTACCAGCAACCTGCCTTGAAGTTCGCTGATGTTGAAAGAAAGTTTCCCAGTGATTTAATGGTCTTTGATGGAGGCCAAAAGCATCTGGGTAACAGGTTTAAGGGGATTTTAAGCACAATTTGATTCAAACTCAATGCACCTTCTTACTTTTGATGAGCTGTGGTGGGATAGAGCTGGAGAGGAATAAACAGTGTGCCCTGAAGTCACATTAGGAATTAAGTTATTCCCTTATATTCCTCCTCTTCATAAAATGAGATGAGTTACGCAGCTCATCGCAGTTTTCCACCTCCAGCTGCTACAAAGAAAGCAATTACAGAGCCCTTAGGGAGAACTGGCGGGGCTCTAAATCAAGAAAAAACATGAGACGTGGTCAAGACATAAACAACTTGTTTATGGTTTACAGACATAAATGGCTTGGTTAAAATCTGCCTATCCACAAGGCRAACTCTGTGACCAGGACAGGATGGTGAGGCCAGAAACGCTGTTCCTCTCTCACACACGCTATGTTCCCAAGGTCCCTCAAAGCTCCTCGGCGTTTCCCAAGTGAATGGAAAAGCAAATTTGGGAATTCTCTCAATGAGTGATCAAGTCAAAAGGTGCTTTCCTTGCCCGAGTGTTTCATGGTCAGACTGTGGGTGGGTGATTTAGGCCACAGGGAGCCCAGTAAGTGGTGCTACCCCAGGGCCTGTCAGGAGAAGGCATCATCAGGTGAGCTCAGCTCATAGCTCATGGTCCAACTGCTCAGCTCAGCCTTTGGCTCCAAAAGCAAGGAGGGTAATGGCACAAAAACACTTTTTTTCCGTGAATTGAGAAATGGAAAGTCCAAATTCCATTAAAGTCTTAAGGATGGAGGGCGRCCTGCTTCTTGCTGACGGCCAAACTAACAACCCTACCTCTGTGGCAACACATCTTGAACTAGTAGATGGTCCAGCTCCAACGTCAGACCACATGGGAAGGCTTTAAATTTACTCCTGTAGTTACGAATAGTTAGTTTTTATTATTACTATTGCATTAATAAATGTATTAGTATTAATATTGTACTAATAATAAGTGTTCCAAGTCCAYGCACACAGATCACTTGTTTAACTAGGGAAAAAAAAAGCCTGGCTTCAGGGAGGTGGTGATTTATTCCTTAGATTTTTTAAAATATATAATGATAAATATAAATTATAAATATGTATWAAAATACATATAGTTATWTTATATAACTATATTACATATTTTWAAAAAAATATAATTATATATTATCCATTACTGGCTGCAGTGCCAATAGCTTTGTTTAACCCCCCAGGGACAGCCCACCATTTTCTCTGGTGTTTTTCTGGGGAAAAAAAACAAAAATAAAATTAAATTAAATGAAAGGAATAAGATGAAGTGGGGAAGCCACGTGCTCACTTGTTTAACGAACCCAGCGTTGCTCCCAGTGGGCAAACAGCATCAGGGAAGGCAGCAAGACAGCACAGGCAGCCTGGAGGCCACCTAAAAGCTCTTGCAGCATGCCAGAAACAATTAAAAAAAACCATCTTATTGGGAAAAATGGTCTCATTAGCTTGTTTTCAGATGGCAATTTTCATGCTGCTTTCTCCCTCCCCACGAGCAATCTCGGAGCAATGAGAATAGCAGTCTGCCTGCCAGGGCTTGGATTCCCTTAAAAATGGCATTATTCAATTATCAGTCTATGCACTGGCCCTGAGGTCCGGCCCAAGCAGATATTCTGAGCCTTCACTTAATGTTTTTAAACACACTTCAGCCTGTTTGTGCTGCAATAAAACTTTATTGCATTCAGTTCCCACATCGCACTTGCCATCCTTGGCTTTTATAGATATTGTACGCCTGGCTGCTCCTCTCACAGCAATAAGAGGAATATTTCTAGCAAAGAAATGACCTTTCCTTCCATYAATACAGCAATTGGGAAAGGTGGTTTCAGCTTCTACGTTAAAAAATTAGTAAAATAAATGAATATAAAAAATAATAAAAAAGGCTTARAACAGAAAAGTAGGTTCTGAAGCATTGCTTCCCTTCGCCCTTTTTCGCATTAAAAGTTCACAAAAAGCTTTTTTAAGTGTCTAAGAAACTTGGCGTCTCCTTTACCCAGAGGAGCCCCCATCTCTTTTGCAAGGTTCCCCAGACCTGGCTTGACACATAGGCCAGACTGATGTTGGCAAAATCAACACTTTCTACCACTATAAATCCCAAATCCAGCCTCTTCCAYGACGCGCTCACCCTGTATCTCCAGCTGATCCAACCCGCGAGCAAAATCAGCAAATGCAGCCAAAAAACCTGCTCTGCTGAGGGCCAAGGCAGCATCTTCCTTCTCCCCAACACTGAGACCATTAAAACACATTTTTCTCCACTTTTTAKTTTTYTTTTTCCCTCTCAAAATGTATAGTGCAATATTTCCAAACTGGTACTTGGGTATGAGCTCACTAGGTCTTCCCCAGAGGCCCTTGATGTCACACTTTGCAYAGGCTTAACAGTTCACCTTTTTCTTTTTTTTAAAAAAAAAATGGAAAACAGGGAAAATAAATATCCCATCATTGTACTTCAAAGCTTTTCAAGTTTGTTCAGATAGAAAAAAAAATTCAAATGTCAACATGCTGAGCATCAGAGATGCTTGCTGGAGAGACACCCTTGATCCCATCCCATCCCACTGTCCTTTGGATGGTGGCTTCCAATCATGTCTCCATCTAAAACCCTCCCAGTGCCCATGAGACAGGGCCTGGCACTATGCTAGGGGATGTGAGGAAGAGCAGGGCCMTCATTTCTGTTTGACATACGCTGTTCTGGGCAGCAGGACAGTAAACAATGTGGTGTCTCCAGAAAGCAAATCCTGARCTATGTTCAATGTTTTTCAGCTCTGGCATCTCCTTTTCCATGTGTATGGCTGTAATTCCCACCTTAAAAACTAAGCAGCCTATATGTAATTTCCCTTCCTAACTCTGCAAGACTACAACTGAGAAACTTCTACCTCCAAATGTTAAATCTCCACACATTTCACCTCTCCATCTCGCCGTCGATCCCATACTGCATTTAAAGCAGTTTTATACCACACGCCATCCATTTAGACCACACAGGTCTGACCAAGGCGCATTGCCATGTGACGATCACCAGAAAGAGAAGTGAGAAGCTTGACAAGGACTCGCCCCTAGGGCTGCGTTCACTCATGGGACTTYCCCACGCATTTTCCAACCCAGAACACGGCCAGCGTACGTACTGTAAGGGACGCACTCGTACTGCACTTCCAGGTACTTGTAGGTGCCAGGACAAGGGTCTGGGAAGACGTCRGGGCCCGCCACAACAGCACACTGCGTCCGGTTACTGCACCTGCAAGGCAAGGAGAACATGGAAGAGCGTGAGAGAGCGGCTCAAGGCCAGCAGGGCAGCATGAAGGCTCCGGAGGCCGCTGGAAACTCCTCCAATCGCTGACAGTGCCAAGGGTCTGACCTCGTCTGACCTCAGATCACAGGAAAACACCAAGGTAACCGCCATGTATCCTGTAGCAGGTGGAAAAAGCAGTTCTTAACCTATTTTTGAAGTGCAAGAAGACTGGGTGTTGAATAATGCTCTTTCATGCAAGGAAAAGATTAGGAGCAGCAACGCTAGAGAGGCAAAAATCAACCCAGTTCACCAAATAAGCTGTCTGTCTTGAGATGGCTTATATTTATATATATACATACATACATACACATACATMCATATAAAGAAGATGATGGTTTGCGGTGAAGCGGATTGTGTTGTCTTGTGGGGAGGAGACKAGTTACCACAGAAAGTGACCAAAAATCATCCTCCAGAAAGACTGTAAATTTTTCCAGTTACAAGCAGAAAAAAAAAAAAAAAAAAGACTATATCTTCTTTTCAGCTAGGTTTACTCCCATTTCTTGGATTGTTTTTCTCCTTTGAAATAAAAAAAAAAAAAAAAAACCACACATTTATGGGAAAAGAAGTCTAGTGCAACACAGGCATYAAAACCAGCAGGATTTGCTATGAAATTCTCCAAGCTGCAGTAGAAAATGACTTCCAAGCATCAAGAAACGACAGCAATTTGTGCTTCTAACAGTGGGACTGGAGGAAAAATGCGTGCTCAGATCCAGCTACTGGGCTCAAGCCTTGAGTGCATCTCTTGACTGACATCAAAATAAACAAATAAGTAAGAAAAAACTGCCCTTTGTTTCCTTTCAGATAATTTACATTCCTTTTCCTTGGCAACATTTCTGTGATCTTTAAGGGACAAGGTCATGGTATGACAGCAAAGGAGAAACACTTTAAGTCATAAACAGCTGCTTATTCCCGCTCCGGCATGTATTTTATTTTATTTTATTTTATTTTATTTTATTTTATTTTATTTTATTTTATTTTATTTTATTTTATTTTATTTTATTTTATTTTATTTTATTTTAATTTTATCGTATTTTATCTTATTTTATCTTATTTTATTTTTTCCAGTGCTGACATTGCTAATATATTTACCGAAAGAGAAAGAAAGGGGGAGGAAAGAGAGAAAAAGAAGCTTTGGCAAGAGATGTTTATTTTAGGCCCTTCCTTTAGCACATCAATGGCAAAGGGCTGGATGTGTCTGGAGCGCTACATTTGCAAGAGGAACAAACGACCCTCTCCAGGCGTTATCATCTGGGCGCTTGATTTTTTCACAGAGAATGGAGCATTATTTGTACTAGCTCCTATGCAGGGTTAATAGAAGAGCTAGTGTAAGTAAGTGCTGCAGCACCCTGAACTGCAGTCCAGCCCATTAACACCAAAAAAACCAAATTGTTTTTTTTCCCCTTTAACCTCTCAACCAGAACACCTCTTTTGCATAGATTTTATTTTTCTGCAAAGACAGGGAACGTGAGCAGGCACGCTAACACCACTGTGACATCAATACTCAAGTCTGTTTCTCAAGGTCTATTCTATTTTCTAACAGTTTTACAGTAAGAGACAGACTTAATTCATTATCCTTCATGGCAACGCTGCAAGACATCCTCTCCCTGCTCCAAAACACAAAAAAACCTCCTCTCCGGATGACTGCTTTAAGAAAGAGGCTGTCAGAGCGGATAAGTCAGCTCGGACTATGCTCTTCCYTGTCAATACATGGCATTTCCAAATCAACCCTTTTGGAAGCACTGAAAGGGAGGAAAAAATAAAATAAAATAAAAATAAAATAAAACAGATACCCTGGAGAAAGTAAAGACGAAGCAATGAGAAACTGCACTGCTAATAGGAGCCTAAGCGGAGTCACAGCTGGCAAATTAGGGAAAAAGAAAATAAAGGAGAGAGGGGAGGGAGGCGAGAATGGGCAAAGAGGGCAGAGCCCAAATATGAGAAAAGCCTCTGACTCACCAAGTTTGCAAAAAAATTAGAAGCAAAGGATAGGGGAGAGGAAAATCCTTGTATTTTACTCATTTGCTTTTATTTTATTTTAATATAATTTTTATATAATATATATTTCATTTCATTTCATTTTTAATTGATGGCTCCGAGCATGGTGAGGCTGCTTCTCTAGCCTCTGCCACAATACAACTACCTGTGACGCTTAACCCCAGCCCGTGCCACGTTTTGCTGCTTTACTGAAAGAGGTTTATTTATTTAGCCTCCCTGGTGCTGCTGCTTGCAGGCAGGGCCCTTCTTTGACATACACAGCTCTCATTGAAGCCCAACACGTACTAAGCACGTGGGTGGAGATGCTCCACTGGGCAGAGCAGAAGACAGAATCAGACAGAAAAGTTCATCTTTCACGGAAAAACATTGTCCCTTTTTCAGGTGATTTCTATTTAGATCATTCCCAACACTCACCAGCTAAACCTTCATAAAAATCTCCTTTACAGAAGACCAAAGGAATCAGTCCCGGTATTCTCACTGCCTTTTACCATCCCACTGTGGCACACTCCCAACCAAGGTCCCCCTCCTTGTCAGCAACCAACTCCTGCAAAAGGGAAAAAAGACTGAAGAACATAATTTTCATCCCTCAGTAGAGTCTTCWGCAGATGGGGCTAGCAGGTTTAATGCACTAGTCTTTCACCTCTGCAAACAGGGCTGAAGAAAGATTTGGAGCAAAACCCCATGCACGGCGCTCCATCTCGAATCTCACGTAATAATCGGACAAAGCAAAAGCAAGTGTGTCCCAGGAGCACAGGAGGTTGAAGCTGGGTATGTCTGTGAGGAACCTGGGATGAACCCAAGGCACCCACGCAGCATCGCTTCTAAAAACAGTGATCTCTGTCATCATTGCTCTTCCCAGTGGCATGAAACCCAGGAGATTTTCAAGCAAAGATAAGGGATAAGTTCCCTTAGATAAGGGAACTAATGCATCTCAGGACCTCGCTTGGGATGGTTGGGATGGAGGGTCTTCCAACTAAGTAAGAGCTGGAACACATCACCCAAAGAGGCCATAGAGTCCTCAACCTTGGAGATAATTCAAAGGTCATTTGGACATGATCCTGGGCAACACAAGCTTGGTGGCCCTGCTTGATTAAGAGGGTTGCACCAAGTGATCTCTAGAGGTCCCTTCCAACTTCAACTGCTCTGTGATTTGGACCAACGTGCAATASATTCGGTCTTCGGCATCACAGTGAAATCAGTGGAGACAAAAAATAATATTAAGGTATTAAACAAACAGAGAACCTGGCAGGTTTTGCCCTGTCCCCAGCTACAGCTCAGGCAGCAGAGCAACACAATGAGGAGAAGGAAAAAAAGGGGAAAAAAAATGTTCTGTTCTTCAGAACATCTGTCCAGTARCTGATAAAGGCTCTGCAATGCTGGTCATGATGCTGAGCTCGGAGAGACACCAGGGATCACACATCCCTGCGTGCTCCCCACATCGTCCCTTCCACAGCGTTCCCATGGGAGCTTCCAGCTCCACCGGGTGCACCGTACAATCCCCACCTGCCTTTTACGCATGCATCTAGCACTATAGACGCTAAATTGAACTCAACACACACAAGCCAGCTTGCACTGAGGATGCAAAGCTATGAAGCACAGTCTTCCAGCACAACTCAGTGCTTCCTGATGGATTTTTCCCTCGGGGCAGCTATGGAAAGGCCCAGCTGTTTGCAAGCAGCCCAGGATGCCCCAGTTCTCGTGCAAACGCTGTTCAGTGTTCCAGTAATCCCAGAAACTCCAGGTACCGCTGAAGAAATGAAAATAAAACACCTTGCCCAGCACCGCACATGAGCCTTCGGTGGGGCTAAAACTGTGAAATCCAGAGCAGGTCTCTAGCAAGTCAATGCTCAAAGTTATTCTGGATGCCAGTCTGACATCTCAGGCTTGAAGTCCAGGGAGAAAGATAAAAGTGGAAAGATGCAGGACAAATTTATCAGATGTCTCCGCAAATCATTCCCACCGTTCACATTTGTTCTCTGCCTTTCACTCTCTCATTACTTACATTTCTAAAGCCACTGGGTGCCGCGGCACAGTGGGGCTAATAAAAAGGGAGATAAATTTTAATATCCCTTTTTTAAACGTCTTAAAACGATCCCACTTTCTTCTGAATGCTAATGTCAAGTGTTACAGGAAACGTGCTGGCTCAAAACAATTCACCCGGGCTGGAAGTGACAGCTGAGTCCCACTCCAGCTTGGAAATAAAACGGTTTTCTTCCTGGCCCTTTTGTTTTCAGCCTTCACTTCTGAAACAAATCCTGCTGTCACAGCCCCCTGCAAAGTGGGGGCGAAATGCCCTCCAACGAAATGGAAGAAAAAAAAATATATATAATCAATATATCAATTATGTATCAATTAATGATATATTTACATATATATATATCATTAGTGTTAGTCTCTGAGGTTTCATGTCTAATGAAAGAGAATGAGCAAGATATCTGGAGCACCCTTGGGCTATATTAAAAGCTAATGATGCTCTTCCTATCACAGGCCCACTGATCCAAGAGTTTCCACACGCGCCGTGGAGGGGCACCTGGGAAAAACATCCCCAAAAGATTTGGGTACGGGACAGGAAGTGGAACGCTGCCCATCGGAAACGGTTCGAGCCAAGGACCTTCCCAAGCACCTTCAATCTGAGTGGGTTAAGCGAAATAAATTACATGAGGAGCGAATAATTAAGGAGTGTTCTGGAGGCAGGAGCGCTCTTTAAAATATTGCARTGAAAATATTTACGCTGTACAGGTGAGCTCTAGGTTTATGCTCGGGTATGTTCTTTTCCTTCTTTGTCGCAATGGTGACCAGCATCTCCAGGGGAACCAGGAAAATGCTGCATCCTCACAAGCATCCTCRCTCAAGGGTTTCACTTCTGTCTCACTCTGGCTTACTGGAAGGATCAGTTTTGGGGAGAAAATCTAGCCCTAGCATCGAATAAACAAGAAAAGAAAGCTTCTACAACCCAAGTATCTGCTCAGAAGCTGCCGCCTAGGGTTTGTGGGACAAGCTTTTGTGAGCTCGTAGGAACATTTCTTCTCTATGCAGGAGAACACCCAAGAGGTGGCCCTCACTGGGCAGGAGYTGTCACCGAGTAGCTCTTCATCATCCAGAAAAAAAACCAGAAAATTACTTGTAAGCACAAGAGGGCTCCTGCCACGTTCCTCAGGTCAGAAGAGACCTGCTGACTGGCTTTGGGCCCTCGTCCGAGTCTGCGCTGGATGACTGAGCCCATAAAGCCACTCCGGGAATTCTTCCTGCATCCAATTCCATGTGTGTCCTGTTGATACTTGTATTTACATATCTTGCTGTTCTCTCTCAAGGAGGCTACAGCTTGAGTGTGGAGGTGACGCTGGCACTTCTTGGGGCTGACGTGAAGCTGTCTGCATCCTTCTTCCACTCCCCAAAGACTTGTTTTGGAGAGACTCTTGTGCCTCCTTGGGGAAACCACTTCAAACCMCCCAAAACAGGCTGCTTCTGAAGTCTTGAGGATTGGGAAAAAGAGAAGACATCCAGGAAGACCATGGGAAGCCCTGGAGATTTATTGACTCTCATTTATTAGGGAAGAAAAGTTTGAGGCTGGAGTCTTCCGGATGATACCCCTGTAGAAGGTCAAACTCCTCCATATTAACTCATTGCCTCCTCTTTAGAGGGCATTTACACCTTGCAGAGGCTTTTGGAGTTTCTGAAAGGATTTGATGCTCTTCCAGATCCTCTGCCTTCCCTGGRGTGATGAGAAAACGCCTGGCTTCTACGCAGTCCTCCCTGCTCACAATCAGCCAGCTCTGCCCAGTCCTGTAAACTGACAAGTTTCATCCCCAGAATACCTCAAATAACTTAACTAATATCACTCCAACAACTTGCACATTCAAAAATTGCACCAGCCTGAAGGTCTGCAACCCATCATGGCCATAACATCAATTCATACTGCTCTGACTAAGCCTTGTCTCTTAAAACCACTTGGTCTCTGYGCTGCCCACTTGTCTGCCAGTGAGGGAACTTGCCAGGGACAGGAAAGAAATAGATTTAATTCCTTAAAATGCTGGTTCTCATCAGGTAGCAGAGGGTCCCGGGAGGAACAAGTCCTGCACAMTGATGTGCATCCCACTTCTGGGCCTCTCATCATGAACCTAAAGAGCACTGGTGGAAACAGTCAGTACCTCATTCCTTCGGCTTTTGTCCCAAAACACTGTGCCCTTTCCTTCCTGACACCATTCYTGGTTGGCCCATGAATTAGATTTGAAAGTAAAAGGTGGAGAGACACCCTCTTGTAGCTTATTTTTATATCCTATTTTGAAGTCTGTCTCTCCAAACAATTTCTCTGGTAAGAAAGGAGCAGGAATTGGAKATCAGGCACCAAAAGCAGCAGTTGGGGGTGAGGACATCTCAACAAGACCAGTGTGTGAACTGCGTGATCAATTAAACCATCCTGTGCACCACACGCTCTAGGTGACCCTTCGTGTGCAGGCGGGTTGGACTAGGTGAGCTCCAAAGGCCCCTTTCAACCTTAACAATTCTATGATACAAGCTCCTCAATCTTGCTCTCCCTGCAATAAAACAAAATCAATAAAAATCCAGAGACARTCTGAAAAAATTAGGCTCTTCTCCTAATCTGTAAGTGCCCTTAAGAGTGCTCATGCTAGGTTTTTTAAACTGCTGCCTATCATATTATATAGTTTATAGTTTGTTGGAATTGTAAGTTCCTTTCGGCACTTACAATTAACCATAGCAGGCATACAGACACTGCCGAGAATGTTTAGTGTTGAACAGACTGACAGGCAAAACCTAAAATATTGACCAAGGAGGAAAAAAAAATTCTTCCCGTCCCAATCAGGTCATGTATCTGTCACTGCAGCAACCTGAACAGTGGATGTTTTTGCTCTCCAACTGAAGGCCACCTACCCAGAGAGTCACGGAGCTGGGTGCTTGCAAGATACCTGTGGACCTGCTGCTAAAATCTGCCTCCTGTGGCCTCTGCCTTGATAAATATCTGGATGTCTCCAGCGAGCCTCGTTCCACTCGCTCCRACGCGACGGAGTAAATAAATAACACTGTTTATGCACTGCACACCGTTTGTCAACCCATTTGTCATTTCCGATCWTCCACTGCTCATGCAGCACATCGACAAGGGGGTTTATTCAAACCTGTCTTGCAGGTGTGATGGATGCCTTATTTATCCGGCACCATTTCATCTCGCAGAGCTATTACTATGCAAATACAGGGCTTCAAGTCCCCGTGCGGTGCGAGCACAAGGTGCAAAGGGAGACGAAAAAAGCACTGGAGACAGCGGAGTGATTAAAGACGAGGGAGAAACAGCACGTGGCTCAACAAAAATCAGGAAATGCATGAGAGAAAAGGTGCAGCTGAGGGGCCTCTGCTATGATTTCTGCTTCTAGGTAGTAACCTTGGGGGCATCACTCACCCTCTGCTGTATCTTCTCCATCCATCTCCAAAATGGGCAGCATTATCCTGACCTCTCTATTGCAGCCTTATCAGATCCACAGATTAAAAAACCATATTACTGTTGTTATTATTTACAGAAGCCTAGAAGCTGCTCCCTAAACCTGCTGAGAATCACTGGGAGTATCTGGATAGAGAATCACTGCTGCTGCTAAGGGCATCAAAACACAGCCCCCTCTTCTCTCCTCAGGTTGGGAGGGAGGCAGGAAGGGGAAGGGAGTCAGGAATAACTATGCAAGCAGACATCAGCTCCATGTTTATCGCCTAAGCAATAACAGATCAGAATTGACAAATGGAGAGGTTTTTGGAGACGCAGATGCTACAATCATTTTAATATAATTTGGATTTCCAAATCAGTAATTACTCTATCACATATTTATAATTTTGTAGATGCTACTAGAAATGCTGATGCCTTTTTCTATGCATAGTAATGAGCAGCAACAAGGGCTGTTAATATAAAGCCCGCAATGTTTGTATTCATATGTAAATAGGTTATGTAAACGTTTCAGACATTTCTTACTAAAATGCTGAGTTCCAATCGAAGCGGCTCCATTGCCTAAACTTGGAAATCGCCTTCTGCATAGAAATGTTTTCCCAGGCTGGCAAAGCAGCACATTGGATTTACAGGGGGATTTGGCAGCGCATAAAGGCCCAGATGGACACACTGGTGTTCAGAGTGGTGCCTGCCTGTGGTTGCACACGCATCCAGGACATGGAAAAGCACAGGCACCTTTTCCAGAGGCTGCTCAAGGAGGGCCGCTCTGGCAACATCTTAGATTTAGCATTTTATTTAATTAAGCTAATTTAGTTAAACGGATACAAACCGCTAGTTAAGAGCGATGGAATCAGTTTAGTGTCCCCCTGCTCCTAATTGACTTACGATAAAACTCTTTGTTCCTCACTCCGGAATGTGAAGAGTAGTCGGTGCTTCCTTACGATGACCTAAGTGTGAAAAACTGGCTGTGTTTAGAAAAAGAACAGAGGAGTGAGTCTCTCTCCATTACCTGGAACTTGTTATCCCAAGGGAAACAGCAGACAAGTATTCACAGCAAAACGAAAGCTTTTTGCTCCTGTTTGGTGAACCTTCACCTACACGTTTTTTGGGGGAAATATAAATAATGGGCCACATGGTACATTTTCTTCAGCAGCACTGGTGGTCTGACATGAGCATTTCATTTATTGTAGCAATATTGTTACCAAATCTGACTGTATTTCTCATCACACAACTGTTTCCAACAAGGATGATTATTTTTACTACATTAGCCCGATGAGAGACCCTTATTGGGAGAAATCAAACCCCATCTGGTTGCTGAAATGCAGCTTCCAACCCAATGACTTTAAAGTCTGRCCTGTACATCCTGTGCTCGAAATGATGCTCTGAATTTGGACAACCTCTATGCAAGAAAGGGAGAGCACCACATCTGCAGGAGCTACCTCTGCCCAAGGTCTAGAGAAGGAACCTAAGTGAGAAAAGTTACTAAATTAAAGGTATCATGAAGAGTAAGAAGGCGGGACAGATTCAGGTCGGCATTTAAAGAAACAGGGTTTGCTGCCTATAAAACTTTTTTTTAACATAGCCAMACCCCAATTAAACCAACTGCACAGGGCCAGCTATTCAGCCAGAGCTTCCCTCATTCCCTCCAGGAAACGAGATACGCTGGCAAAACGAGTTAATTAATATACAAAAATATATATTCTACCTATGAAGTTACATATATTGTCCCTGGCATGAGAACTCTGCATGTTTTAACCAGCTTTGCTGCCTTGGCAAAGAGATCTCATGCTGACCAGCCTGGAAGACAGATGCTTGGTGTGAGTTTCAAAAGCTACTTAGATAACTTCTGTATTTTCCTTCATGAGAGATGTTGATATATAAGAGATTGAGGTTCATATTGACTCATTCTAAGCCCACTCRGCCACGGGGTAAGGGAGAAAGCTGAAAAGAAACCAAAAGCAGGAAAATGTGCCCTACTTCAAAGGACTGTGAGGACCATCTTTGTGGCCAACTGATCTGTTTAATCAAAGCAGCTTAATGGAAGCGCACTTCTAGAAACCACAGGCTAAAACAGACAAATTATAAGAATGATTAAGGCCCTCAAACTGCAGCTTGCCTGGCATTTGCTGCTAARGACATGAGAGGTCTGAGATGATAGTTTTAACTTGCATATTTAGTGCCCTGGATCTGCAGCAGGTTTAGATCAGTAAAGAGCTCCTTTTGCTACCACCAATACTAGATGAATATGTGGCAAGTATACCTACAAATGATGAGCTACTCCAGCCTCTGCATTTCTTCCACCACTCACATGCAACCATAAGAAAACCAGCTGTGCTGCTTCTCGCCAACACAGCCAAGTCGAAAGACCCCTCAAAGTCAAACATTTTCTGGTAGACTTGTTTTTCCCTTGCAGAAGGATTAACCCTTAAACGAGTAGGTTGCACAGGACTGTTGCATAATGTCGCCTAGAGAAAAAAATAAGTGTTCCAATTTAAACTGCATTTTGTGTGTTATCATTAATGAYATTGTAGCTTTGAAAAGCAAGATATTCCAACTCAAAGGAAACATTTATTTTAAGGGAAATTCAGTTCTATAGAYACCTTGCAGCTACTTGATCTCACGCTGCTCCAGAACGGATATGTGTCATTGCTGTGATGTCTCTAGCTAACTCCTTATGCATGCAGATAACTACAGCTTACACAGACATTAGGGTACACACCAAYGCTGACGCAATATGGCATCAAGTAACAAAAAAATATAAAAAAGAAAAAATCACACATGGCAAATGCAATTTTCTACCTGTTTTGCCAATGTTTCAGTCTCAGGTATGAGGCATCTCAAAGCAACTATTTTCCTCTTTTTTTCTACTTCTCARCATATTCGGATGGAGGTTGTTTTTCAGCTTGGGTTGTGAGATGGCCATATAATACATTTGCTTTTTCAGCCTTGGAAATGGATTTAAAGCAGTACATGAATGAGGCTTAAAGAAACAGAAAGCCCCGTAATGCAAATGCAGCTGTGACTGATAAGGAGGACAATGGACAGAAATCCTTGACTTGATTAACTTAGTGACCTAGAAAGAGGGATGTGTCTCATTCCAGCAGTGCAGAACAGAGAATCACTCATTAACTGTTCTCCTCGGCTGAAAGCATCCGCGGCGCTCACTTCCGTACCCAAAGGAGCTATTCACCACAAACTTGGACGCGCCACCAGAGCCTTTCTTTCGGTTTCTGGCTGCACAAAGTCAAATCGAGGGACGGACTTCATATAAAGAAGTGTCTTTCTCTTGCTTTTGCGCCTGCTTTGGCTTTTCAGACRGATTCAGCTGGTCCCAAACCACATACAGTAAGGAAGATTATTCCCGAAGGACCTGTTTTACTTTGATGTGCTGCTTTGTTTTCACGGGATGCCCCTTCTAAGGATGCACAAGGGTTTCTAACCATTTCACATCTGCATGCGTGCCACCTGTGTGTTGCAATCATTGCAAGCATCTGCACAGAGAACAAAAYTGAGAAAGACTCTAAAAAGAGGCATCTATTTCAGACTTACCTAATGCCTTCAAAACCATTCTGCTCAGCCTCTAATTAAAATTTCTCAAATCTAGGTCAAGAGTAGTTATAGCCATTTTGCAGGGAGGGAGAAGAGAAACAACCCGCTGTGCCCAGAACATGCAGGCTATGAGTATTCAGTTCATATGAGTATACGGACTCCTAGGCCCACCCCAAAAACTCAACCAGTGCACCTGGGGAGAAGGGAGTCACAGCCTGCCCTGAGGCAGCAAGGCCTCATAACATACAATAAAATAAACAGATATTTCAGAGAATACAAAATAAAGGGGATGGCGTATCCCATGGAGAGGCCAGGGAGAAGGAAGGAAGAAGCATTTCCTTCCAGGCCATCTTTCCTGACCCTGATTTTGCAGGAGGACGGGAATCCCTGGTGAGGAAGCCGGTTCTTCCTTATCTTGCCACTGTGGTCTCTCTTCTCCCCAGAGAARATGAATTAGCATTCATCCAGGAAAGCCTGACTCCAGGAGAGGATTTCCAAGGAGCTGCTGCTCAGGCYGGCAGGCTGCTTAGGAGCCAGAGCTGGTCTCCCTGGCCCCAGCTGAGCAGAAAGCAAAGGGACCTGCGGACTCTCTTACCTCGGAGATTCTGGATAAGAGGGCACTGAAGAGCACGCAAGTGCTGGCTAAGGTGACGCTGGCTCCGCAGCGCATCCACAGGGAAGTGGACTTGCAGGGAACGAGGAGGAGCACCGTGCAAGGGCAGCGCTCAAAAAGAGCACCCGCTGTCTCCAGGGCTTCCCCAGATCCCAGCCCTATCTGCACAGCACCGCAACGCGGGCTCCGCCGAGGACAGCAGAAGACGGAAGATAAAGGTGGGGAGAGGGAGCAGCCGGTGATACTCGCCGGACAGAGGTCTGCTGCAAGCCTTTCTGCACAGGGTCCTCTCTGGAGGCCCCTTCCAAGCCCAGCCGCTCGGTGGAGCTTGGCAGGTAGTGGGAGAATTAAGTGGTTTTTAAGTGTAATCAGAAARCAAGGGCAAAGCAAACAAACAAAAAAATTAGGCCATAAGAGCAATTTTTACAGAGAACTAGAGCAGAAAATAAGAGGTAAGCCATRAAAATTGAAAGACGTGGAGGAGCGGAGAGCATCTGGATCACCTAGGCCGAGGTCAAGCCAGGCACTGAGTGGAGCCATCGCCACATCTCAGCATCCCATCTGATGTGCCGAAAAGTGGAATGGGGCAAGCACGGGAGCAAGCTGCTCCGGAGCACGGGGCGGCCAAAAGCATCAGCAAGTCCTTCCGGGAAGCACACAAAGAAGGGCTGGGAAAGCAGGGAGCAAGCGGTGCCTGCCAAGCACGGTGGGTGTGACAAGGTGATGAATGGGGCACRTGGAGGATGCATAAAGGGAAGGAACCACGAGGAGGAGGAGGGACCGTGTGACTTGCCAAGCAGCAACAGCGCCAAAACCACACAAGGATCAGGACCCAGACAAAAATCAGGAAGAAGCAGGGCCAGCGGACAAGGAGGAAGCAGCTCGTTCACAAAAGGGTTGTGGAAATGGAGGCTCTGAGAAGGAGCATGAGGGGAAGAGAAACGAGGGCTGAGAAGAAAGGAGGCAATGAGGGAGAGCTGGTTGAGGATGGATGCAGGGAGCTGAACGGCCACCACGAAGGATATGCCAGGCTAAGCCCGCAAAAAAGGCGCCGAGGGCCCCAAGAGGACGAGCGGGATCCCAGGACCAGTCCACCTCRAAATCTGGGAGATGCAACCAGGAGGAGTGCAAGGAGGCAGCCACTGGGACAGGCTGTCAGACCTGCAGAAACTGCAGAAGGTCCAAAACAGGGTGATGGGAAACAGCAGGGAAAACAACTCCAGAGCTAGCTGGTGCCCCAAAAGCAAGCTTGCATGCTGTTTAATTTCAAGGAAACCACTGGGAAAAGTGCAGGCACTTCTCTAATCCCACCACTGCCACCTTATTTTCTAGCCACCTTATCTAATCTTTTTCTTTTTTCTTTTTCCAGCAGGGAGAGAAAAGATTTTATTAAATGAATTAATAAAATCCCCTGTTGACTCCAGTCCATCCTGACTGATAGCAAATCCTCTCCAGATGTGTTGCAGTTTCCATCTGATCTGACAGCACTAAGCAAACAAAAGCAGGAGCTGTAAAAGTGGGTGTTCTAACTGCATTGAAACAACACGTACATCAGAGAGAGAGGCCTCGGTTTGATTTTGATCACTTTGGAAGGAGGGAGAGCTCCTACATGCTGTTAAYTTCTCAGCACTTCACTGTTGAGTTCACACAAACCCCAGCAAGAGCAGCACCCAAAGCCACAGTGAGCATGAAACAAGCTCTGCCTCCGATCTTGAGTGGCCGCTTCGCTCCACATGCAGCCAGTGAAAACAACGCTCATTTTCCGGACTAATGAGGAACAGCCTTGATGAAATAAATCAGGTTTGCTTTCCCCAGTTGTTTCCCCTGTTCCCTCAAATGAGGTGCCTGTGTGGAGTAAAGTGCCATAATCCAGTACCCACAGGCAGGCAACGGCCTTCCCAACATCAAGGTTTAAGGTTGTATGTACAGATGTTCATCTTATTTGTATCAAATTGCGTCCATAAGGATATAGTTTAATCAGTGCATATTAATGCAGGGCACTTTGTTTGGTGACACACATATGAAAAGAGGAGAAGTTCCTATTTTCAAGCACAAACGCRCTTACCACAAACAGGTAAGGACCAAGCAAGACACAAAGCTAGAACACTGATGTCAACGTGCCTCGGTTGGASGATTCAAGGCAAAGAAACCTTCAACAGGCTGCATTCCTATTAATGCTGCTTTTCTACATTTTCACTTATCAAGAAAAAAAGGTGTTTTTTTTTTTTTTCCCCTCAAAACACAATACACAAAAAAAAATCAAAAAAAATGAAGAAAATTTTGACACACTCCTGGAGCTGTTACCCACAATAATTTGCCTTTTCATCTCCTCTTCTGGCTGTCAAAGATGAAGGACTAAGAGGCCTTTTCCCAAAGACTGGCAGCACCCATCAAGGACTTAGCAGCATAATTGATGGGAAATCTAGTGTGTTTAGACAGGACTGCCTGAAATTAGCCTCTACAGCATCGCGTGCCAAAATCCTTGGAAAAGAAAAGTGGGCCAAGTCCTGGCAGCTTTTACGGCAGCTTGCTTGGATGTGACCGGAGCAGCTCCATCCAAAAAACGCAAAACACAGATTTGCTCTGGGAACTATTAGAAATGGGTGTGTGGCCGGTAATAAGCCAACTGAATGAGGCAACAGAATCACAGGAAACATGTGTCAGCATTGCCACCAATGGAGACGGTAACATTGGTCCAAAATAGGTATTTATCCTCTCAAASGCCCACCATCCCTCAGGCATCAGATGGAAATAAAAATTCAATGAGGAGATAGAATTAATAATAGCATAAGTGTCTACAAAGATTTCTGCCGACAGCGGACATTAAGGCATTAAGTTCCTYGACTTGACCATGAGGTTATCAAGAYCTTTGAGTCGAACATGAGATTATCAAAATCCTTGACTTGAGCACCCTCAATGGTGGGAGAAGCCTGGAAGACAAGCACAGAGCAATGAACTGGGCAGAATGAGAGATGAGTGAGCTAAAATAAATGTTGTCTGAGGTTATAGCTGGACTTTCCCAAGAGGAATCAAGTCAAATAGTGCCCCAACACATCAGGGCTATTCAACAGAGCAGCTTATAACCCGCCAAGGCAATAATGGCAAAAAATGCTCTTGCACCTCATGATGAAGCTATGTAGTTTCTCCAGTCCATCAATGAGCCTACACTGTTGCTCTTTGACACTGAGCATACACATGAACACAATGAGCAAATTTTGGCCCAAACACAACTCATCACCAAATATCAGGAAGGTTTCACAATAAAGCCTATGGGTGATCATCACGAGGCTGCTGTCATAGGTTTCACTAGACCAAATTTGGTATGAAAACTGCCTATTGTGGGAGTGTGCAGTCAGGAGGCCTAGCTGGCAGTGGATATGCCCTCCACTGGGATAATCGCCTGGCTTTCCGCCCAACCTCTGGGCTATATAACAAATAGTACCTGCATAATAAGTTGGACCTTGTCCTCGGAGTTTCTCTATGTCACCACCCTCACTGGGGCGCAGGACGMCCCACATAATGGCGTCTGAACAGGGATGCCTCACAGTCCATGATTTAATCATCTAAAAAATCTTACAGCACATTTCATGCAAAAGCTTCACCAAAACGCTCAGCTTTTACATACTATGCTGGGTGCTATATTTTGTTGGATTTTTGCTTTGTTATGTTTCTTCTGAAGCCCTCTCTAGGAAGGCAGCAGGTTTACAACTCCGAGCTCCCCAGAAGGCAGGAGATAATATCTATCGGACGACAAGCTTTCAGAGATGAAARCAAAAGAAAACACCCCTCCTCTTAAAGAAGGCTCAAATAAAACCAAAACTAAGGGTCAACCGAATCCTAACCCTTTTTTAGTGTGCTTAAAAATGCACTTGCAAGTGAAAACACTCCTCCTGCCCTCCATGCACCTGTCATGTGGAAGCAGAGCTGTTTAACGCCAACCTAAGTAAGTAGTAGCAATGACATCAGAGTTGCAAAGGGCCAAGAATAAAAGCAGAGCAAGGTCTTCTCTTAATTCTCCTAATTTAAACGAGACCAACAGTCATAGCTCCAATAAATGGTAAAATTTCAGGTACATAATCTCAAAAGAAGAAGGAAAAAATATATATAAAAAAATTCCATTAAAATTCAAGGTTGGAAATTTTTGCATTTAAAAAGGGAAAGYTTCTTTATCAAAAATGCATTTGCTGGTAATCACTTTTTGACAAATTTAGYGGGTAGCCATAAAAACCATGAGAAGCATCCCAAAGTTGGAATTTTTAGGTAGGAAAGGGTGGACGCTTTGATTGCTATTTTAATAGAAAGAAGCAGAAAAAAAAAAAAGGAGACAAACTATAGGTAATGGCTCACTATTTCAGCATGATAAGATTAAAAAAAAAAATAAGAAATGGCTGAAATGGAAACAAAATTAACCTGGACCATGTTCCCAGGATGGAGCAGCCATGCCAGTTGCTAGCAGTGTAGTTCTGCCAAATGTGAGTGCTTAGGTGTCATGAGTTCATCCCCCTAAAAGAGAAATCTGCATAGTCTGTTGATTCCCAAAGGCCTGGGTAGGTTTAGGCAGGACACACACATTAATAGTAGACTATTAATAGGAAATGCAGATTAAAATAAATATTCATGAGTTCCAAATAYGACGCAAGGAGGTTCTTGCCACCTATTAGCTCCCTTCGTTTACTTATTTTTTACATATTGGTACCCTCAAAAAAATGTTTTTGGATATCAAATAGAAAAATTGAGTCTTTGGCTCCTGCTATTACTAGTCCATTTTCTTAGACCAAAGCTTTGGGGCAAATTAGTTTCCATTGCTGGAAAATACCCATACTTTACTCAAAGGGTTAGCAATTTCATAGTATGCATTTGCTGCCAACTCTCTGTCAATTCACTTTCCAAATAATTTAACACATCTTGGCTCTAAAGTGTTTCTTATTTTCTCCCCTACTGATATCYCCATGTCAGAGATCAAAGGTTCCTTCCCATCTTCCTGCTCCCGCTCCAGGGGGGCGAATTACAGGATGAGTTACAGCCAATTCCCAACGTGGCCGTAGGGCAGCCAATGCAGCTTCCAACGTGTCATCATGTTGGAAGTATCACCAGGCCAGAGCTGGAAAGATGCACTAGAGAGGCAGGAAAACCTCTCTCCCATACTGTCCACCAGAAGTATGTGAAAGAAAGCAGCAAAAAATTGCCCCCCAAAACAAAACACCATACGTGGGGTGTCTTTAGCTTGGTTTAATAAACTAGTAAAGAGATTTCTGCAATTTTTGGCAGCTCCACAAGCTCTGTAACCTCCCCACACCCGCCAGCATGCTAGACAACTTGCAGGAGACCTGGAGGAAAACAGGGAGCAAGCATCTGGGAAAGAGCAGGTCAAGCGCCTCCAGCTCACCTCGCCTCCCGCTTTCAGCACAAGCTAATCCTCTTTGGCAGAAGCACAAAGAAACACGAGCAGAAATCCCTCCTGCGCTGGCAGCCTGCCTAAAGGGCCATGGCTGTGGGCTCCCATTGAAAGCCAAGCCAGAGTGGGAGCAGATTCAGTGCAGGTGGCTGGAGGTAAAGCTGGAGGAAAAGGAGGGGGGAAAAAAACCCAGAGGATGACCACATCGGTTGCAAGAAAGCTCCCACACTGGGTATGCATGAAGGAATTGTGGGATAGTGAAGCCRAACCAGTTCACCGCAGCACCAGCACCCAAACACTTTATTTTTGCCTTTTGGTCAAGGAAGCCACAAGCAGAACTTGGTCAGATATGAGACGGACCATGTTACAGCTCCTGACTTTTAAAATCTGCCTTCTTTCTTGAAACAGCAGCTACCAGGACCACATCCCAAGCCAGTGTCAACACGGCAACAAYTGATAGCAACTACCACAGCCTTCAAAACCCTGGATGCGTCGTCACTAGAGGCACAGAGCAAGCAAAGCTGTTTCAGTCACTGACACAGCCTCACTGAAAAACAGCAGTGAACAAGCCAGTCTTCCAGACGCTTCTTAACATGCACTTAATTTTAAGTGGGGTTTCATTGCAAAGCTAACTGGATCTTTAATTACTTCTGCATTTCCCTGAACTGGGTCACACTGATACCGGGTCTGTGCTAGCAGCAAATTAGTGCTCCTTGTGTTAAGTAGTAACAAGGAGTCAGAATTAATATTAGCAGCAGCAAGGAAATAATACAATCATTTCCAACAGTGAGAACAGGCCCCCCCCACGCAAACACCGAGTTGACTCAGACAGGAAAATCCCTCAAAATTCTGCCCTTGGTGAAGGAGGAGGCCACTTTGCCTCAAGATGTTGCTTCATGTCCAACTTAGATTTAAAAGCATCAAAGCTATCAGGGGAATCAATAGCGTAAAGAAACATCAATGTTCCCTTGAATACAGCTTCTACACCRGACACATTTCTCTGTAGGCCAGAAGAGACTCCAGACACCTCTGTAGTGAAGGCTGATGTGAGGAGAAAGGTACTTCCTGACCGGCTCCTAGAGCTCAGAGCTCCCCTGTCGCCATCCAGCTTTTCTGGTCAGGGTCAGAAGTTCTGCATCTGGAYAGAACGACACTGAACATCAGCCTTCAGGAACAATATCCATTTTTCTGGCCTTTGATCGAATGGGAAGGCACAAAAAACAAATGAAAAACAGGTGTGTGACTGAGAAAGAGAGATGTTAGCAGAGAAGCTGCTACGAGGAGGATCCAGGTCATTGATTTGCCTTCTGTGTGAACTGAATGCTCCTAACAACACRGAGGTGGCTTCACAGTAACACACGTGGACATGTCTCAGAAATTTAATACTAGGTCCCTCCTCCCAGGATTTACAGCGTTTAATCGACCAAATGGAAAAGGGAGAGGAAGGCCTGACAAGGCAGCAGGCGGCAATAATGGATAGCCGGTGAAGTCATCTGGTAGCCCATAAAGCTGCTCCAAAGGTCTCACCAACACAGATGCTCTCCAAGAGGTCAAATCTCATCTCCTCTATGGACACAATATAATTTTGCATGTGAAAGAACTACAGGGAGGACCCCCTTTCACTCCTCGGTGCAGAGGATATTGATGGTCACTGAGTTGTAGCTGTTCAGCTCATCCACACCAGAATCTGCACCCACGCCAAGGAGCTTCTCGGCTTGACAAGGCGTTCTGCCTTTCCCAGAGTTCTCCGCCTTCCTTAGATCCTCTCTCCAGGCTCCTTTCTGAGACACCCTAATATTTATTTAATATTCAGCACCCATTTCCACATCAAACAACTGGTAAGYATAAAACTGAGCAGAAACTGGAAGGTTATGGGCAGTCATAGCTGCAAAATCTACCCTAGGAGACTGGACCTCTCCCAGCAATACATACACTGCAGAATCCTTGGTGTAATCATGATGAGGAGCAGACAGCTTGGCAAGCTCCCCTCTTTCTTTGCTGTTGAACTTCTTGCCAGTGGTGGCTGTGCAGGCGAGAAGACCTCCTCCCCAGGCCATCCCTTCCATCCATGCTGCAAATTGTGCCCCGTGACAGCGACTTAGGGTGGCACTGGCCACAAGAAATGATAGCTACAGAGGATCATCTTGGAGTCCACGTTTCCACAAAATACAAAGCAACGGACTACACAAGAGCAAACCATGCACTTCACGKTTTTCTTGACTGGAGTGGCAAATTAATCGTATCTGATACAAGCAAGCAGGAAATACCTTGGCATCCAACCAGAATTTAAGCCCTTCAAAAAAGAGAAGCTGACCAACACGCAGAAAGGCAACCATGTGGTGCTGGCAATGCAGCCCGCCTATCGAGACAACAGGAACCTCTGCCGCTCGCCCAAAGGCATCCAAGAGATCTCACGTGGTGTTAGGATGCCAAAAAGGAGATGGAAAATAACACGTGTAGCATTGTACCCTGCCAAAGAAACTGAATGAGTGACAGCGGGGATCACAGAACCACAGGACAGTTGAGGTTGGAAACGACCTCTAAAGATCATCTAGCCCAATCCTCCTGGTCCAGCAGGGACACCCAAGGCACGGGGCACAGGKTGGTATCCAGGTGGGTTTGGAAGATCAGCAAGGAGGGAAGAAATTGCTCCAAAGGCAATTTGATTTTTTTTTCCAAGAATTGAAACTTCAGGAGTTTCAGGACCACTCGAGTCCTCTGCGCTGGTCAAGATTCACCAGGGATCACATGCAAATTGACAAGCCCGAAATTTCTCTTTTCCTAAAGCCAGCAAGGGGCTCTGAATGCCCTGTGTTTGGAAAAATCGTTTCTTTTTGAAAGATGCCCTGTAAGTGAGAAAAAGAAGTCTTAAGCAAAGAGCACGTTAGTTCCGACGTGACTCCGTCCAACCGATCCCAGAGGAAACCACTGCACCCTCCACGACGCAAAAAATAAGAAATATTTGACCCACAACACGCTAGACGCTCATGTGGTACTACACAGTCTTAAGTAGAGGATGGATCCTACCCCAAGCCACCATCTGAAGGTCGCTTTGTAAACAGCCCTTTGCCCCCCCACCCCCACCTTCCAATTATAATGTGACTTAAGTATTTCTTGGGGGATGTTTCTCCATCAGAGCTAAAGCTCCCGTGGCTGGGAGATTTTTCTCTGCTGGATGATTGTTCAATCTGGAAGATTGTTCTCTGCTGATGGCTTTGGCCTTCCAAAAGACTCGGGCAATAAAACAGAGTGAGACAGAGCCATGCAGAAGGGCTTCTCCTTGGAAAAACACGAGAAATTCTTTGTCTTCCCCTCAGAACAGAGCTGGGGACTGAAGGATTTTCTTATTGCAGTTACTAAGGCAGTGAAGCACGTGGGAAGAGCGCTGAGGAAAACACAACGTGGTTCCCTTGCRCTCAAGGAGTCTTGAAATGCCCTTATAGATAAGACAAAAATAGACCAATAATGTATTTGATAATGACTATAGCTGTGTGTGTATAACAGTCCATCATTTCAATTCTMCGCATCAGGGATTTCTTGTTTCTTCTACCCTTTAAATAAATCTAAATAAATTATACGTTTAAAAGCAGCCTATGCATCGACAACAACAGAAACAAATTTCATTTAACATCCAGCTGTCAAAGCCAACCCTTCTGTCACTCTTTATTCAAGCCTGCTCTACATAATTCATGTTGTCTTAATTATTTTCATCTCTTTCCAGAGCATGTGGCACTTCGGGAAGAGCCGCTCAGAGCGCATGGCATGAACCCTTGCACAAATAAATAGATAGATAGATAGATAGACAGACAGACAGACAGACAGACAGACAGACAGATAGTCAAATAAATAGACAAATAAATAAATAAATGGAATCTGCTGATGTTATAATGTCTCCAGGGGGGAACTGTGCCTATGCAGGGCCTATGCTGACGGGACCTCAGATGTCTCCATACCATTGCAATGAAAATAGCAGCTCACATGCATAATATGATGTTCAAAGGCAGACATATAGTGCTATTAATAGCCTCTGTTTTTGCTTCCTTAAGTTTCTTAAGAATAGAAGCTGATAGAATTTATGAGAAGCACAAGGGAAAACACTAACTCAAATCTGACTGATATTATCACTGTTTTTTAGGAAGTCCTCCACAGGATAAAGAGCAAAGAGATGTTTCAGTCTTGGCAACGTTTTTTCCCAGCCTCCATTAGCCAGATGGGCAAACGCAGCTTCAATGCCACATATACGAATATATGTCTGAACTAATGCATGCCCCACTCTAGAAATAGCCTATCCCATTTGCACAAGATAAATAATTAAATTGTTTTAAGCGGCTTAATCTATTAATGCCTGGAAAGGCCTTAAATTTGGTCACTAAATTTCAAGTAGCTGTGCTCATCAATTCAATATAGCTCCAGCCATAAATCAACTTCTTCGCCCTACATGACTAATGAATTTACCACATGATGAAAAAAGCCAATTTCTCAAATTAAGGTCTCATTTTTCTTCCTGTTGCCCTGCACTTCCTCCTCCTCTCTTCTTTTCTCCTCTCTAGGGTGTTGCAAAACCAGCAGCAAGAGACCTTAAGAAGAGATGGGCTGGACAGTGAAAGCATCTGCTCAAGAGAAGAGCCAAAAGCACTTGGGTAATGCACAGGACTGCAAAAATCTCATCTTTAAAACCCTACAGAATGGGCACTAGGCTCCTGACGCTGCAAGGAAACTTCTGGGATTGCAAAAAGCCCTTCCCAAGGCTCCAAACGCAGCTCAATTTGCTCCCCGGTGTCCGATCCTACTTGGATGCATATCACAGAGCCCRTTTCCTTGATGTCCATTGCCACCTACTACTGCCTTGGATTCTAAATCTACATGGTCCCAGCTGATGCTTCTTCGTTTCATTTTTGCCTGAGCCTGTGACCAAAACCACAAGCCTCCTATGGATTTCCTCCCTTCTCTAACATCCTTGGAAAAATTTGCGGTACCCAGCAGAGATGAGGTCTTCATTTCACATTCTTCTTCCAGAACTGCCTTATTCCTGAAGAAATAGCAAAGAGAAATTATGCATGGGAACTCTGTGGAGAATTTGCTTTGGGGAAGAACAAAAAATAAATACTCAACATGCTCAGAATTCAGATAAGCACCACAAGCCCCTAAATCCGTATCCATGTTATCAATGCGTTACATATTGGAAAAATCTCTCTGCACTTGCCCAACTGGAGAGGGTCCCCGCCCCTCATCAGAACCGAGGGATTAAGATGTAACCTTGGGGCTAAAGGGGTTACACAATCAGGGTTTCCTGTAGCCAAGGCTGAGGAAATTAAATTCACAGAGGAGACGCTCAGCTGCYGCAACGCAACAAAATGCTGGAAGAAACCAAGGTGATGAAAAAGACACAGATTAATTATTTTTATGCAGAAAAGCCCCCAAACCCATTTGGCAGGAATACTCTGTAAGCTCTCTTATTTATTCATTCATTTTAGTGGCCATGCTCCACTTTGTAAATTATTCCTGCTAATTCAAGCAGATGTGGAGAAAGGAATATTCAGCCCCTACACGCATTTCAGAGCCTTGAAAATTGAGATGTTTGCAATATATGAGAGTTTCTATGCGTGTCTACCTGCACCCGTCTCCAAAGACAACAGCCGCAAGAGGGGATATTTATTTTTTAATCCCTTAATTGTACTTTTCATCCCTGAGTGCATTAATTTGGCAGTCGAATGCTTCTCCTCTCACCAATGGGCAAGACAACAGAGCCTCCATTTGGTTTTTGGCTTTACCTGGAGGCTATTTCACCTCTGATGATGTTTCTGTTTTCAAACGAGCTCTCTCTGATGACCAGAACTGCAGCAAGTTAATCCTATTAAAATGTAAGAGTTAAAAATAAAAGTTTGATGATGTGAGGCAGGCAGTTACCAAATTAGAGCACGAGCAAAAATATTAAACGGCAGTAGGGCCACTAGAGAGGGAATTTCCATTTCCAGAATCAATCTTTGGACACCAGGAACCCGGAACTCCTGCCAGATCAGTGAAAATTCAGGCTGCTGGCTGTGACAAGCGCTTTTCAGCATCCCAACTCTAAAAATTTCAGCTTTGGAGACTCTTAAGACATACAGGACCTCAATCCATGGGTCTTCCCAAAGGGATCCTTCAGCTACAGGAGGTTTCTGTTCCCAGCTGAAAGCCCTTTGACCAAAGACCCCTTTGAGGTGGGGCTACTGACGTTTTCCAGTGGAAAGCTGGTGCAGATCCCTTTGGAGCACTATAAAGACAATTCTTCCTCCTCCTCCTCCTCCTCCTCCTCCTCTTCCCTTTCTCTTCAAAAAGGGGAAAAAGCACCTTTGGTTTGAACTAGCTGGAAAGCATCAGCTTGTGTTGCTGGGAGCCTGCCTTTAACTCTCCGCATCTAGCTACAAGTGCAACTAATCAAGCAAAATTGATTTTCCAGCGCTCATCCTAATCCACTGCATTGAAGGTGACCTATATTCTCTCTCCGTGTTGGTAGCTTTTTTTTTTTTTTCTTTTTTCCCCCATTTTATTTTCCCCTCCTCTTTCTTTCATGTTGTCTCAGATGGCAGATCCCTGCAACCAGGCCAGTTTTTGGAAAGGATGCCACGGAGCACTTCTAAACAGCAGGTTTCTGAATGATGGGAAAGAAGCCCTGYCCCTCTTCCCTGCAAAAAAACCAACCAAACAAAAAAAAAATCTTCTTACACTACCCCAAAATCCTCCACAGCGAAAAAGTCACTCATCTKCTTTTGTACAGGAAGATGATTCCCCACAGGGAAATGGCTTAAAAATGTTAAATTTAGCTAAAAAAAAAACCCAAGTCTTCCTCCTCTTCTGTACTTGGGCTTTTGCTTTGAAGTAACAATAATAAAGCTAGAGACAGTAAATACTAATAAAGAAAAAACGTTGTCTTTATACAGGCAGATGAAGCAGCCTACCTATGAAGTTAGATGAATGTGTTATCCTATGCATAATGCATAGAAGATGGCTCTGACCATGAAGCCCGTATCCTGCCCATTTCTTTTTTACATCATAGATGCGGCAAGGCTGGCATAAACCCTTATTCCTGCACAGTACCAGCCACCGCATCTTGTCTTGGGTCACTGCTTACAATAAAAACCTTCTGTGCCCCCTTCTCTTCCCCCAGAGGGCTCGGAAGCTCATCCCGCTAAGGAAACTCACAGTTAAATTACCACGCCAAAGACGCTCTGGGATTGCTGCCTGCWGCAGCTCACATCTTGCTATGGGACAGTGCTGCTTCCACGCGGTCTGGAGAGCGGAATACACAGTCCGAGGTACAAAGGGCGCAGTCGAAAGCCTGCTGAATGAAAGCTTTGTAACAGCCTCGAGAATAGACCGTCCCCTGTGTACAAACCTGATGTTGACCTCAGGCATGTACTAACTGAGCTCTTTTGCACAAAAAAAGCCAAGAAACTGATATAAATGCATCACTCGGAAGTCAGCTTACCTCACAGCCATTATTTCAGCCGTTATTCCTAGCCAGGAGACGAAASAGAGAAGCAGTATGCTCTCCCGGACAGGCTAAATTATTTATTTGTTATTTTAAGGTGGCGTTTTATTTTTGGCCCTAATAAACCTTGCACCCTCCCGCATCCCGCTGACAGACTTAATGATCTACGGAGCTTATTACCCCGGACGCTGCCTCCTCCCCAGCCACTCCACGGCAGCCTCCGTCCGTCTTGATGCTGTGATGAACCAGCCCTGGTTTGGACCGGGGCAATTCCAGGGGACTGCTGCATTCAGGATTTATTCCTGCTTGGTCTGGCGGCATTTTCAGGAAAGAAAGTGKTTGGAAAAATTAAGTGCTCCAGCTGGGAAGTAGCAATTTTATTATTTTTTCCTTTCCAAGAGTGATTCGACAGTTCAGTGCACACTATTCCAGTAGCACTTTATTATTACTTTTTTCTCCTTAGTAATATCACGTGTGCCCTCATCCTGGGGTCAAGGTGGATAAGAGATTAGTCTRTTTTTTTGCTCTATTTTAACATATATTTCTGCAAAGCAAGAGAAGAGGCTTCTTAGCTACACACTAAGGTCCATTTTCAAGCCTTAAAAGCAAAAAGTCAGAACACATGAACAGCCTTAATATTACCTATTAGTTTCCACGGGTTAAAAAAACCTACTATTTCTAAGGAAACATTAGTGTTTTCCCATATGGACTGGGCTTTTCCTGCAGCAAGCCCAAGGCACCAGACTCCACAAGGAAAGGAGCTTCTCTTGCCCCTTGCGACGCTCAGGAATGCRTTCCCCAGGATCCCGGCGGCTTGGACGGATGACACGTTAGTTTTGGGCATGCTTGCTCAAAGGAGGAGAGCATCGAATCCCCYGGGCCTGGCTGACAACGGACACATGGAGAATTGAACCAATTGCTGCAACCCTCAGAAAGATGCTTCCCCCCTGGCAAACGGGCTAAAAAACGCATGTTTCCCTGCATTTGTTTCAGAAAAACTTGCAAGTTTCCGARCTTTTACGGGCAGCTGCAACTCTAGGGCTGGAAGGAAGAGCTGGCAGTTTTTAAAAAAAAACAGGCCACAGCTTTAATTTATCATAAAAGAGCCTTCCCGCAAGCTGCTTAAACTTGCTTTATTTAGAGAAACGCTCTGAAGATTTGGGAGCTTTTCCATGCAACACTTGGAGCAAGGGCTGCTCAGAGGGCTCTGCAAACACCCTGTTGGATTTATGCATTTCCCTGGCAGAACAGCCCCCCATGCTSACCTGCAAAACTAATTCCTGCACACATGCAAAAGGAAGGGGCAGGCTAAAAAAACCTCCAAAAAAGACCAGAAAAACACTCCCTTTTTGGGGGAGAGTTGGAGCAATTGCTATAACCTGCCCTATATCTGGCTGTCTGGGCTTGCATCAGTTTCCCTCCCTGCCTTTCGGTGCCCCCTTGCCATCGTCACAGCCATAAGCAATGAATAAGAGGCAATAATTAATCGATGTGTAATAAGCACACTTGGCACGCACCATTTTCCTCACCATACACAGACAGATTTGATTGTCACGAGCATCTTTAGTTCCCATTTTTCTTTTAAACTACCTTTTTTGTTTTTCTCAGCTAAAACCTGTCTTCTGAGCTGTGAACTAGTGGATTGGTTTGCACTTAAGAATATACTGCATTTCAATGGTTTTGTTTTCATATTGTCTCAACTCTTTTAATTAATGGAGATTAAAAACAAATAAAAATGCAAAGCAGAATACTTCCCCCCCTTTTAGGTCACCTTTCCACTAGCACCAGGTAATATTTTTCATCAACAAATTCAGAAGCACCTCCTTAATAACACAGCTGTGCTCTTCTCACAAAGAATTCCAAGCACTGCATTAACTGGAGAGCCACCCTTTCCTAAGCCTCCTTGCCAAGGAATAGCAGCACAAAAGGCCCCACCAAAATGAATACTTATCAGCAGGAACTGAGCACCAAACCAGACTTTCACAGGAGCAATACAGACGAAACCACAAAATCTTACATAGATATTACGAACAACACAGCGAACACGATCAAATGTCAAGAACTTGGACCTGCTAATCCTCCCCATGCCAGAAAACACCTTAAAAAAATCAACAATAATGAAAGGTTTTCCACAGCCAGCATACCTATAAGTTGCAATAAACCTTTAGGGCACACCCCTGCTCTACTGGGGTTACCATCTCCCTAAAAAGGTGCAGCACTTAATAGCATTAACTGTTAAAGAAAATACTACTAATGAAAATCTTCAGCAAAATCATAACCCTGAAGTACTGTGTTCCCTTCCCCAAAAAAACAACTGATAAGTTTTTTAAAAAAAGTTGCAAGTTTTTCATGATAATAATGGTGAAATGAGCAATGATCAAGACTCTCTGCATTTTGAGAAATGAAAGTTTGGTTTGGAGCACAAAACGCTACTTGTTCAGAGCAGATTACTGGCCATCTGCAGGCACACAATAAGGAAAGAGCATTAGAGAGGCTTTGTTTTTGTGTGAAGAGGCAGGATACTGTCGTGTTTCAAAGGCAAAACTGAGACCCAGCAGGTATCAAGAGAGCTTACGAGTTGCACTCGCTGCAACTGTTATTTGCGTAGTGTGATCCTAAGCACCCCTTCCAGCGATTATAGCTGTAATTCCACAAAGTACCCACGTTCTCTCATGCAAACACCCAAATCCCAGAGTGTTCTTACTGGACAAAAACAAAGCAAGAAGCAACGCCAATAAACCCCGCAGCAATAGCAGGTAAACGTTAAAGCCCCCTACCTTTGGGTCATAATCTTATAGGCGTCCGGCAGGTAGCAGCGGATGTTCTCCATCTGGGCCGGGTCGGAGTCACAGATCTTGTCGTCGGTCCGGCCGTAGTTGGCGCTTTCGATCATGATGACGTCGGTGCCCGGGCAGCGCAGCTCGATAGGGTAGCTCTCGCAGGACAGCTCCCGCCGCACCACGGCCATGGGCACCGGGGCTCGGCTGAACGCTGCGGGGAGTAACACAAGGCACATGGTGACCCCGTGCGGAAAACGCTCATGCAGCCGCCTGCAGCGCRCGCCTCGCATCACTCCGGTGGCTGTTTCCCAAAGAAAGGCCTCTATGGGTGTGTCTAGGAAAGCTGATGGCTAAAGTTTCAACCTTAGGTCTGTCCCAAAGGCCAACACTGCTCTGTGTCGGGCAGTTAATTTAAGGAGACTTAGTGTTTTTCAAAGAAATCTTGGCTACAGCCTGGTAAAAGGAAAAACAAAAAATGAAAAACCCTCCAGGATGCCTTGAAAACAAAAAGTCCTAAATTATCAGTAAGTGTACACATACGACAGCAAGAAAAACCTCAACACACAGCCTAATCTTCTACCTACACAGGGGCTGCAGAGTTTGGAGGGAAGGTTTTAACCTCAACTTTGATGGGTCATCCACCAGTAAGCACTTCCCCCTAGAGAAACCATCCTCCCCTCAAAAATTCAACTTCCAACAAGCTGCTCCTTTGCCCATGGAAACTTTCACATAGCACACATGCTCCAAGCTTCCTCATAGATATGAGACCTCAAAATAATAGCTAAATATGGAGAACTCCACTTAAAAAACAAAGCAACGAATGCCCCATCCATTCACTCATACAAACCCTATATATCTGCAGCTAATCCTCATTCTCCCAGGTTGCTGCAAGCAAGACATTAGGAGCTGTTATCAGAAACATGGTTTTATTAAAATAGAGGTTTCTGAGGGCTGAGATAGTGTCCTAATCTCCCAGTAACTCTGTCAGCAAGGACACAATGCTTGAAGCTCCTGGTGGAGGATTTTACAGCCAAATATGAAAATACAGGAGGTTAGCAGAAGCTCTTAACCAAATTGCATGTACATGGCTTCTGCATGTACAAGAGATTTTATGGCACTCATCTGCTAAGATTGCACGAATGTCAATGCCCAACAAAGTATCTCCAGAAAAAAACAGCTTGTGTTCTCCTTCCCTTGAAGGAACAACACAGGATGACAACGGCCTTACTGGATACTGCACCAGATGCAAAAMCAGCCTCCAGACGCAGCTTTCTGCAATACAGAAATTCAATTTTGCTTCTCATGCGATCACCCAGACCCTTGCCAGCAGAGCAAAAGACAACTCCTCATTGCACAGACTCCTCATTGTGTTACAGTGTGTTTTCTGCATCCAGCTATAAGCTGTGTGGGTCTCTTCTGCATCATTTCTGCAGTAAATACCTCAAAGAGACAGCAGAGGTTGGTTATACATCTTCTTGTAAGCTCATTCCTTGATTTTGGGTCCCTAGAGGGGCAAAAGTTTTGAAGAGGGAAAAGGCACAACAGGGAGCAGACTGGGCAATTTAGGACTCTGGCTCTGCTAATTCCAGGAGCTGGAATGTTAAGTAAATCGTGAATAGCTTGTGCTTCTTCCCTCCCCTCGCCTTGCTTTTGACCTCAGAACATAATTGCCTCCTGTCACGCCTGCAGGCCATGGGCCTGCAGTTATCACTGGGTGCTTAATCAAATGCTGAAACAGCCTCTAAGTTATGAGTCCTCTCAGCTGCTGAAGAATCGTGGAGCATCAGGCTCCAATATGTTTGCAAGCCTAACAATAGGAAAAGAAAAGGGGGGTGATATTTGTAATTAGCTTTTAGACAAAAATTCCCCAGCAAAACAAGGCTCTGGTCCACAAGTTTCAGAGTGAGACWGATACTGCATTTTATTTGCAGAGTGTGAACACGACTCTACCCTTCTCCGCCTCCCTCTCCCTTAATCCAAGCTTCACCTGGCCTTGGACCACAAGAGCAATGTTGGCAGCAAACAAAAGCCCAGGCTCAAGATACTGACAAGGGGCACTTGCTCACTCTGCATCAGCCCACGTTCTCCCATATTAATTGCTCACAGATATTAACTGGGTTCTAGAGCTGAGAAGTACYGGTTGCTTCATGGCTCTTGGAAAGCTTGAGACTAGAACACAAATACGGACCTGTCCCCAACCACATATGCCAACAGCTACTAAGTAGCAAAGAGCTCCGCATCTTCTCTCCTGGGAAAGGGGGGAAAATCCTTTCTTTTCTGCAGCAGAAGGGTGAGAGGAGACTCCTCCAGACACTGGCTGGTGCCAAGCCATTGTAGCAAATGCTTGCAACACCCATATCTGCACTGTGCCACCAYTGCCCCAAATCCTGCTCAAAGTCACAGAGGAGCCTGAATCACGCTAGTCTGGCAGGGAGGAGGAGCAGGAAAAGTAGCAATAAATACTGGCCAATACTGAGGGATGGGGGAAGATCAGCAGAGAGAGGAAAGCGCTGGGAAAGAGATGGATTTGCAAGGAGATGACACGCAGGTGTGAGGAGATACCTAAGGATGGTGCTCACCAGGGAGATGAATGAAAAGGAGGGGATAACATGATAGCACAGAAAGCAGATGACAACTGCCATGAATTTTGGGTGTCCCTCTGTTGGATGATAAATTAGGGAAGTGGCAAGAAGTTCCCATCTTTTTCTCATGTAGATGAGACACAAAATGCCACAAAGAAGGAGACAACATCAGGACTCTGTCCCCTTCCTGCCTCTCCAGCAGTGATGGGCATCTTAGTCCCATCTCCACCTCCGTGAGGCTCTGGGACTCCAGGGCCACTGGGTCACTCATGAGCAATGGGAGATGCCATCTCCAAAGGCAAGTTCCCAACACAGGTTTGGAAATAGTTTCTTCTCATGACAGTGCCTAAATATTAACAAATATCCTCCACAGCAGTGGACCATCTCACTGGTGATGAAAGACACGCACAAAAAATTGCTCACATGCAACAACAGCTCTTGAAGTGCAGTGACTCCTTCAGCATGAATTAAATTTCCAATGTGGAAGCAGTCGTCACTCCTAATGACACCGGCTGTGGTTCAAGTCCTCTGCAGCATGTCAGACTTTTAACCAATTTSCCCTGTTAAATCCACCCTCCAGCCTCTCGACAACATGACCTGAAATACTGGGGCATGAGCTGCTGTTTCCTGACACACAGATATGAGTATATCCTTTACTTAGGATGTTAAATTCCGGGCACCATGGACTGGTTCTTCTTCCAGATCCAAAYAGGACAAATTACACGGGGGCCTTCATCAAGGCAAAAACATCCCTCATCCCAGAATATTTATTGWGAGACCAACGCGAAGTTACCAGCACTGCCTCCAAAGTTACCAGCACTGCAGCTGCCTCCAAAACACAGGGAATTTTTCACGTTGACATTGCCGAGTAACCTTGAAGACTCGAGTTTAATGCGGCACAAATTAATGCGGAGAAGCAAGGGGAAATTGGGTAATAACAAAATTTGCCCCGTTTTCAATTACTCTGCTGTAGCTTTTTTATTGGAGCCATTAGGAAGGTTAATTTTTTAATCCTGGGTAAAAAAAAATTTATAAACCAGTGCAGCAGGAATGCTCAGAGCAGCACTGAGATAATTGAGTATCTAGGGTTTCACCTAAGAAAGTACAAGGAAAAAGAACCTGCTGATCATTTTCAGATTTCATAGTGCACCTTAAGTTCACTGGGGTATTTTACTTTGTTATTGCCTCCATTTAAAATACTAGTGCAAAATCCCTGTCCCCATTAAAATGATGTAMAGCTGGAATAACTTCCAACAGTTCTGCTGAGTTCCAGGACGTGGAACCAGCATCAGCAGGAAAGRATGAGGATCTGCAAAGAGCAGAGGGACATGGGGTGCAGCAGCCAACTGATGCAGGGGAAAAGCATAAATAAACAAAATTAAAAGGGGAAAAAAAATAAAACAAGGATCAATCCAGTARAAGTCAGCAGGTTCAAAACTCCTTTTAATGCAGATCAGACAGGTTGGATGCATTTGAGGCTTTGCTGGAGAATGAAGCAACACAGCCTTACTGGGCAACACCTCCTCCAAGCTGAAGTTTAATTTGGATTTACAGTTCCCTGAATAGCCTCTGAAGGGGAACATTACAGCTCTTGTAGAAATATCTGCATTATTAAAGAACTGATGAACAGTGAAGTGTGGGTCACTTTGTGCTGCTTATGCACTTGTTTACTACAGCAGTAAATCTGTTTTTTCAGTTTGCATTGCCCAGAAAGGAGAACTGCATGAAATCCAAATTGCTGTCCAGAAAGAAAGAAAGAAAGAAAAATAAATGTTTTTCCTTAAATGTGAGAGAGGATCACTCAAATACCCATACAAAAATGAGGTGTCCCTCAGCCTGAGTATCTACACCATTTAACTTCACGGAAAGCCAAGAATGTTTCCTTTAGAGTTAATTTTACAAGAAATTACCCAGACCTTGAAGGCTAGCCTTCCCTGGGAAGCACTAGTGCTAACCTGGTGATCATTAAATAAATAACGGAGATTTTTCTTGGTATTTTAGATATTGCAGCTCCCCTGAGCCTCTGGCATGAATAACAGGGAATTTGTTCTTTCTACTTGCCGTAACTCTGTGCAAGTTTTATAAAGATACCTAAAACTGCTCAAGACCMTGACTCCTCCCCAGAATTGCACTCCATATTATTTTTATTCCTGTGTACACATACATGCATATCAACATACATACGTCCCTCTATAAATGCAAGATGGGGAAGAGCAAACATGTGATTCTCTAATTGCAAAAGGAAGGGGCAGGCTAAAAAAACCTCCAAAAAAGACCAGAAAAACACTCCCTTTTTGGGGGAGAGTAGGAGCAATTGCTATAACCTGCCCTAAATCTGGCTTCTCGGCCCAACTGGAAAGATTATCAATTTTTAGAAACCACTGGGTGCTCAGCAGCAAGTTCTGCATCTAATCTGCAAAGACAACCCAGGTCACAGCTGCTAGACAAGGATTTCCACAGCTGAAYACCTATTATCTCAGGCTTGGAAATAAACAGCCACAAGACACAGGAAATCGCAAGTCAGGAGGCTTCCTATCGCACTCACCTGCCCACAGCAGCCACTGGGGCTAAACATTTCTCCCCATCACACAGCCTGCATGGGCACCGAGTTAGAAATACTATATATATGCATATATAGATATATGAATACAATACACATGCAATATGGTTCATTGCAAAGTGATCCAGAGAGAAATTTGAATAAAGCCAGCAAAGCCACAGGCATGCTGGCTAGAAAGCAACCTTGGTGCTGCTTAAAGGCAAGTGGGCTGTTTCTGGAAGCTCTGAATTTGGGAATTTTTCCCATACCCATGGCTAAGCGTGAGATTTCTCTCCCAAGGAGGACACCCAGGCTGCAACGCAGGGAGAGAAAATGGTGTGTGTTGCAAGGGACACTCAAGTTCCTGTCAAAGCGGAGGGAAAATAGGTGCACGCAGAAGGCCTGAGCTCCCCTAGCACAGATCAGAGCTGTGCAGCACAGTCAACAGATGCAGCRCTGATACTGGAGGGCATAGTGCTCACCAGTTCAATGACAATATGGTTGGAAAAAAATCTAATTTGCTTAAGGAAAAAGAGAAAAAGCAATCTGTTATGATGAATAAAAGACTTTTTGCCCCCTCATTTTAAAGCATATTCACAAATCTTCGTTCAGTTTTTCCTCCTCCAAGAGCTCTCCCCTCTAGGCAGACCGAAAGAATTAAATCTTTCTTTGAATTCTCTGCCAACAATAAAGCACCTAATTGCCCAGCAAAAGCAGACAGAGATTTCTGAGCTGAGGGCAAATAAATGTCTTCAACAAGATACCTAAGAGGCCCCTACCTCCTGCAGACACAGGCTCACAAAGRGCAGGACTCCAACGCATCTTGGCATTGCACCTAGCTATGCTGCAGTGCCTGACATGGATGCTTGCAGCAGGAACAAGAGTTGGACCCAAGAACAACTGAGCCCAGACCAACCTGAACAGCTCCTGCCAGATCAGAGTGAKGCAGGCGACCGTGCACGAGGCTCAGGTTACGTCTGAAGAGTCCCCAGTCAGATGTCCCAGCGCATGTGCCAACTTTAGGTAGTTTTCCAGCACCAAAAGCCAACTGTCTCTGAGCCAYGAGGCCTTCCAAAGGGGTCTGTGACCTTCTTCCTTCAGACTCTATGAATGATTAGTCTGAGTGGGCAGAGTACCATGGAGAGGTTCCTGGACAACTGATTCTGGGAGATTATGAGCTAATTTTCCAGAGCAATCACGATACTGTACATTTAAGTSCACCTTCTAAACAGAAACATATTTTAGCTTTTCCTGTACCTACAATGCCCATTTCCATCTGTACCTATTTCCAGCATTGTTCTCTTAGTGTTATTTGCGTTTAACATCCACCATTTTCTGCCTTTCCCTGGATTTGCAGACCTCCCTCATGTTGCACTTGCCGTTCACGTTCACAGGCAGCATCTGCACGTCGCCACCATCCAGGAGCACTGTGCTTAGAGAGGAAGAAAAAAGCTTCCCAAAACATCAAGATCAGATCTGTGTATTTGCCATACTTTGGTGTTCCTTACCCTTTCACCTAATAACACTCCTTATGAGCTCTCCATCGGCCAAGACAGTTACAAAGCTGCTCTGCAGGCAACATACCAGGGCGAAATACCAGAGGGCAGTCAAAAGCAGGTTTTCCCTCAATATCAGCTAGTTTTCAAGGACTCCRTTTTTCTTATGGTTTTACTAACAGGGAAGTAGGCGCTGGGAGTCTCACACTCTGTCTGGCAAATAATTATGAACCAATTTAACTTGGAGAGTATTAAAAATACATAAATAAATGAAATCAATCACAGTTCTGCACTGACCTGACAGATAACATATATCCTTGGGTGTCTTATCCATGGCAGTTCAACGAAGATGGAATCAATGTCATGCAACATTGAAAAKAAATGGAAATAAACATTTACACATAGAAACGTGGCTGGTAAACCGAGAAATCTGTTTCCAGATGACAAAATCCTCAACTCAATGGAAGAAGATTTTTTTTTTTTTTAGTTTCTACTCCCCACGGTTGTAAGTCCGCCCTCACTCACGAGAGAAGATGAAGGAAGCAATTTCTTCAACAAATACAAATGAAGACTCTGGTAATGTAAACACACCATAGCAAAAGCTCAATGTATAAGTAAAAAAAATGTGGGCCATCAGATTGGAAAAAAAGAAAAAAGGTAAAAAATGCAGGGGAGTAACGGTGTTTTTGYAATAGCAAGACCCATGAGAGTGGCAGGCGGTTATCAAGCACAAAATCGGCACCGCACAAATATTCAGCAATTTGCTCCAATATATGTTTGGAAAGAAGCATGGAAACATATTCAGAGTTCAGAATGATAAAAAGATGCTTTTTGTTCTATCAGATATTAGGAAAGATAGAGCAGCAAATATCCAAGCAAAATATTTTTCATTCTGCAGGACTAGGTATATCAAAGAGTATGAAAAAATAATAATAATAACCCAGCTTATTCCTTACTGGCTTTTTAACACGATCTGGGACACCGGCACATTGCTACTGGCAACCCTTAAAGAAATGAAGGCTGTAAAAGCAGGACATAACCCCCAGTGCACACAGTAAAAAGCGAATTAGCTAGTGCTTCTGAGAAAGCAACGTGAAGGCGAGGTCCCAGGCATCCCAGCTGGGCCAATCTTGGGGTTTCAGCGAGCGTCTCATCTTCCTGCTTATCAGCCATCTGAAAAAACATCACTCAAAGCAGGACAAATTTGCAGCCCATGAAAAAAAGTTTGATGAACTGTGGTATTAAAGAGACCATTACTGGAACACGCAGACACATGGTGGTGTCCACGCTTCAAGAAGAGCATCAGAAACTTAGAAAGTGCTTGTAGAACAGCTGGAGAAGCAACATGAAGCTGGAAAAACATATTTATAGTGAAGCGCTGAAGCATGTTAGATGAGTTAACTAGCCCAAAAGAACACGGCAGTTCTAAGCTGGGGTGATATTTCTGACAAGAAATACCCATCAGGAAAAGGCAAAATAAGAATCAATAGCTGGAAGCTGAAGCCAGATAAACTTACACTGGAACTAAGACATATTTTTAACGGTGCTCATAATTTACCACTGGAAGAGTTAGGTATATGATGCATCCCATATCAGCTGAAGTCACTAAATCCCAACTCGGTATTTTTCTCGACGACAGGTTACAGCTCAAAGAGGAGACACAGGAACCTGATGCAGAAATTCCTGGGAGAGATTGCTACTATGCAAGCAGCCTGGCTTGCTGTTCACAGCAGTTCCCTTGTATTTTAAAGATTTGTAAAGACTTGGAAGGGGGCAAAAAAAAATAGGAAGAAAGGGGGACATTTGGCAGCACAGAGCTTGCTGCATCTATTATCTTGCAGTACCAAGAAACTCCTTCTGAAAAAGCGGTCGTCCTTTATGTGGATACCTGCTGCGCTCATCCACGCAAGGAAGGTTTGTGTCTCGCATCCCTGAGCGGATAAAGATGTTCCAGGGTAGCGTCCTTGAATTCATCAGCATAAAAGCTGGTTAGGATGAGGAGGAGGAAGAGGAGGAAAGGAACTGCCTAATGCAAACTAACAGATAGTTGCTCCTCACTGTGGATGGTTACTGTTCAATACAGAGACTCCCTCCTTGCTCCTTCCGTGGCCTCACACAGACACATGAATTTCCAGGAGACRGATGCAAGCCCAGGCATCACCCAGGTATTTTCAGTCACTTTGCCTTTTAACTCCCAGATTGTTGCCTAATAAACTATTTAAAACCTGCAGAATTTGAGGTAAGGCACAAAGCCAAGAAAAGCTTGAACTACCTTCCAGCAGTGATTGCCACCTAAACTTACTGCTTTCCTCAGTCCCAATATTTAGGTTTCAGCAACAGCAGATATCTACTTGTGGCTCTTTAGCTTGCTTATATTTAGCTTGCTGTGTTTTACAATTTGAAATACTGACTTCTATTCCTACATATTTCCTCCTATTATTTAAGTTCATCTTCATATTAAAAATAAATGGATTTAAAATRCAGGCAGCTATGGATACGAATATATGTATGTAAGCACTCTGCTTGAGAGGCATACTTCATTTTTAAATAGCAGCAATCAATAAACACAGTATATAAGCTAAACAAATTTCTATTATGAATCCTTAATGGATGCACAGTTTGGCCATTTTTATTAGTAATACGTTATTGATTTACAGAATACATTACCACCTTCGGCCCTGGGATTTGCTGGAGCCCTTAGATCCTGCATGCAGCCTCAGACAAAAAGGGAGGCAAAAGTCGATAATCCATTTGCCACCAGCACAGCTCCTCTGCAGCGTCAGATGTTTTAATGTTGGTCCGAGTCTGSGAGGGAATGCACTTGGCTTGCAGTGGTATTTCTAAGTCAACGTTTCCTTAATGCTAAATTATCCATTGGGCCCTTGTGCTCCTCTTTCTCTTTTCTTTATGGGTGATGGATTCCTGTGCAAAGAAGGGAAAGGAGCAGCTCTCTGGGCTACCAAYGTGAATCAATGTGCATGAAGAGACAGAGGAGAAACCAGCCTGTGCAGAGCAAAGTCTTTGAGAGGGACCRGGCTTCTCGCTACTTCCTTTCTTAAAAGCTGACGCATACAAGGATGAATGAGCAAGAAAAATATTTAGCATGAAGAGGACCAGAGCTTTGCCCCCTTTTGCAGAGGAGCAAAAGAGCTGTAGTGGAGATGAGATGGTCGTCCCCGAGAACACGCCTGAGAAAATAACAGCCCCAAAAGAGCAGAAGTCATATGCATTGCTTCGGCCTCCCTGCACACAGAAGTGAGGTGAGGTGAAGCGAAGAACTTTAATTCACCCAACTGCCTAAAATTAAGCAAATAAACCAKCTCAGAAGCGGGAGAGCAGCTCCAAAAGGCCTTGCCCTGCTGCACGGTAAAGGAAGCTCTTCACATTGCCTCACAAAGACCTTTAACTGTATGATATGTTGCATTTCATCATACATACAAAGATATATATAGATTTTTTTTTTCTGTCCATTGAATTTGCGGACATTATTTGGGGACATTCCCCTGTATGTGCAGGGAGGGTGGACTAGATAATCTCCAAAGGTCCCTTCCAACCTTAACGATTCTATAATTCTATGATTCTATGTTATTTGTCCAGATTCACACTCAGCACAAAAATTCAAAACAATTTAAGGCACATCAAGACCAGAAATATCCAAAAAAATACTTCAAACTTCTTGACTTTAAATACGCAGCCAACATTATACCATGGAAACRTATTCCAACCAGAACCAACGTCTTGCAAGTGTATTTTTTCTGTTCATCTAAATGCAAGTTATGCAGCTAAATAAAATAAGTGGTGATGCAGTGATTTCTCCCCTCTGGTGGCTCCACCAGCATCAGTATTTTAGGACAAGAGGAAAAGGCCTCAGGCTACACCAGGGGAGGTTCAGGTTAGACAGYAGGAAGAATTTCCAAACAGAAAGAGCAGTCAAGCATTGGAACAGGTTGCCCAGAGATGTGGYGGAGACACTGTCACTGGCAGTGCTGAAGAAACGTGCAGATGAGGCATTTTGGAACATGGTTTAGCAGGATGGTGCTGAAAGGGCTTATGTTTGGACTTGATAATCTTGGAGGCCTTTTCCAACCATAATGACTCTATGATTTTATGATTTCCAGATATGAGGAATAGTTCTGTACAGCAGTCGTACAGGCCTCCAAGCGATGACCTCTCCATGGGTTGGCCATCACAACCCACCCACAACTGCTCACGGACCCAAGAACAACTCGGTTGTTTCTCACCACACTGCAGCCATCCACCTCTAGGGTTTTGTTTTCCACTTACCAGGGTGGCTGAAACTACATAGCAGCTTTCTTGGCAACCCGGAGCCAAGCAAACAAGCTGCTGCCTCATGGTATTTACAGCTGTATTGCAGCACGTGCATGGGGAGGAGGCTAGTGCCTTCTGCTGCCTGGTTCCTCCAGGCTATGCTTCCTTCTGAACTACCTTCTCAGCCCTGCACTGGGTCTTTGGGCTTTGCCTCCTCCCACAGTGGATTCATTACTTTGTACAGGGCCCTCTAATTTGCTAATTTGGACCTCTAATTTGACGGTGCTAGTGGTTAATCACRCTCTTGGATTGATGTAGGGCTGGCAATAGTCCTGTTCTGAGTGGGAAGCTGGACTACAGAGGTCATTTCCCACCAGTAGTTTTATGATCTTGATCTGCTGGGGGTCTCATTGGCACCATCAGATTTTACACTTCATTATTGTACACAATGTCCCCAAACTGAGCAGCTACTTCAGTAACTGAATCAGCAGAGATGAAGAGGCAATGACAGCCGGTGCCCTGGCCATGCTCACACGCTGCCTCTCTTGCTTCTCCCAGCCTTCCTCGTTGTTCCAGGGAGGTTGCTATGGAGATTTCATCAAAAACAAAAGAAAACGGTTATGAAAAACAAAAAGCACCAAGAAGGGCATGGGAGAGGAAACAAACAGAGCAGCAAAAGATTCTTTGCATWAATAAACTTGCTTCCCACCAAATCCTCACCTAGAGGCACCTGCTGAAGAGTGGGTTGACAAAGACTCCTGCTCTGCAGACATGGGGCTTCCTGGGCTCTTTGCACCCTGGGACCCCGGTCAACCTGCACCACAGCAAAAAGTGCAGCAAAGGGAGGCAGGATTTGGAAAATATATATATGCTGGTGCCAAAAGAGTCAGGCAGGTGGCCCAGAAATGCTCTAGTATGTACGTTATCTGTGTGGCCAGGAGAAAGATTGCCATTTGTCTTCAGGGAGGAGTGAGGTACAGGGACTCCTCAAGGCTCTGTGCTCCGCTTTTTAAGGTTTTAGTTTAGCTTTAAATTCTCACGGATGGAAGTAAGCTGGTGCCAATAGAAATGCACAAAAAGATCAACTTGGTAGTTAGCATCTTGCCAGGTAAAGCAGTAGTCCACCGCTCAGGTCATCCCACCAACACAGTCTTCCCTCAGTCACTGCACTTCACGAACCACTGCTGGTTAGGACTTGCTCAGACTGAGGCTCTCAAATACCTGTTTTTGATAAATATGACTAATATTTTTCACAAAGATTCCATCTGGATGATTTATATCTCCGGATGGTTCTCTTCTTTTTTCTGTTTATTTGCTTTTCCTCTGAGTTTAGAGATACACAGAATTCAAGACACAAAGGGACATCAGCAGTTAAGGAGAAGGTCTCATGACCTTTTCTATCCCTTAGAGTAGCTGAGAATGCCTTAAGTGACCAACACTGACTTGCAACATCCTCTCAGAGCTCTCCAAACAGCCCTGGAACCAAAATAAAATGGCAGGCAACAGACAGGACCCAATGGTAAAGCAAGTAAAGAGAGTACATAATAAACAATAATAATAATAAAACAAACAACTTGGACAAAATTCAGCACCAAATTAGAACATCGGCAMCGCTCTGAACAGTAGTAGAGCTGCTAAGGGATCCTGCAGTCGTCTACTACCAACACATTTGCAAGATGGAGAGAAAACCACTCTAAACAGATCACAAAATATCCCCCTGCAACCACACAGCCTGTTCCAGGTTCCCAATTATGCCTTATTTTAACTACTTAAAATAAATGCCAGCACCTGGCGTTCACTCTGTGTTTTCTATTTCTCTGGCTATTGATCCTATTACCTTCACTTACTCTCAGTGCATGTGTCAACAGAGCAACACTGGGCATCTAAACTGGAGTCTGAAGATGAAGGCAGTGCTTGGCCAGGCTATTTTATGCCCCTAGTTAGGCCCAGTTCCCTCTGCCATTGAGTATGTTTCAAGGGGGATGGCTGCCACTCAAGGAGGCACTAAATGCCTTCTTCATAAACAAAAACACCCCAGAAACACTTGAGTYAGCTCTTCCAGATCTTAGTGAAATAGGTGGAGGCCTGAAATGCACTAAATTAGTCACAGAATGAAGGTAAATAAGAAGTTATTGTTTGGTGCTTGTCAACTCAGCAACAAGAAGCCCCCGAATCACAACAGTTCCAAGGTTCAAACAAGCACAGCGATGTATTTTTTGCACATGGCATAATGATGACATTGTGAATTCACTGCCACGGTGATGATGATGATGATGATGATGATGATGTAGAAGCCAAAGAAGTGTTCAAGAGGAATCAGACAAATCCATTTCACACAGATCCATCAGGGAGTGCTACAAGACAGCCCAGATGTCAGCTCTGGATTAAAAGCCTTCAAGGGGGTCATCAGGAAGGAGGAATGCACACCAGGAGAAACCAACACAGCTGTGCTCTTATTCTCACACTGTTTTTATTTCTCCCCCTCCACGCACCTGCTACTAACAGCTGATGGAGACTGGGCCCTAGGTCAGAAGGTCTTCAGCTCAACSCAGGACTGCTTTCTCTAGGGAAGCCTGTGACACTTGGAAGAGAAGAAAGTCAAGCTCAAGCACAGGAGCACAGCCTGGCTTGACGGTGGCATTGCAATGGAACATCAGAAGCTGAAGACCTCCCTTCCAGCACATCCATACACACCATCTGCCTTAGTGTGTAGCCCAGTTCCATATGGGAAYAAAGCTTTTGCAAGAGGAGCTGCACACTCGCCTTGTGCAAGCCATCAATCCAACAACCTTGGGGTAAAGAAAGAGCTTTGGCAGCTTCCTATCAGTCTGAAAAGAAATAAAAGCCGGGCAGAAAAATAACAGATYGTTAGCACAGGAAAAGTAGCAGTATGAGTTCAGTCTATGTTTGACACCAAAAACACACAAGTGACCACCCCACACAAGGAGCAGCAAAGCCCAAAACACTCATCTAAGAGTGTTTTGGATGCACCCTGCAGATGCCACTGCAACAGAAGAGCCAACCTAGAGAGGAGTTTGACCTTGTTCTTCCTCCCAGGCACCTGAGAAACACCTTACCTAGTTCATCCCCCTCTCCCTAGATGCCAGCACCCATCCCACAAATCCCTTCCTACTGCATTTGTGCCAGCATCCCAGGGGTTAACCGTAAAGCAAATGTTGATCAAATCCAGCCTCTCCCACTCCCAGGCAGATGGTGCAGCTGTCAAACGGCTCTGTCGGTGTGGAAGAGGAATTACTCGTGCGCTGCCGGGCCTCCTGTAAGCTCCCAGAAAAGTTGCATTTTAACGGGTAAATTAATTTCATGATATTGGTTTGTTCTGGTCATTTTAAGCCCCCATAAAAAGAGGCCMAATGATACAATATTTCTGCAACATAATAAAACGCTTGCCCAGGGTATCTAGCACACTCTATTACCGCCCAGTGCTCAGCTTTTATGGCTTCTCCCGGCACACTGCACATGAGATCCGGGCAGGAACTCGGGAAATATTTGCCCTCTCTCTGTCCTACAYACTGGAGCCACATCTTTTAATCAAAGTATAGATTACACAGAGCTAACGAAGTAAGTATCACTGTGCAAGTACACTGCAGCTCAAGACTCAGCTACTGAAGGGAAAGCTTAGAGGACGCTACATATTCACATTCTCTTTAAGTTTTTTAAGTATTTCTGTTTTTTATATATACATATGCACATATATTATAATATATGTAAATAAACTATACTGAAAGAACTGGAGAGAAAAATAGAGCAACAGCCTGAGCAGACACAATCACCATGCCTTTTTCTAAAACCACTATCAAAGTCCTCAGATAACACAATCAATCAAGAACCATCCCAGGAAGAAAGTTGCCACAGCGATGAATTATAGGAATGAAAAGGCATTAACACCAAAGAAACAGAGCCAAGGAAACCTTAGAGTAACAGCTTTGCTTAGCAGAAACTGCTGAGCCCACGTGACGTACAGCAACACACAGCTAAAAAAAAATAAGCACTTCACTGTAAATGCTGGTCACTGAACAATTTTTTTTCTCCCTTATGCCATAACGGACACAGRAATTACAGCTTTCCAACTGCTTCAAGTTTCGGCTGTAGTTTGAGCTCAGTCCATGCTTGAAAGAAAACAAAATACCCAAGTGACCCAAGGATGCTGCAGCAATGGTGATTTAGGGGAGAGATTGGAGGGTGGYTGGCTCCAAAGACTGAGCCATGAGCCAAGTCTTGAAGAACAATTGKTTTTTTCCCCCTTATGTTCGGTAATACCAACAAGTTTAAAGAAACCACAAGAGCTACAGTTTTATTCAACTGCACCTGCTTTTTGTGCTTTACTTGACACACACGTGGATTAAGCAGGCACGCCTGTCAGGTTGATATTGCTTAGGATGCACAGCCCCCAGAAGAGCTGGCTGAGAATCTCCTGACAAAGCTTGTTCTTTCATCAGAAAATGATTATCTGTCACAACTAAATCTGTTCAGGGGAAGACGGGAAGTTTTGACAAATCTTTTCTGGGGGAAAAAAAAMTGCATATAAAAAGTTTCAAATTGTCGAAGTGTCCCACTTGAACATCTTTTAAATGAAAAGATWAAGTTTGAAATGCCTTTTCATTACAAAACTTGTATTAACATTTTTTTGCTGTTGTTCAGGTTAAAAAAAAAAAGGCAGAGAAATTACAAAATTAGAATGCAAAGCTTTCAAATACCTTCAGTCCAGCCTGTGAGCTGACATGTTCCCATGCTCTTTTTCCTACCAGCAAATTATTCTTGATTAAATTTAGGAGACTAACACACAAACCAGGCTGCAAAAATGTTCCTTTCCCCTCCTCAAAGTTTTGGCCATTTGGGCACGATCAAAACCCCTGCAAACTCCTCTTTTCCAGCACCCATCAAACTCTGACTCGACTGGGACAACCTGAAAAGCAAACATCTACCTGGGCTTCCTCCATCGATATCTCATGGGAAAACAGACAGTGCTCCCAGGAGGTTCCTGCAGAATTATATCCCTTTTCTACTGGCTTTTTACCATGAAATAATTCAAGAGCTCTTCCCTGCATAGTGAGCTCACCTAGAAGATGTTGTGTATCTGTAACACCCACGTATTTAGGCCACCTAACTTCTCCATCCTAACATGTGTCTCCTCCTCTACGGTCAGCAGGAGACACAAACCTCCCATCTCAGGGAACTGAGCTCACTCATGACTTGTAGCTCTGCCTCCCATCTCCAACACCCACTTGCTGGTTTGCAGCAATCTCAGGGCCAAGTCCCAATGCCCTCTGGCATCTGAAGCTGAAGCAGGGCTACTGAAACCTCTTGTATTTACAAACAGCAATCTGTCACCTACAGAAAAAAAGACTTTAAACCAAAAGCAAACAGATTGCCAATTTTACTCGAGAGCTACCTGGCAYGTTAAATCATCTGAAGTACCAATGCTGGTTAAAGCAAGTGACTGCCATGTGTGGAAAGATAGGTGGGCATAAAGATTCTCTTAATGTCATGAATCTCCAGAGCTGGCTGCATGGTCAGGTCTTGCCCAATTTTCCTCCCCAGMTACCACAAAAGCCTGGAAGTGCAATTCATCTCTGACAAGCAGTCTGGTAAAAGAGAAAACGGAAAAGAAAATGGCATGGTGGGGCTCCCATCTTATTGTCTCTCCACTGCCCATATGACATGACATGATGGCAGTTTTCTGGGTGCTTTCAAAAGCATACATGGAGAACACCACCTCACAGGAAAACTGGGCCCGAAATGTGAAAAATCAGCCCAGCATGTCCTTTTTTTTTTTTTTTTTTTTTTTGCATTTTTAGAAGTAATAGAAGTTCTTCAGGCAAATTAAACCACAGTGGCTTCTGTTCAATTTGATGCATTTACTGGAGCTGCACAAGTGTAATCAATTATCCATGTAAAAGATATTCAGCAAACCGTGTCTTCTCCAACACGGCCAGGGAAGAAGAGCCAACTCTGTGCTCTGCTTTGCYAGCAAGATTTCTTTGTTCTTTCATTTTTAAATCCAGCAGTATTCCCCAGTGCTGCGGCTGAGGTAAGAGTCAAAGCAGGAGGGTGACATTACAGCACAGCAGCTCCAAGTAGGTGTTCTTCAACCTCCCTGTAAAAGAGAGGTCTTTTGAAAGACTCCTTCCTGAGCACCCAGCACTGCAGGCTTTATAAGCCAGGCGGCTGATGCAAAGACCTTTTGCTTCTTCATTTCTTCTGCAAGCAGAGACCATCATCTGTTGGGACTGCTGAGTATGAAGAGAAATGTGATTGGTGACCCCCTGTATGACAAGTGATACTACAAGAAACTCCACACAAGAGCTTAGGGCTGGCGGTTTTCTTTTAATGAAGARCCCTCTCCATACAGCTAGAATCTCTTTCTGTATCAACACGCCTAATAGCTGGAGTCAGAAGTTGGCTGTTTTGTGGCATGTTTCMGCCTGGTTTTGCCCTAAGCATACCTATAAAAACATTAGGATACCAAAGCAAGCCCAAACACCTACTTACTTAATGAAACTGTCACTTATCTCWACACTTTTGACACTAATATGGCAGTGTGTCATCCTGCAGATGACGCAGTGCCAACCCAATGAGATCAGAAGTCAGGAAGAAAACATGCAGAGACGGGATGCTGGACAAGGAGAGCATCCCTTTGCTCCTCACACAGAACACCAACCACCTCAGAGCCTCCCTGGCACAGAGTGTTTGCAGTGCTCTTGAGATCAGTGACCTGCTCAAAGGAGCATGAGCTTCTCTCGACTAGGAAAAACAGAAAACATCTGGTGGCCAAATCATGCAACTTCAGGCCAAAGAYGTGCCCTTCTAGTTGTGAATTCCACACTCTGCTCCTGCAGCTCCTTCTTTACCAAATTATTTACTAAGTACATTAACATAAATGGAACCTGAAGATTTATTTTTAATTAAAAAAGAGAGAGAAGGAGATCTAAGCACACAGTTAATATTGCTAACGCCTTCTACGACTTCATTAAAAAATAAATTTTAAGATTCACCTTTAGTAGCTATTGTAATAGAGCCATTTTTCATTAACTTGGTGAAATTCTCTTTCCCTTCCTTTTATGAGGAGGCTGAAATGTAAAAACTGATCTCATTTTCCTACAGTGCAGACGTCCTCCAACAAGGAAGCAAAGACAACTGAATTATTTACCTGCCACATAAAGCAACCTTGAAAGGAAAATTAAGCCATCAGCCCTCTTCAAACCAGAAGACAACTATCCTTCATCGGATACTTGCTTCTCCAGCAACAAGAGCTGCCCTAAATATATTCAGATTATTAGGAGACCGGGAGGTATCTTCTGGTACTTTTAGGATGGAACACATCCCTCTTGCACGACCTGAGTAGCCCCACTTAGAAGGTGCATGATAGACATGAGTACCACAGCCCATTTCAGAACCACTGTGCCCCAACAGTCCAGCCTTGCCAACCCTTAGTGAGCAAGCAAACTATTGTCACCCATTCAAAAGGGTCCTTGATGTCCCATAGTACCAAAGGGAGAGTCCTGACCTAATCCAGCGCTCGCTGTGCAGAGGAGTGTTCAATGTGGAGTGCCTGCAGACATCTAGGCAGAATTAATATCTCGGGAGAATGAGCAGCTGAAACATTACGTTTTAGATAAATATACCACAGACTATGATTCCCTTTCAGATATAAAGCAGCATGCACACACAATTTGTTTCAAGGACAATCATTCAAATAAGCAAAATTAAAGATTCTGTTTCCTTTGATATCCAAGTGTACATTTTATTGCATCCTATTAAGCACAGAGGGCTAAAGCCCTCTTTTGCATTCTCTTTTGCAAGGAAGCAGAGTGCAAAAACGTGCCCATTAAATCCMTACAAAGATACTTCCCCATGAGTATTTTCACTTCTGCACTAATATTTTGTGTCTTCTATCGTCCACTCTCCGCACTCTTGCTCTACACCAGCACYGCAGAACTGCCTGAGCCTTGAAACAATGTCCAAAATTATCTCAAGCCTCCATGAGCAYGTTCCTCTGGGCATGTGAACCAACCTGTGCCGATGGAGACAACGTGCTATGGGATTGGACTGTGCTGCTCGACACAAATGGCTGGAGCTCAGGGTGAAGGAGCTGCTTGGAGAGGTGCCAGCTGGGACCTCGATGGCTCCAGAGGAATCACAACTTCAGGGGAACAGCTGCTCTGTGGATCATCTTTCCTGGTTCCCCTGTGGGTGCTTGGTTCAATGTACATAGACATGGCATTGACTGCCACCGTGTCCCTGGAGCAACTGCAGGGCCAGGACAACGCAAAACATCCTTTTGGAGGTCAAGTTGCTCCTCGTRGCACAACAAATGCCATTCCCTGGCATCCCTTGGCCTCAATTCTGGTCTGCGTCTGTCCAGGAGCAATAGCTTTCTCCCAGCATCGTCTTTGTGTGGGCCAACRACTAGGTTGGCCAAGTCATCCTTATAAAAAGTAACTAAATCACTTGAGCAGGGTCACCTTAAGGGACTCGCGTCTTTTAATCATCACTTCTAATTAGGCTAAAAAGGAGAGTATAAATGATGATGCTTTTCAAGTCATTCTAGAACRACATAAAAAGATTCCACTCTCTATTTGACTTAAGTGTGCATTATGCTAAAACGTTAATGAGAGCAAATGARAGTAACTGAAATCAGTCTCCATCTAATTTTCATAATTTGTAGCAGAACATATTTCTAATTAATAATATACTTCCAGAGGCATCTGTGTTGACAAATACCTGTGCTGCCTTTCTTTACCTTTCTGTTATCTCCCTTTAGCACTGATGTACATGCCAAGTTGTTTATATATCTTATAACACCAGCTTAGCATCAAGGATCTGCATTTCTTCTCCAGCCTGTTGCTCGTGCCATAATTTCCCAAAGTCTGGGAACAAAACAAGAGGGGAAACAAGAACGAGTTATCACGAGAGAGGTCTCCATCCTTGGAAATGGTCATAGCCCAACTGGGCAGGGCAACATGTTCTGGGTGCTCTTGCTTTAGATGGAGCTTGGACTGGATGGTGACTTTGTATAAATACACAAACACTTACCACTGTTTCCAGTTGTTTTAAGTCAAGTTACCTCAAGTAGATATTGGAACTAAGTCACCAGAAGTCTTCAAAACGTTCCTCACTACCTTGCCAACCCGCACATTTATTTTTTAATTTTTTTTGAACAAAAAATGAAATTCTTAGGTAATCCTTCCATTCTACAAAGTGACTGCCTTAAGAAAAAAAAMATCAAATATCAACAGGCATGACACAAAATATCACAAGATACATCTTCGTGATGACAACTCCTCTGATGCAGGAAACCACTTGTTTTGTCTGTTTGTTTGTTTTTTGTCAAAACACATGGTTATGTTTTTCATTTAAATAGTCTAGTCACCAAAAGGCAGTTCTGGTTTATTACAAAGCAATCTAGCAAAATGTTAGACTGAAATACTATTGGGGGGGGGGGGGAAGGCATAAAAAGAAAAGAGAAGCACTTCCTTCAGACTCATAAAAAAAAAGAAGTTTAATTCACAATATTTGTGTTCATGAAGTTAAAAGTTTTACCTTCATTACAAAACTGATTTTCTTTCTCAGTATGATTTAAAAAAAGGGAAAAAAAGGCTACTTTCTTGTCATGCTGCTCCAGTTTCTAGCCTGGCCAAATAGGAAAAAGAATTTCCTCTAAGTCTGTTTTTTTCTCTAACCACTGAGGGCAAAAGAAGCAAAACAGGCTTTAAAGAAGCCCTCACAAAGCTGCAGAGCTTTCTTAACAAGCTCAGACTGAACAAGTCTCCACCAAAACGCAGCCAACAGCTGGTTTGGATGGGGAAAATCAGCCTGCAGAAGGAGAAATGTCAAACCTCAAAATAGGAAATCTCTTTTTTTTCTTTTTTTTTTTTAAACAAGGATCATGACTCAAACCAATTACTCCCCCTGAGAAAGTTTCCAGCATTTTTATAAGGCGTCTTTAACGTCAAGAGTTTCTCAAAAGCTATTTTTTATTTAGGTCTTCACGAGGAATCTAAGTGCATACGTTGATTCTCAGACCCTGCTTGCTAGCAACATACCTGGTCTGAAATTAGGGGGAAAACTTTAACAAGATCCATTTGAGGACATAATTCACCTAAAAATCCACCTCTTTTCATCCATCCAAGGATCGATCTCCACAAGTASGAGCTCCCAGGGCTTTAGCAAGCCCTAGGGTACTCTAAGAAGGTTGGGATTAGCTGAGTTGACCCATTAGCTGAGAGYTGACCTCATGGGAAGCATATTCCCCTACCACAAGGCTTCCCCATCTCCACGAGCACGCGGAAGTGGAAAACACAGCACGCATTAAAAAAAGAATAACCTCAATATAATAAAGAAAATAAAATAACCCAAGCTGCAAAGATACTGCACTCGATCCTGCACTGTGTATTTGAGGCACCGGCGTGATGAGCTGTATCATGCCAGCAGTGGCCCCGTGTCAGCCACATCCACCAGCCTGATGACACTGGCGTTTCTGCACTTCTCCAGTTTTCACTACTGTTTTTTGGCAGTTAGACTTGCATTAAAGTGATGTAAAGGAAAAAGAGCACTGGGTATAACTACTAATAGTTCTCAGGGTATCCATAGGGTACACAGCAAACTGTACAGCAAAGCAACATGGGTACATTCTGCACGTGTGCAATCTATGGGGCTCAAATTACGATCTGAAAAGCAGGCAAAGTGCCTCAAAGACCATTAATTCTATATTATGGGGTTTTAGTGAGTGTTGTCAATTAGTCTATGCGAATTTCCATACGATCTCCTGAACAGAAAATGAGATTTCTTTGTCTGAAAAAAATACTTTGTATAAACATATTATGGTGTTTAAAGAAGGAAATAAAATAAAAGAGCCTGGGAAGAATTAATATTTTTGCAAAACACAAGAACCAAAGTATCGGTTTACTGCTAATTCACTGTGCCACAAACTCTTGCCCAAATGCAAATAAACTTTGTGTGTTTTACGTCAGGTAAAGGAAAACATTCTTACAAGCTACTACCCATAAAAAGCATCTGTCAAATTTGCAATCCAGAGATGAAAAGCATTTGTAAGTTAAATCTGAAACCCCAGACTGAAACAACACGGTGCTTTCATGGCACAGTTATTATTAAGTTCTTCACTCAGAGTGTAATTTAAGTGCCATTCTGATATTCTGTTTGAACAAAGAGGTGTCAAATTAAGGAAACTAGTGTCAAGTCCAGAAACCTTGTGAAAATGAAGCCCTCTCCCTAATTGCACCCTCTAGGCTTTTGTTTTGAGAGTAACACCACAAAATTTTGATGATGTTGTTGCATTTGTATTCTATGCRTACAGATGTTTATTTATACACATATATATATACACAAACATATATATGCTCTTCCTGCTCTGCAAAGCCCTCCACAACATCCCTGTTCTGCTGCATCATAAGCATCATCCTGAGGACCCAACAATATTGCCCTGGGGCAGCGCCCCAAGAACAGCATCATCTTTGGGAGTYCCCACTCTTGTTTTTGGAGGTGGGGAGGACTAAGGGTGTGGGAAGGAAAAGGAAAGTTGATTCAAATTTTCTTTTTTCTTTTCCTTTTTATAACGGAAGAAAGCTTCAACTTCCTATATCATAGAAGAAAATCATTTACCGGCATTAAGCACGCAGCTTGCCCCATTTATTCACTGTCTCYGCACGACTCTCCCCTTGACTTCCCTTTGAACTTCCTAATCTAATAAAAGCAGAACCTCGATTAAACAGGCTTCCCACTCTGGCACTGGGRAGCTCTGCTTTGCACACGTGGGCCAACTGCAAGTAGTTTCCTCCCAAGGTGGCAACAGGAGCTTGAGTTTGCAGGGAAACGTATGGTCTGCAGAACCCATATAGGGCRTTTGGGACTCGCCTGAGGCATCCCAAACCTCTCTCAAGGTCAAAACACACCACCACAAACACATATAGTAATTTGCCTTCCTCAGTGAGCCTTTCCTGAAGCTTCCCCAAGAACATGCATGGGCATGTTCTCTCCACAGCTCCCACTAGTGTTATAATCAACCCCTCATGACACTTTATTTTGTGCTGCAAGCTCRGCCCTCTTTAAGCTTCCCCCCACAACAGTGCTCCAAGGAGATACCGGATCCAACAGTCCTCCTCCAAACCTCCATTTGGTTGCACTTTGCCAACAAGAGATAACCAAGTTCCACAAGTCGGCACTTTCCTCCAATCCCAAGTGTTTCCCATCTGTCCTGTATTTACTACCCAAAAGAAAAGGATGGCACCTGGGTTGTCACCAGATGTTCCTGGGCTGAAGGTCAGTGCAGCCTCGAGACATGACCCTGCATAACTGAGTTACCAGGCCCTGCAAGAACTACTGGCTGGTCAGAGGAGGACGACATCAACCCAATCCTCCAGGAGGGAGAGGCAGAGCCCAGGTGCTACGTACGCCTTGGGGGACACCTAGGTTTAGTGGGGTGGACAGGTGACAGGACAGACTATGGGAAGCACCCACACAGAGCTGTCACACCTCACCAGCCTGGCCAGGAGGCAGTTGGCACCGCAACCACAAACCACGACACATGGTAAAGTGGTCCAAACCACCTGCGCTCCTGCTCAACATGCTTCCCACCTTTGGTTTTAATTCAGTTCTCAAGGACACTGCACTGAGTATACCGGTTCATCCATTCCCTGCCTCATCTCCTCCTGTCTTCCTGTCTTCTTCCTGTCTTCATCTACTGTCTTCCACTCCTTTAAGCTAAAGCCACCGTAAATCCAAGCATGATGTCTATGCATCCTGACGGCTACAACTGAGGACATACCAGGAGGGTGTCACAGTGACTGCTCTATGATCATGGAGTCAGAAGCACCAAGGACATACTAAAACATCCTCCCTCACAAAATTGCTCACCAAACTTCACATCCCGACCTCCTGTGCCATAATGGAGCCAAAATTTAAGCAACTACTTAATTTTTACGGTTGTCTGACATGCTGATGCTCCGACTTCCAAGTGCTTTTGTGAGTGGCGCTTGGAAAGCAAGGTGCCTGTTGATGACATAAATTCATTATGTGTTTGGCTTTGAGTTAACAGGCCTATTTATTTTATTTTTTTCTGCAATTAAATTAAGTGAAACAACCAAACATTATTAGATTTTAGTCCAGAGAACTCTCCCAGAGTCTCATCCACCAGGATGGTTTTTAATTGCACTTGCTTTTAAGATTAGGAATGGCAATGCAGGAGTCCTCATCGCATGCAATCCTCCCAGCACTAACTTCCCAGAAATATTCTGTTTCTGGAGAGAAATAGCAAGAGTGGCAAATGTTGAGAGAGGCACAGAAGGCCTCTGTGACTATTGCCRAGCACTGTGCTGCTTTTCCCTGGCTACAAAAGCACCTCAGCGCAGCCGAGCTCCCAGCGCTATACAACACCACTCCGCTAGTCCAGACAATCTAAGGGCCTTGCTTGTCAGCCTGCCCTCTAGAGAAAAATACTACACGAGATGGAAGCATCAAAGCTGCTTTGTCATTTGCTCTCGCTCCTACTAAACCAACCCTCCATGTAGCCTCCAGTGCCAGAACAATAAAAGCAAAACATTGCAAATTAAAACTTGGGGATGGATTTTCAGCAGGGAAAAATAATCCTCATTTTGGATCAGCTGCACAGACAATTGATAATTGTTCCTGGAAGGGCTGGAGGTGGGGGAAGAGCCTCGCACAACAGCAAGGACRGTGCCCGAAGCTGCAGACGAGGGAGAACTTGTGCAAGAGCCAACCCAGCAGTAACAGCAACACCCTCCGCAAGATGACAGGGGATCGCAGACACTGAGGACTTTTCCAGGGAAGCAGCAGCTTCACTGACAACACAGAGCTCCTGCTTGCTCTGAACTCTGGGCCAAAGGTGCTCGTCCTAAGAGGGAAATTGCAGCTCTACCCAAATCTTGTGGGAGCAGCTTAGCAGCAAGGGAGGAGGTAGTGTGAGAAGGAAGGTGGCCACATGATTTATGTCCCTGCCCTCACTCTTCTCATTTTAGCTTAAACTTCAACACACCCAGCATATATAGATAAGGAAACTCATGTCAGGTAACCCTGAGAAGGTTTTTTCTTTTTTCTTTTTTTTGGTCCTCCAACTCTTAAGACTTTAAAGTTAGTGAATTATTAGAAAAAGAAACAGGAGCGACATCCCAACTGTGGGAGGGTGCACATCCCTATAAGATGCATTACAGCTGCTTTGTGAAGGATGAGAGGGAAAATAAACCATATATGTATTTTTATATATCAAGTATCAAGGTATCAGGTGTCTACCCTTTCAAATCCTGGCTGTGCACCAGCACCACATGAGCTGTGAAACCACATCCAGGCCCTGGCTCCTGCAGGTATTGGAGAGCAGATGCAAGCCCTTGGCATAGCCTTGTCCTCCTGACCCTAACACAGCCCTGAAGAGCAGGTTTGTTCCATGTCCCACGCAGCTTCCAGCCATCTGAACCTTATAAAAGCTTCCTCAGGAAGTTCAGCTGCAACCAGCTACTAGCCAGGACTAGGGACAAGCCAATTCATGGTAATCAGGTCCATTTTGCTGTGCAGGTATGAGGCAGGTAGAATTAACAGAGGAACCATCAGTCAAACATTTCTGTAATTAACCAAGATGAGAAAAAAAAAGGAAGAAAAGGATCCATTCCTGCTCCTCTCCTTGCCATTYACCAGCCTTGTTCAGCCTCGACTTGCTCCCCATCAGCCCCATGCAGCACCTCTAGCCTCAGGTACAAGGAAAGCCCTGGTGTGACACAGGTAGTATCCAAGGGACATCAGTCTACTTCAGCTTCCTACGTTTTTCCATATCCAAAGGGGAACTTTAATCATTATCACGAGTGTACACATGCACAGACAAGTATATGCACAGACAAATTGTCTCATGCTATGTGTATCTATGTCAGCTTGCAGTCTGGGCATGAAATCTGTCATTTTGTCATGACTAATAGAAGAAAAGGAAAAAAAAATCAGCAAGAGCTCACAAAATGACTACTCCACTCGGGCATTTTGCATAACAACCTTAGAGCCACTTCATCAGATGACTGCCTACCACAGGAATGGTACCAAATGCCCAAGTCCAGTCTACTTGGGATCATTCACTTCAAGAGGACTTATAAAAAAAAAGATTATTCTGATGTTTTCATTTGTAAAATATCAAGCAGAGATTATTTAAAATATTTACATGTAACGCCAAGCTACAGGAATGAGAAACATTGCTCATGATGAGATCATTGTGGCCTTTCTTTGGGCCGCTCTAATATTCCTAGAAGCCAAATATCCATCAACCCTGAAACAGCTATAGCCCCATCAATGGATAGCTGGGGCTAGATCCTAGACCCATCTGGATCTAGATGGACCCTTAGATCCATCGCATCTGGGCATGGTGGAAGAACATGCTCAATACCCCTCCTGAATCCCAAGAAGAAAAATACTGCTGGGCATTGCCCCAGACGTCTGGCATCTAAATGAACAGATCAGGTATGTGGGGGGGTCTTTCATCATTTCATCAGAGCTCCTCATTGGGAAGAAGCTTTTTTTTATCCCGGGAATCCTTTGGGAACCTCTATGCCACGTATGGAATAGAAAATGTAAAGAGCTTGGGGTTGCTAGAAAGGCAGAGGAATGAAAAGTTACAAAGAATCATTTCCATGACCCTGAGCACCCTAAGCAGCAAGGAGAGCTACCAGGGACAAGTGAATCCCTCTTTTCAAAAGGGATTTCTCAACTCCCAGGTTCATAAAGGTTAATAAAGGCATAAATACACCTAAAAGCCTATGGAGTTCATGATTCACCAAGAACAAAGTCACTTACTCCCCTCTGATGAAGGGTCTACGCTACACTTCAACTCTGTATTCAGGAATAGTGAATTTCTTTAAGGAAAGTCACCACGCAAACATGTATATAATCCCAGTGGAATATAATGGAAATTAAATGATGCCATAATAATTCACCCTCAGCTACGCAGAGGCTATTTGGCCTTTGTCTTCAAACTTTAATGTGCTGAGTATGAATTAGTGTGCTGTAATTCACAGGCTGTCACATTGCATGGCTTCAATATCACATCAAAACTGGGCACCCAACAGCAGCAGTCAGTCTTGTCGTGACACAGTCCCAACACAGACAAGGCCCACAAGCTCCAGGGCTACAAGGTAACACAATTTCCTGCTCTCTGTCACTGAGAGAGGACAATTTTTACCCTGCTATGAGCCCCAAAGGAAGCACTGCATAGGACACACGTGCAGAAAGTTGGAGGAAAGGAGAATCTACATATGGAATTTGGACCCCATCTGTAGCCTCCTGCTCATCTACAACTCCACCAAACAAAGCAGTGCTGATGCCGAAGGTTTGCACGTTTCCTCCCCAAATAAAAAGCTTTCTTGGCTGAGGGCACATCCAATACCATGAACAAAAAACCTCAGGGAGAAGATCTCCTTTCCCACCGTAACACAGGGAGATGCTCCAAGTGGTCRTGCTTGCTGAGTGTCGAGGGGAAACGGATGAAAATTAGCAGAAAATCCTCTTGGAATCTCCCTCCTGACTGAATGTGAAATGTAGACATGAGTCAAGTGGGCCTGCACACAGCCCTCTGCATCCTTCAGCGGCTCAAGGACCTAGTGAGTGGCGGGCAGCGTCTCTGCAAGGTGCAATTTCACCCTCTGTCAGCTTACAGGTGGGCCAGGCATCAGAAGAGGAAGTTAATACCTCTCATTTTAGGATGTGGCTCATTTTAAAGCCCCACAGTACATATACACCTAAGGAGAGACGTTCCCCTTCACCATGAAAACCCGCCTTGATCCTATCTGCCACCGCAGAAAAGGCGCCACCGCGGCAGGTAATACAACATGCCAAGACTAGCAAATATTATAAATATTTCAAGGACGATTAATCTTTTAAAACAACGAAGTCGGGCTGAAGGCTGGAAGTCAACCCAGCTATTTCACAACTAATAAAACACGTCCCATGTATTTCATTTTGACTACATAACGAGTTTTGTAGTAAAAAGGCAATTATCCACCATTCACTAGTGAATACAGTGCTCGTACGGGTATAAGGGAAACATAGCTTGTATTTTAAGCACTGACAGTACCGCCGGGGCACTAAAATAGTAGTAAGGCAGCTCTTCAGCTTGCATTAAGCAGCCATCTATCAGCGGGGACCAGCTTGCTGGCATCACATATTCCCCCCACAAGAACAACATCGCTTGCTGTAACAGTAGCGGCTGCTCCATAATAAATATTTCCCCCGTTCCCAGAGAAACAGGCTCGGCATCGGGACCCCTGAATGCCTGCGGGGAGCAGCGTGACCTCCTCGCAAAGGCACCAGCCTCCCGGAGACGTCAGGGGCCCAACAGGCCAGCCAGCGCCGCCCGTTGCTTGAGAAGGCTCCACATTTCACCTTCTGCTCTGCAAACCCAGGTGCCTGCTCTGTAATTTCAAGCTTGCTCTGGTTATGTTGTCACTTAAGTTTCGGCTTCAGTCCTCCTTAGCTTTGTACACGGGGGTGGTTCTCCCTCTGGTTCACTGCCCCAAGTACATCACAGCAATAATTATTAACTACCCTGGTGGACCATCAGGAGAGGAAAGTTGTAATCCATTAACAAACTCAAGAGTTAAAAGAATATAAAGATAACCCTGTTTTTTCCCAGGCAGGGCCCCTGCACGGTGACACGTCACCTGCCTATGCATTGGTGCAGTGAGAGCTCGACACAGGCAGAGAGCCACCTCAGTGGGTTTTTATTTATTACTAACGAAACACCCAACAGAAAATGGGTAATTTAGATTACTACAAACAAGTGGTTGTTACATTGCCATTAGACATTAAAGCACTGAAACAACAAAGTTGTAATTCCTGGATCCTCATCTACAGTGCCCTTTGGCTGCCCAGCATGAAGCTAGTCACGCACAGGATGACCATTTTTGTACGCTCTATGCCTTGTTAAGGCCCAAAAGAAGCCATGTTGGACAACGTGGGGAGTTTGGGCCCACAGTGATCACCACGGTGCCTGTCTGGTGCTGCTCTTGCCTGCAAAGGGAGGTAAAGAGGACCAGGTTGTTCGGGTGCAAGCAAAGGAGCCCTCCCTGGAAGCCCAGGCCTTGTAATGCTTCCAGGTCTGAAACCACAGCACAAAGGGAGAGTGCAGAATACACAGCACGGTCCCACCCATCTACAGCATTTGCCGTGAACACGGCAGCCTTGCTTTCCTCGAGGGTTAATTAAGTAACGAAGCCCTAGAAGTTTCCGCCTCACGGGTGTTTTGGGGTTTTTTTTTTTGGCTTGTTTTTTAGTTTTTCATTCCACAACATTGTGGCTTCCTATCTTGGCCCGTTCTGTGCTTTTGTGTAACAGTTTTAGTTCTTTCCAACAGAGGGGTTTACAGGCTTTGTTGGAGCTGAAGACAGGAGAGGGCTTTCTGGGAGCTTCTTGTGGTGTGAGTTTTGCAGTCCACATATGCTGTGAGGTATTTTTAAAGATGTTTAGTCAGGGCGAAAACCAGAAACCAGAGACTGTGAAGTCAGGACAAACAGATTAACATCCTCACTGAGAAACTGCAAAGATTCRTGATATTTCCCCGGTTTTCATTTATTCAAGGAGATGTTGGAGGGGGGCAGTATCTTGCAAGCCCATGTCTCATTCTGCAGACCAGAGACGTCCTACCTGCTTCGACACGCATAGCCTAAAGCCGTTTATCACCTGGCATGCAGTGCACTCCTTGCACCCAGGATCAAGAACACTCTCCATCCTCCAAGAACCAGACACACACTCATCACCTGCTTCCTCCAGAGAACAGGGCAACAAGACAAATCCTCGAGACGGTGTCTGCATCTCAGCCAGCAACAGAGACCAAAAGAGGAAAAGCCAAACCCAAGAGCAAACCCTCAAGCCTGGGTTCAAAAGGTTCTTCCAGCCCCAAGCGGGCTGGTAGCTTATCCCAACCTCTCAAGAGCAAAGCAGAGGGAAGAGGTGGTGCTCAAGGGCCACCAGTGCTACCAAAAAATATATCAGCCACTCTGCAAACATCTCCTTTCTAGCAAGTGAAGGGTAGAATGAGGAAAGCATCTCCAGACGCCTAGTTTCTGCATGTGTGGTGCTGGTATTTCATTTTTTAACTCCTTTTGCAGTAGATTTTTCTTTAGGAGCTTGCCACATACACAGTGGATGTTGGGCAGAATGTGTCTGGCCAGCGTGCTAAGAACAGGGGCCCACATGCAGGCAATCATCCTGTTTGTAAACACGTTTTCACCAACCTGTAGCTAATATCAGACACCCCGTGAGGCTCATCTTCCAATCATCAGCTCCCAGCAAGAGGCCAGATTTTGCAAAGCTCTGCTCTGAGCACTTAGGAACCAGCCCAGAGGAGYTCCTGAAGCCTCCATCATCTCAGAAATTCAGTAACCAACTTCCACAGCCTGCATTTCCCTTGGGGCTAGAACTAAGATGTCCCCACCAGAGAGGACTTCTGCTGGTGGAGACACTAGCTCAGCTGCCAGACGCAGCCCAGCTGCAATATCCCCCCTTCTTGGGGCAAGACCTCCAAATGCTGAAAAGCAAAAACACACCAGGCAGAAGTGGAAATAACTCTTCCCGTGTCCCATTCTTCTCCCATTCCCACCTTGAACTCACCACGGGCTAAGGGTGTTAAGAGCATGGTGAAGAAGAGCAGCTGTGATGACCACATGACTGTGAAGGAGGCCTTGGAAGTATCCCAGCAAACAGGGGGTCAGCCACAACAGCGCGAGCCTCCGCCTGCCCTCGCTTCCAGCGCTCCAACTGTTGCTCTTCAATTCACATCCGAAAGGAGAGGAGGAAAAAAAGCCAACCAAAATAAAAATAATAATAATAAAATAATCCCACAGCCAGTATCCAGAATGAGACCTGCAAGAGAAAGGAGAAAAAAAAAAAAAAAGTCAGTAACATGGTGAGATCGGAATTATTGTGTATTTTTTGCTGTCTATCCCCTTCTTGTCCTTCAAGGATTTGCTGGTACAAGACGAATTAAAACTTCTCCCTGTGCAGAGAGCCAGCACGTGTCCCTAATACTCCATGTTCCTCTCTTAAGACTGGTCTGGAAGCAGAAGTTTTGAACCCCATGGCCCAGGGAGTCCATGAGGGCAATCCGAAGCAACAAGTCCAAAGAGTCTAATGCACTGCACCAAAACCTGTGTGCATTGCAGTGCCCTCCTCACTCCAACACATTCAGTTACCTTCCCTGGGTTTGCTGACACCCCAAGAAGAGCCCAGAAGTTCCCCTGTCCCTGAGCTACCTATGACAGCGACCTCCAGGGACTCGTCACCAACTTTTAGCTCCTRGGTTATCTAAAACAATGGTCCATCCATTCCACACACTTTTAGGAAAGCACAGAGACAGCAGCGCCTCAGCTGTAAGAGGGGAATCATTTATTCATTTAACTGAAAAAGGACTGTGGCTTCCCATCATTTTAATCATGCAGGAAGCACTAGACGGCCACGGTGACTCAAACTTGGCACGGCAGGGGGGAAATAAAAGCCCCACAACTCCAGAGCTGAACCATGGCATCACCCCGGGACTTTCCTCCCCGCTGACTTTGAGCTGACAATAAAACCTGAGAAACCATTTGCATATCTGTTTTGAACTCTCTAGCCCTGGCTGCCTTCACAGAGCAGCCCTAATTAAAAAAAGAGAAAATTCTCCCGATCAACAGGAGCTATTCTTCTCAGRGCAACGCGGCTGTTTTCGCCAACTTTGGTCCTTGCATCAAACCCCGCTTTGTTCAGGACTGAGCTCTGTAAGGGAGCTGCATTTTTCTCCCCTGATAAATATATCTGTCGGTGCTGCCAAGGTTTTACTCCCCCCAACTCTTCTGCCCGCCTCGCCTGCTTCCAGTATTTATTTTCCCGAGCATTTTCTCAGCTCTGTAACACAGGGTGGTCAAGAAGTCCAAGGTCAACGTGCAGCCAGGCACTCTCTTCACAGCTGTGAGATTACAGAGATTATGACTAGAGAGGTGCCATGAAGCAAGAGTCCAGACTTCCACATTAAAGAGCATTGTGGATATACCAACAAATGAGGCATTGACCCAAATCTGTTCTTTGGTAGTTGAGGGCAAGAGCATTGGCATCGGTAGCTGATGCCAAGAACAGACAGTTCTCCATGGTAGCTGAATGCTAGTCTACAGAGAGGGTGAAAAAGAGAAGGAAATTCAGTAATTTAGTATGTGGAAAGATCAAAGTGGGATTTAGAGGAGCACTTGCCAAAGGCACTAGCAGTCTCCCTAATCCGGTCTGGCCGAAATTGCCGTCTTCGCCCAGCTGGGCACTCTCTGGACAGTCAGGTTGGGCTACAGCAGGGGTAAGGGCTTTTCGAATGGGATTCATCAGCCACAGTGAGCCAGACAGGCCCCATGTCTTTTCTTCTCCAGTTTAATGTAAAGCAATGACCGGTCTTCAAGAGAYATTAACGCAGTATCACTTGATAACTAAGCCCCAGCCTGTCCTCACTCCTCRAAGCAGCTTCAGAATGGGACGACCACAGTAAAAGTTAAGCTAGTCTCATGTCTCGGATTGATGTTGGAGCATGGGGCATGTGGAAAGACACGGAGAGAAAGAGTCTTGMAAACATGCTCAGAAACTCACAGGGATCATATGCGTAAATATCTCGGGCAGCCAATGTTCCAGCCTTTCTTGAAGCACTTACTGGTGATCTCCTGCCACCTATTTCATTAGGGATCGAAAATAGGAAGGTGCATCCTTCACATGCTCCCCAAACAGGTGCAAATATGTAGTAACATTTGCAAACCTTCCCAAGATGCAGGGCATCATCCAAGGATGCTGCAAAATATGCAAATAGCTGCCTTGCCGGCCTCCCAAAACTCCAACTGCCAGAAAACCTCATACAAATTCTGCCTGCTAAAAAAAGGCTCCCAGCTACCCACTGTTTCTACGTGCGCCCTGGGAAACTCCTGTGGCTTTTTTTTAATCCTGAACTCGTGGCCCCCCAAAAAACAGCCCAATTTCCTAAGCACGTCTAGTAGTGATGATAAAGCGTGTTCTTCAAGGACCATCTCAGGAGGAGGCCAAGGGGTTGCACGTTCTCACATCCTTGGCAATGTGTCACGCTTASCTCTCTCAAACTCACTAGTCCGGAGCAATTCCTTTGATAAAGAGAAAACACTACCCAGGCAAGCACTTGAGCGGGGCTGCCAGCAGTAATGATTTCACTGCGAGACTTCGCAGTATGTGGCAATTCCTCAGAATAATGAAAATCTCAGTTCTCTTCTTAGGCAAATTTCTCCTTACAGAGGAAAAGAAAAAAAGAAAAGCTGAAAACAGGACTCAAATGCCACTTGGAGGCTGGGTAAACAGGTGGTAAATAAACATAACTCGGCCTATTTGCCTGATTTAAAATTTGTGTGACTGTTAATCAAATCTCCTGGTTTTTTCTTCATCTCTGTGAATGCTTCATGGTGCTGAATGCTGGGGTTTGACTCTCAAAACACTTGTTTTTGCTGTGATTCCTCTGTGACAAGAAATGGTCGGCCGGTGCATGCAAGGGAAATGGATATGTATTACAATTATCCATTATAATGCATTATATTTGTGGATATAGTTCCGTATGTACAGATTCAGGGTCTGGCTTTACACTGAGAAAGAGGCAGCTCTGAGCAGGAAATTAGCAAAATTTCCCCCCCMAAAAAATCGCTAGGAGATTAAACAGCACTTCTTCAAGCAAAGTGTGGAATTAAGGGCAGAATTTTGCAGCTATAAAATCACAGGTAAAAAATCACAGCCTTTTTTATCCTACTCTTGTTATTGTTCTTTTCCCAAATGAATGGGATGAGGCATTACTTGTTTTGCACTTGTTTTGCACTACGCAAATGTAAATTCCTTCACTTTCGGGGGATGCTTAGGAAATTAGTAAGCAATATAACCAAGGTTAAATTGCTTTTCCCGTTCAAAAAAAACCACCACTGTTGAGGTAGGAATAAGAGTAAAAAGAGATCATCCATACACACACCACTGTGTGCCCACACAGGCACATTAACAAATCAAATTAAAAAAAAAATCACACTGCCAAATGAGATTAATGGCAAAACCCAGGTGAATAACACATTTTCGAAGAAAGTTATCAAGGAAGAAAAAAGTTAAATTTAATTGTCTTCCAGATCTGTTATGATGTAATAAATGTCTATTAATGTTTAGCAGCAAATTGGGTTTTAATGATCACTGCTATTTTTGGCTGGTGGGTGACACGCAGTTTAAGGTTAAAGCAGATTGATGTCTTGCACCAGGGTGATTCTTGCAGGCGACTCTCCTTGACTTAACCTCTTCACACCCCACAGGACATTTAATATAATTTCATTTCTAATAGACTGTAAGCCAACAGGAGCGTATTTGCTACTAGTGATGTTTCCGATGAGAAATAAAATCAATGAGGTTTACACTGCATATAAGTGCAAGTGATTACTTAAGTGCAAGTGGCTTGGAAAATATGAGGAGGGTTGTATTATTCGAGCAAATGATGCAAATTAAGCAACAGCCTTGAGAGGTGCCAAGATCTTTGGAAGATTCCTGACCTTGCTGTGTCGAGGTGTTGAGGAAATCTTATCTACAATTTGGTCTTTTGTGGGCAGTCTCAAAAAAAAAAAAAAAGTCATTAATAGGGAGAAATTTTGTCTTCATTTTCAGTGCAAGAGAGGAACCTTAAATATCCATATGCAAGATGCAAAAAACCCACTCTTTTTAGTCCTCTATTTTTGGAGAAAAAAGTATAATTTTATTATTGCATTCACTTTATGCACAGATGCATTTGCTATTTTTAGTCCATTAGTACATGATGCCACCTAACCCAATGTCAAGTTAATGAATGGGCTTCCTTTTCCTCCCCCATTTCTTCATAGAATCATGGTGCTTGGACAAGACCTTCAACAAAGGGAAGATCGACACAANGCAGAAAGAGAAAAAAAAGAGAGAAAACCAAAACCACATCATTTTGCAAATGAGATAAGGGCAATTACTTGTCTACAAACTCAAAAAACAAGTTTCAGCCAGTAGGCAGAGCTATTTTCTGCCAGGGTTAGTCACACGTGGCCAATGTCCAACAATGTCCTTATCACTGCAGAAGCAGCCCTTCCCAACGAGAACTGGACCTAGCCCAATCTCTGATCAGAAGCACCTACTAAATCCTCAGGATTTGCAGTCGTCTGCCTGTGGGCTCTCACCAAAGGAGTTGGCTGATCCTCCAAGCCCGCGACAAACCCCACTGTGTCCCAGATTACTCCTTGAGAACCAATTTTAGGCRGCCTGAATCCTTACCAGCCCCAAAACCAGGCAGCAAAGCTACGGGTGCACTCCCCAGGTGCCACCCAGCATCCCCCTCATCACCTCCAGGAGGCCACCAGGACTACACCTTTCCCAGAGTCCTCACGTAGTTATGGACTGTGTTTTACAGCCAGAAGGGGCTACARCTTCACGCTCTACAGCTCCAAGTCAACTCTTCTCTTGGTACTACAAAAGGAGAAGTTTTATTCCAGCATCTCTCAGAGGATAAAATATTTATATAATATGGATCACATACACTCCTCTTTCCCTTTTGAAGTGAGACAAAGCCAGATATTTCCAGCTGAAATTACATGAGGGATCTTAACCAAACAGAACTTTCCAGCTATGCTGGAAGTGCACCAAGAACTCCACACTGAAACCCCAGCTCTTGCGTCATACCTTGGACCCCCAGGTGGCAGATAGGTCATCCACTCAAATAGCAACCCCTAATTCTTTTTTCTTTTTTTCAAAATACAGTCTTTAGAGGCCACACACTTTCTTCCCGCAGAAGAAAAGCGTGCAACTCCAGTAMGCAGGTGTCCTTTTTTAAAGGGTACTATAAAATTTCCAAACAATAAAACGTTTAGGTGGGTGAAAGGCTAAAATTAATTAATTCCTTGAGTGCTTTCTTGCAGAAATTAATTGCTAGGACAATGAGGACACACGTGCTTCCTGAGCAGCTCGTCTCGGGCGGCTRGGGAAGGAATGTGAGACACTGGCCCTATTTTCATGCCTTGGAGCCGCCAAGGGGTCGCAAATAGCCAAAGGTGAAGAGAGGCATCTGCTTTGAGATTGCCCCATCTACAGAGAGCCTTCCTCGATACGCCTCAAATTAAACGCATTTCTTAACGGCCCTATTATAGAGCATCAGTCACTAAGAGATTAAAGGGGAAACTGAAGGCTATTCTCAACACAGAAGGTTACATGGAGTCCCCARTGATGCTTTCTTATATGGGAAAAGAGAAGATATTCTCTGTTTCAATGCTGTAGGATCTGTATGTACAAGCCTGCATCGTATATGAGCAAGAGCTGMAAAAAGTTAACGCCATGAACCACAATGTATTTTTTCCCTTGACATGTTATCTTTCAGGCTCTTCARAATTGTGGCAGAAATGTTTTTACTTGAAACTTCCCCAGTGCACCTCGCCGCTGCCCTCTGCTCCGATGCAGTCGCTCCTGCTCAACTTCCCCGAAAACTCASGGAATGAATGAAGTGTTTATACAAACTACTGGAGAAGCAACCCTACTCAAGAAGAGCAGTTTCATTCGGCRTTTGCCAGATGGCTGCAATGAGTTTCAATGATATTTTGCATTTCTAAATAYGCGCTAGATTGAGAAGCACCACGGAAATGCAATTAGGTAGTACAGCGACAGGCACCTGGCAAAACCAGGTGATGGCTGCATCCTTGCCACTCTGCACTTAAATATTCAGTTTCCCATTAATAGTCTCACTGCAATATGCCCTGCACACAGCCGTTTTGCAATCTTCTCCCACGTCTTTATTTGTGGTGGTATATGTGGTGGAATTACTAAAYTGCACTTCTGCGCCAGCTCCTCTGAGGACAAACAGGGGACAGAATCCCGATTTCAGATGGAAAAAGCATGATCTGGAGCAAGGGTCTTGGACAATATTGCCCTAAACAGAGCAGGCAGCGAAGGAAACCTGTGTTATTTAAGGTCATGGCAGCAAGTGGAGCTGCAAAAGAGCATTTCATTCAATTATCTGAAAAGCCATTCACACTACACAACAAACGGCGACTTTTTACTACGCCTTTACTTTGACTTATTTTACTGTAAGGGCAGCAAGGGCTTGCTGCCCTTCGATACAAAGGGACAAGCCACAAGCAAACGCAGCAGCTCTAGCACTTTGCTAGAGCAATCGCTCCTTTGTGCACTGGGGTTTTCTCTGCAAGGGAGATTCAMAAGGGCAACCCAGGAACACCAAGGCTTCCAAAGTAATCCACAATGGCAAAGGGTGCAGGAAGATAGATAGGGGCATTGTTGAGCACTTGGCACTGGCAGGGATCTGGGCCAGCAAGAACACAGACCGCTTGTGATGGGAAATCCATCAGCTGGAACAGAGCCAACCCAGGGCTAAAAACCTAACATTAAGACCCTTTCATCCGTCGCTTACCTTGCWTTTACACAAGCTCAACTTTCGAAGCAAAAAAAGAAAGGACCCCAGCAACCAACAATGTCTAAAGCAAGAGTGGAAAATGTTACTCCAGCTACAAAGGCCGAGATCGTCTGCTGATCCTAAAGGAGCRCCAGCATAAAAAGGCAATACCAAAAATAGATTTTCTCCAAAAAATGGGAGACCTGGGCTGCAAAGAATGGGAATGGGAATGAGGAGAGCAGGTAGAGTGTGTCTTCAGAGGAAAGCAAGGAGTGGGCTGCTTGCTGGCCTTGGTGCCTCTTCCAACAGCAGGATTAATGCTCCTTGTTTAAGCAGTGCAGGGAGACAGAGCGAATGGAGCCAGTTTCACTGAGGCACCTAGGAAAAGCAAGCATGCAAAGCCCAAGCACTACACGCCAGTAGATAYTGTGCTTTGGGGCAAAGCCCGAGGAGAGCACAAGTAAGACACATTTTGCTACTGTTGCTTCACCAAGGAATCCTGAAGCATTTTCTCCTCCTAAATGGGAAATTCAACCCACTGACATGTGGGTCTTAGGTAAACAGTGTAGATGGGGAAAATTCCAAGGTCTTTCTCACTGCTAAGGAGCAAGRCAGGAGACCCAGCAAGGACAGCTCTGCTAAGGCTGGAGATGGAGCCGAGAGTCACATGCTGACAGCCAGCCACCAAAAGTCTCCTCAGGGGTGGCCACYGACAGGGCTAGAGRAAACGTCCACAAACTGGAGCACCAGAAGTTCCTCAGGAACTTAAGGAAAAATTTCCCCACAGTGAGSGTGCCAGAGCCCTGAAACAGGCTGCCCAAAGAGGCAGTGGATTCTCCTTCTCTGGAGATCTTCAAAACCTGCCTGGATGTCACCTTGTGCCCTGTGTTCTAAGTGACCCTGTGTGTGCAGGGGGGTTGGACTAGATGATCTCCAAAGGTCCCTTCCAACCTTAAGGATTCTATGATTCTTGCAGCACGGAGGGGCGCAAATTCSCAGAAATTTCCCTGCTGGTCACAGCTCTTTCTTTCTGAAGAGAGCCCCTCYTTTCAGAGGAACATGGCTCTTTCCTAATGCGAGAAAGCCACAGCTCCTGCAAAAATATGCTAACGGCKTTGCAATTTGAGGGTGCAAACTCTTCCAGAAAAACATGTAGATAGATTTGTCATTATCCTGCCCCTGCAAAGCCACACGATCTCTACGTTTTCCTGAAAACAAGCTAGTGAYCAAATTCAGTATTTTCCAAGTCAGTTTCCAATTATCCAGTTAGAAAAAACTCCTCCTGGTATAGTTTCATTTAGTGGTATTCCGTTTTTTCCTGAAGAAATGGAGGCGCTCAGAATCAGAAAAAAAAAAAAAGCTCTGGCCAATATGTAATCAAAAAAAAAAAAAAGTCCATTTGCTGGGGAAAAAAAGGTACTGCCCAAGTGAACACTGTAGACCTAGAAAGCTCATGTAAGGAATAACAGGTCAATTACTCCTATGTCCTAACATCCTGGAGCATTTCTGGCACTTTGTAAAACCAAAATGGAGGACTGAAGCAGCTAATAAATCCCTTCTTAAAACCTTGGAATCACAGCTCAGCAGTTATAAAAGGCCTTGGTGGCTAAAGTGTGCTCCATACTCATGTTGAAGTAACAAATATTAACAAAAAAATCAAGTTTCAAAGTGGTTCTGCTGCATGTATGTCATGCTGAGAGCTTAACTGTGACAACCCTCGGTGACCCAAGGCTACATGGCTTTCATCACTCAGAGTCAAAAATGTTAGGTCCAAACCTCTTTTGCTGCCACCTATGTTGTTCCRAGCCAAACAAGGCAAAATTATATGACCATAATCACTCATCCCACTACGTAACCACAAAAATATGTTGAATCAATACACGGTGTTATTTTAATGTTCATTTAGAGGGAAATAGCAGGTGACCCCAGGAGATCTGGTTATGAATACGCGTCTTTGCAGGCCTTTCTGCCTTTTGGGAAGGTATCTACCACCTTCTCCCTGCTCAACTCCTCCTCATGCTTCCCTTGGTTTGGTAAGGTTGAAAACCAGCCCACAACTAGAAACCAGACTTTAGGGATAAAAACAAATGCATCATCTTACCTCCCCGAGCTGCTCTTCAGGCTCTGGCCCAGTCACTCAGGTCCCTGAGCCAGGGCTGAGGAGGGTCAGGCCCTCCCATCTTGCTCCAGRCCTCAGTCAAGGAGGTATTTAACTGCTAAATGGGAAACAAGGCCTTCAGGCCAGGAAGGTGCAGYCCAAATTGGAGCACTCTTACAAACCACAACACTTGATCTGAATTTGGCCACCTTTTTCCAGCAAATAAAAAAATTAGRCAGCATTGAAAAAAAGTAGCTCTAGATGTACAATATTCTCCTTCCCCTCTTCCAAAATAATCAAGTTTTAAGCATATCCTTTATACAAATGGTCTACYCATTAACAGTAACAGTTTCTTATGGGCATCCATATAAAAGACGCAGTGCTACAGCGCTGAATGAGGTCTGCAGAACAGAGCAATAAATCCTCATCTTGGACACGAACGCTTCATGCAACTGGCTTGTGCTCCTTCACTCCTCTCTCAGTGAGGATAAGTTTTAATCATTGCTGTTAATGTCTTCTGCAGTTTATTTGATGTCCCTCTCTGTGCTGACAGGCTGTGCACCATCTCATGGGGCAAAAGCTTCTGCTCACCCAACACCAAAACCAGCAGGATTTTGATTAYTTCTAGGAAWCTGGATGCAAGTCTCCCCTTTTCCTCCCATGGGGCAAAGRAAACCAKTAACTCAGGCTTGMCAATGCAGCAGCAAAAACCACGTGSAGGAAGAAGCTCAGTCACAGAAGTGATCCTGGTGCTTGGAAGCTGCTACTTACGTTGCCAGCTTCAGATGGCCATTCATTCCCAAAAGGGGCAAATCCAAGCTTCTAAGTCTCAAGTGTGCACAAATTCCTTGCGGCCAGGCTATCCTGAATCCATCTACGAGGTATCTTCTTTTAAAAAAAAAAACAAATGAGAGGCAGCTGGCTGTCCCTATGCTGCCAACAAGAGTTGCAGCAGAACTTCCGTATTTGTTGCAACAGTGAGGGGATAATGTGGACACAAACAGATTTTGCCATCAGTCCCGAGGAACTTAGGGCAGCTGGTAAGGGTTATCCAAGCAAGAGAGTATCACATTTCTTGTGCACTATATCGCTGTATGCTAATGGTTAAATATACACATATATACATGTACACACGGCTTTTTTCTCCTCCTTTCCCACCCCATCAACTACCTCTTCATCAACTACCAAAGCCTCTTGTGGCTTTACTCATCAAATGGTGACCGCCCTTGGGGCTGAGGTGGTGGTAAGGGTTTGTTTTATACTTTCTTGCCAGTGTTGAGAGGCYGACAGCAAGTCGCTGTTGCACAGTTTGCGAAAAGCCTGATTAAAAGGCAGGGTTCTTGGCCCAAAATACCGAGTATTAAGCAAAAACTGGAAGGTGCCAGCATCGGAAGAGAGCATGGATGGAAGCATCCTCTGGAGCCAGGAAGGCTCTCTAGAGGCTCTCCCAATTTCAAGCAGCGCTGCACCACGTTGGATGTCACRGAGATGCACAAGAAGAGCATCAGATGTGCTCATTATAATAAAATGACAGAACCCACCACAAACCAGTTAGCTTCCCAGGACTGTTCTTCAGGCTGAGCTCCCATTTGACATCCTTTGATACAATCTGTAGTTCATTTCCTGCAGACTAGGGAGAGCATTAATGTCCATGTGGTTCTTGCATGTAAAAAATAAATAAATAAATAAGATTGGAAAGCTTGCTCATCTTGAAAGTCTCCTTTCAATGCTACATCTGCTTCGGGGATTTGCATTCTGCTAGAAACATTTCCTACTAAAAAAGTAGCCACTGGTCACATAAGTCTGCAGTCTCAGGAGACAAAAGAGGAGGCTGAAGATGAGCATGAGGCCAAAAACTTGTTGTACTGTTTGGAAGAGTTTGGAGATGCAAGCTGAGGTGACCTGCATCCAACTCCAACCAACAAGATGAAGYGGAGGCTACCCAGGCCCTACCTTCACATGGAGATTTTAATGTTTAGCCAAGGTGAAGTTAGAGATATTCTAGTCTGAGACAAAGAAGAAGTCTGCATTAACCCTGTTTCCTAGGAAGGCATGTCTTAGAATGGAATTTACAACACTGCTACTCAGAAATCCCAGAAAATGGGTGATGGAGGAATCTGGGAAAAACAGGACATAGAGACGTCTCACTAAACTTTGCTGGTTTCATGCTAAGATGCTGCTCTTTAGCTGAACGCACCTGCCCACTGTGTTCATCCTAAGCACTTTTAAAGAGCAGAAACTTTTATCTCATCCAAGTATGGCTGCAGAAGATTGTGCTATAAAAAGGGTATCTCCCCAGAAAAGAGCCTTCCTGATCCAGAAGAAAGAGCAATGCACCTCTTCTTTCCAAAGCATCATTGCACCTCGGTGCTTTCTACAACAAACTCTTTTGAGGAGGAACCCACCATCTCTGTCCTTTAGAGCTGGAGAGGAAAAGCAGCTGCAAACCACACTAGCAGAGCAGGCCAAGAGCCACGTGGGTCACAAAACACGACCTCAGCTGCTTCCCTGAAGTAAAGAAGAACTTCAGAGCAAAACAGGGACTTGGGCAATTAACCACTCACCAGGGAGTTTATATCCGCAAGGGAGGGATCTGGAGGTTTTCAGCTTTAAGTCAGTAGGAGATGATGAAACTCCTCTCCCCGGGGTGCAGTGACCAACAGTAAACAGCACATGCAGGCGCACGTGTGGGTTTGAAGCTCCTGTTGCCTTTTGCATGGGTTCAGTAGGCGTAYTGTGCCTAAATAATAGCAGTGGAGTAAGAAATGCAAGGTCAAATCTCAAGCCTAGTTAATTTTTTGGAGGGCATGACTTGTGGCAAAGMCTCCACGCAGCTGTTTGTGTGCATGTTGGTGTGCATACATATATAGATATATATTTAAGTATATGTGCACAGAAGCACTAGCACAGTAGAGGAATGAAAAGCATTCACTGAGATTTCAAGACAAGCCTCCCAGGGAAGTTTTCTTTGGAAAAGGCAATTCTGAACTCTGATTTCCACTGCCATCCCTTCCTACCACCAGCCATGACCCTCCTTGGCGAATGCATGACCAAGAAAGGCTCTGAGCCTCCTCAACCATGCCAGACCCATCCTCCGCTTTAAGACAAGCCCCACTTAAGGTCAGAGGAGCCAGTAGCACAAACTAGCCCTAAACAGGCAAGAATTTTGCCCAGATGGACTTTTTTTTTCAATCATTTTTATGTGCCGTGTCACAGCCTCATTCCCAGCGCGCTCCACCCCAATGGAAAAAATACGGATGGATATGAACAAATGGGGAACTGATTCTGAGACGCAAACACAAAACATTAACTTTATCTGGGCCATCAGAGKTTTTTAATTAGAACAATAAATTTCAACAATAAAAAATCCCTATTTTCTGCAGAGTCAATGGCTTCTATTGTAATTAAAGAAAGGCTGGTTATCAGCCAAAACAAGCCTAGAAATGGTCTGCAAGTGAAGGCAGCTGACTATAAAGGCAGTGTTAGGAGTGTAGCTCCCCAGATAGGAGGTTCTGGTGTAGGAACAAGGTATCACATGAGGTGTTCCCCCACTAAACCCAACACTTCATATTCACGGCAGGACAGGAGATTACGATCATGACCTGCTGAAAGAGGGTATCTTGCTACAGTTCCTCTAGTATCTCACTGTGGGAAAGGTCTTCATGAGCCATGATGCCTTAGATTTCATTTCACCTTAAATTTCCAGATCAAGAAATGTACTCCAGAAGAACAGAGCCTTCTCTGCTCTGGAACTCCCATTCCCACCCACCAGGCGGTGCTGGTTTTAGTGACYTGGATCAGAAGCAAACAGCTCTTACGTCTCTGGCCTTCGGTCTGCTGCAGTCTCTGTATATTACTACTAATAAAAATGCTTTATAAAAATATTATAGACTCACAATCTATAAAAGTAAATAGTTATAAATAAYGGTGTTGCAGCTTATTCTTTGTTTTTCAAAATCAAAAGAGTGACCCATTTAAAGACCTCTTGGGTGACAAGACAGACTTGGGAGGGCACGTCTTGCTCTCCTAGCTCTAACACAACCCCCACACTTGTGCTTTGCTGCAAGTATCTATAGGATAAGAGCAACTCATGGTCAAAGCACCTCTGTCACAGCACTGAAGAAGCAAGGCCAACAGTGTAGGGCTGTAGGAGACAGCACTGCCTGGCAAGCCGAGCCTCCAGTAACAGAAACTCAGGTTGTTCAGGAGTCAGGGAAGGTGGCAGAGGAAGCCACCCGAGTAACCCACTTGGACCCCGGATCACACATCATGCACCCAGGATGCCTCTCAAGGGAATTGTGGATGCAGAAAAGGTCATTTAGCTTAATAAATTTAGCTGCTGGGACAGCAGCCCTCCTCGCCTAAGAGGAGGAGGGCCCAACCAAGAAGGCACGGGGCATTTGGGTCAAACCATGGATGCAGATGGATACAAGTCAGAGCTTCTCTCCTCCGAGTTGCACCCAAAACCCATTAGAAGAGTTCAGTAAGACAATTACGGAACAAAACTAGCTGAGGACAGCGGAGCAAACAGGAAAATGAGACAAAGGACAATATTTCCAAACTAATCCCAATTTCAAAGGGGACTTAGAAGCATAAACCTTTTTTAAAACCTTTTTTTTTAAGGAAACTAACAGCCTCTCAGRCAAGTGACTGCAACAAGTGACCCATTTCAACACAACCTGTGCTCRTATCACTCAACACTTCCCCTGCACCACCTATTGGCAGCTTCTTCCATTTTCCTCTGGTGCTTTTTGAGATGAATCCAGGCAACAGGGATTAACCCCATCATTAGATTTCCATGATTAATTACATTCTGCTAAGCAGCTTTCCCTCCTTTTCCCAGAGTAGCAAGCATCCAGCCCTGGCCCCAATTTGTCCCACCAAATCCCTTCTTCTTGTCCCACTGCTCTGATGAGTTGAGGATGGAGTCACACACCACCACAGCCTCAGCTAAGCGTAGGAACCCACCACCAGCTTCAAAAGTAGCTCCTGAGCCATCTGAGAACAGTGGGAAAACATCCTGCGCTCACAGCTGGTTATGTGTCATGTAAACAGGTTGTCCTGGCTCCCTCCTCTGTAATAGTGCCAGCAAAAGGGCCATGGAAAGGAAAACAGCATCTCCTGCCCTCCACAAGAGAACAAACCTTCATCTTCCTCCTCCTAGTTTTGGAGGTTGAAACAGGGCTGCTGCCTGGACCACCTGGTCCCGCCACTGAGGAGAAATCGCCCGCGGGGATTAAAAAGCGGCACTCGTAACCAGTCTAATTTCTCCCTGGAGACAAGACGGGCACCGTGAGCTGCTTGTTGTCCGCAGCCATCTGCAAGGAGCAGGGCATTTGCAAATAAAAGGGGATTAGGACAAAGCCTTAATCTTGTGTTTGCTGCTCATTCCTGCCATGCCCCTCAACAACCAGGACATTTCAATCTAAATGTGCCATCCCAAGCTATGAGTAAATTAAAAGGAGAAAAAAAAAAAAAAAAAAAGAGAGACCCATATAACTAAGAGGCGTACGAAGTTGGGAGGTTAATTTTGGAGCAGCAAAGCCCCAGGAGCAGGCAGAGCCACAAGGCAGTGAAACGAGAATGACTACAGGCCAAGGCAGCACCTAAACCCAAACGGGCTCCGAAAGAGAAGTAACAAGGTGGCCCCAGAGAGCAGGAGAGAGGAAACAGGGATGRCCACCATTTGCTCAGAAATTCAACAGCCGCTTTCCCACCAAACTCATCTGGGGAAAGAAAAATAAGAAATGCATGGCTCTGAAGTTGGTACGGAGAACATCTCATCGCTGCACCTCATCTGCTTTCTCTTTCATTTTGCCTAATGGAGTCGGTGGTGGCACATTGGGTTTTCAAAGACCTGCCTGAGAGTCCATTTCGCATTGCCAGCACTTGTCATCAGCCACGCAYGCCTGAAGACTCCTCGTCTGCTTCTAACTTCTCCAGCTTCACTTCACTGGTGTCAAGATGGGAAAATCCCTAGGCACTGTGATTCCGTAACGTGCACTAAATCTAAACTGCTGATGTAGAAATAGCCCTTGTACAGTAGACCAAGGTTTCCCACCTCCCAGCAGGATTTATCTGGCTTTGAAAATAAAGTAGTTTTTTACAGCAAAATGATCACAGACCTGACCAGCTGGTAAGGACTTGGGGATGGCCATGGGGAACCACCTCCCTCCTTTTCCAAACATCTTGGAAAYCAAACCAAAGGCTGAACTCAAAAAAACAACCCAGGCGCTAAACCCAAGTGCTGAACGCAAGTGCTGAACTCAAGTATTGAACCCAAGTGCTGAACCCAAGAAACCAACCCAAGTACTCCTCAAGCCAGGCTCTCCCTGGGCACCCGCTGTCATGCCACTAGTTTAAATCACTTTTTACAGACAGCTCACGGATCAATGGAGTGCAAAGCATGACCACAGAGAGGAATTAGCATCTGCAGCCCTATGCTTACACTAGTAAATATGTCTGTAATGGTTACAATGGCTGTTGTGTTTATGGGGGTTTATAGCAAGCCTATCAACCTCTAGAAGTTGGGGGTTTATAGCAAGCCTCTAGAAGTACAGGGGGAGACACTGTAAAAAAAAWGAGGAAAAAAAGCATTTCGATCAGCTGAGCCCTCGTGGTGGGTGCTGACACAGCAGAGATTTGGCTCTGCCTCCTCTCTGCAGGTCTGCTAATGAGCTTGCCAATTAAGAATCAACGTGAAGGCTAGTAAACCACACAAGCTTTAAAGATAAAATCTCTATAGTTTTACGTCCCCATGGCTACCTGAGACTAAGTTTGGGACTAAGTCTTGGGTTGTTTTGTTTCAATTTTTGCTTTCTTTTAAGGAATCAAGGACAGTTTGGGTGAAAGAATCTGGGAATCTAACTCCCTTGCACTCCTCATACCATCWGCAATTAATTGGGTGTAGTTTACAAAAGCAGAAGCACAGGGATAAATCCTGCACAGGCCCAAATTCCCCAAGTCTCCCAAGTTCCGCTCCCCAGCAGCTGCCCACCATATTCGCACACCATGGTGACACCGGGATGKGGTGCAAATGTCCCACCTCCTGGTCGCTGTTTCCAGTGCCCTCATAATTCCAAGAGGCCAAATGCATCCCAGGACTACTCAGGATCACTCATGTCCAAGGAACTGCCAGCAACAAAAASGAGCCAGACTTCTGGTCTAGATTTTCTTCGCCATCTATCAGGCCCCCATTTATTTCGCCACACCGAGAGATGAGGAGCCCTCTGGAAATAACCTTTAACAGAAAGCTCCGTTACYGAAATAAAGAAATGCCATCGTTTCTCTGAAACCGTATTCTTCTGCTGAAACTAATTACGAGAAAGCTGTTGCTTAATGAAAGTTTGCTTTAATATGACTTACGTTATTCATAAGTTTGCTTTGGACAGCATCCAACTTTTTAAAATTAAATATTAGCAGCCCACGAGCCTATCAAACAAACCTAAGCATGACAGGTTAGTATTTTAGTAGCGTGGTTTTTTTCTTCTTTTTTCCTTTCCCCCTCCCAAGTTTGGCCCCCTAATTCACTTGCTGCTTCCAAGCCCGCAAATTCCGATGGCTCGGGAGAGGACGTCCCACTCAAAGGGCTCAGAAGCAAGGGTGCTCAGAAACACCGATGGGTGCTGCAATTTACTGACAGTGTTCCGGGTTTTGGGGTAAGCAGGGAGCAGATCCAGGCTTTTTGCCATGAGGAGGAACACACAAACGATCCCATTCAGACACAGCCCTGACGCAGCCTTTAAAAATGCACAGGATAAAGAAGATAACATCCGCAGGGCAGTCGGGACTGAAGGGCTGATGCCTTCTTTCAGCCTTCGTTTAGGCTGATCCCTACAATGAAGGGATTTTTTTTTATGGATTTTCATGGATAATTTATGGATTATCAGCAATGTCCGTGTTTACTGGGTCTTTGTTTCAACACTTCAAGCAGAAGCAAATCATGTCCTGCTTCCCGTATAGCATTATAGGCCCGTATGGCCTTATCTGCCTCTAGAACAGCATTTCCAAGGTGCTTTGTCCAGAAAATCTGCTGGGGCCTGCGCATCTCTGTCAAAAAAACCCAAGGGCTGCAGGTATTGACCACTTTGCAGACATAGGTACTTAGGCTGGTATGGAAAAGGCAGTGCAATCAGGGCGGAGGGACAAGCAGACAGGGCAAGAAACTCTCCTCTTTCTCGCTTTTGCAGCATTTTCAACAAAAAAAACGTTGCCTTTTGCCTCAGGGAATGGACTTAATGATGTAAAAGTCTGCAAGCAAAACAGGGCTGTTGTTCAGGCACTAATCCGCAAGGAAAAGCAGGGATTTCTAAGAGCCAGAAAAGGCCGATGCTGTAATTTATGACTTACTCACATTAAGGATTCAGTGCTATAAATCAAGCTTGCCACATCCTCATGCCTCGTATGAATACACAGCGGCTTTGCACAATAGCATCCTTCTTGCACACACTTGCGTTGCATTCTCCAAATGAACGTGCACAGAAAATAAGTTTGTTCCGTGAAACACCCAGAGTGATCCTCTTAGAGGCGAGTTTTAGAGGAAAAAACCACTACTTTCAACCAACTCTTCACTYCAGAGGTCCAGACATGACCTTAGAGCCTCAGATTCTCCCTCTGGTGGGTGCCTGGCCCAGAGCATCCCAGGCAATCCCAGGGCAATGTTGCTCCATGTGCTTTCTGGCACGAAGCGGGTTTGGGTACCCGAAACAGACAGCGCTCAGCTCTGCACACGACTCCTCCTGTAACTAAAGGTTTACATTCGGAGCAACCCAGCTGCAAAAATATTTGTCAGTGCTTCATTAATGTCAAACGAACCCTGCAAGCATGTGGGTTTTCTTAAGAGACGCTTGAAAAGCAGGGTCTTTTTTTGGAATTTTTTTTTCTTCTTTTCTGTCTTGAGTTTTTTCTCCCATTCAAGCCCGAAGGCTGGTAGCAATTTAGCACAATTTGCAACTGGGACAGTACGCAGAAAAATCAGCGGACATGCACTTTTGCCCAAGTGGTTTTAAGTTTCTACCTGCAGACAGCGGTGCATTTTGCCAAGGTCTTGCAACACCCTAAAGGCAGGACATGGATCCCTGGGGATTTATTAMGGCTCAGCCAAAGGACCCGACCGAAAGGGAGCGGGGAAGATGTAAGTCGCACACGGACATAAAGCCCAAGGGGCTCAAAGCAGCATGCGGGATTAAAAGCAGTGCTGGATTTCAGTGATGAAGTACAGAGAAGCAGAGGACRCAATCGTGCCACTGCTGCAACACTCTGGGTCTTGCTCTTAAAGGAGGGAAGAGTGTCGGGACTCCCAGGTATGTTATTTAATGGCAAAMCAAGAACTGCTCCCATCACTTTTGCCATACTCCAACAGCACAGGACTGGGAGAGGTTTCTCCCTTCGCAGAGGAAGGTTCAGGAAATTACATCCCAGCCAACCCTTCCCCCATCTTCTTGCCAGCAAATCCTCTAAACTCCCAAAATGCCAGGAATTAAATGCTAAGGTTGGCAATCTGTCACTGACATATGTCCTAGTGGCTTTTTTCTTCCCGACCATGTCCCAAGATAAGGCTGCCATTTTGGCCGTTAGCAAACRAATTCCTCCGTATTTGCCAGTTTTTCTTCCTTCCTTTCCTTCTTCTCCTCCTCTAATCAATGGGATTTCCTAYGCTGTCCTTTGAGCTGCTTTACCAATTCTTGGGAAAAGAAAACAAGGACTTGGAGCTGCTTGGAGGCATACTCTGACACACTCTCAGCTTCCCGCAGAGACTTGGGACTCCAGGAGAAATGTTCCCAGGGAACAGCAGAAAYGAGGCAGGCACTGAGATCACTGGTAATCCCAGAAACCTTCACGGCTTCTCTGCAAAAGTTTCAGCTTGGAGCACCATGAAGAAAATCCAACCCAACCTTAATCTGAGTGTCCACCAGGCACTAGATGGGCTCGRATGGAGGGAGAATATCCCAGATTTGGAGAAGAGAGGAAAACTTGACCTCTGGGAATATTCAATGCTTCAGATAGATCCACATATTTACACACTATGTGGAAAGTGTGAACGSATACTACCTGGGAAGCCCTTCTCACAGCAGCTCCTCCACACAAGGGCTGCCGAGTTATACCCTCTCCTCCTYTTATTCCCTTTTCTTTTAAATTGACCTTTTCAAGGACAACAGGGACTTGTGAGGGCTTTTGGGGTCCGCAGACTGTTCCCACTGAAATCACCCTCACTCACAGATGCTCTCTAAACCTTCAAATTCAGTCCCAAAGCCACCAACCCTGCATTTTTTTCTTGCATAGGCAAGATTTCTAAGTTGATGATGGGGAGGGTTTTCATTCTGCAAGCTCCCCAGTATAACAACCTCCTTGGCCTGCACCAGGAGTACTATCTATCCCATTTAATGTGATGGCTGGAGAGCTAYATATCCATTAAGCCACTTTTATTCCAACAGAAAGAACTTCCAAACAGGAAGGGTTTCCTCAACACCATTAAGTTGCACTAGAAGAGCTTTCCTAATATCYTATTTATTGCAAAGCAGCACACGCCTAGGAATCTTTTCACAGAATCACASAGAATCACAGAACAGTTGAGGTTGGAAGGGACCTCCAGAGATCACCTAGTCCAACCTCCCTGCTCAAGCAGGGAGCACTACAGCACAGGGCACAAATGCCAGCCTACAATTACATCCCCATGCTGATGCACATATGCACTCTCCCTGTCTGACCTGTGCTCTGGGTCCAGATACGTGGAGATCAACTTGAATTCGCTGGCTCGAGTGGAGAAAACACACGGCTAGACAAGCTCACAAGTTCCCTTCTCCTYCTAAGGGAGCTGCAGTGATTCAGCTCCCTGCTCTGAGGGCTGGGATAGGGGAGAGCYTTCCAATTGCCTCCCTAATTCACTAAAATTCATTAAAATCCATCTGTCGGTGAAGCTCTCTTAAAGCTGAGCGAGCACTGCCTGCATTAAAGAAACCAAAAAATGCTTCTCACTGAGGTCCCTTGGTCTCCCGCCCTCATGTGTGGCTGGCATGGACCTGCTTGCTCCTCAAAATGTAGCTCTTCCCTTGGGAATGTGCTTCTTTCCCATCTACGTAAGACAGTGGGGAAATAAATTCCAAGAAAGTCACAAATCACACCATTTACTCACTGCAGACGCATCCAGATCCCTAACCAAAAAATTTAAGTAACTAACTCGTTACTCATCCAGACACTCATAGGCTGACTATAAACAGCAGAACAAGTCCCTTCCTGGGTGGCTCTGGAGCACATCTCTCTGATTTTACTCTTGTCCCTAGCTGCACCCGACCACCTTCCAAACAGAAAGCAGCCAGGYGGCTACCATTCATTACCTTTTAAATCCCGTCGCAGCTTCCAAAGAGACCTGACRCGAGCCTTCAGCATCGCCCCACAGCACCTCCCACGAGGCAACTTGGGAAGCATGACGTGGGCGGCGTGCTCCCAGTTTTCCATTTGCCCCAGCACAAGGATCTTTGCTCCGTTGGCAGGAGGCRGCCGATGGGCATCAGCACCTCACGTGGTGACATTTTCCAGAGCCTCCCTGCTCATTTTTAGAGAGGAGAGTCGGAGGGCAAAGGGATTTGGGGTGTGTGTGTGGGGGGAAGCGCTGGAATTTCATCGCGTCTGACCAGTTTGTCAGCCTCACTGTAAGGTGTGCAGGCAGAGCCGCCTGAATTAACAGGATCCAGCTAACAGAAGTAAAGCAAAACAAAAAATACKGTAAAAGCCCCTGCTTCCCAGATCTGGTGTCAAATTAAGGCTGCAAGCAGTTTATCCCGACTAACCCGCGCTCAAGGATTTTGTCTTCGCTAGCCCCGTGAGCAGTGCTAACCATTTTGCTCAGAGCCTTCAGAAATCATATAAATGTCACACAAGTTGGGTTCATTTTTATTTTTAAGTTTTTTTTTTTTTAATTTAAGTATCTCTCAGCTCTGAGAAACCCGCACTTAAAATTTCAGTCCTTTGCACAAGGGAAACCAAGCAGGGGCAGGGGCACCCAAGCGTCGACAGACGCCTGGCTTGTAACTCTGCTTTGATGCCAACAGCTCCAAGTCATGGAGCCTTAAGGGAATTAAAAGCACCAGGGAAAAGGGGAAGCTTCCAGGGTCTTATTACTCTTTTCCTGGATTAATCACTGCCCTCGTTAAAGCTCCCCCGTATAATTATTAACCAAATTGTGCCTGACCTGGAAGCTGAGGGGAGGCTGGCTTAGCTACTGCTTGGGTGAAGGAATAACTAGGGCTCCCAGGCACCAACGGTCAAAAATCCAAACGTCGAATTTCCAAACACGAAGCTGAGATGCAGCCAGCTCTTCCGCTGCTGCTGGTGCATGGAAAACCCCCCAAAGAATGTGCCTTCACTGAGAGCAATACGCCCCTAAACCATGGGATAACACGCTTGGAAGCAACTTCCCTGCCAGCCCCTTCAACACAGGTGCCATGAGGTCCAAGGAGATGCCACCAGCAGCAGAGCTCGATCACAGGAGGCTTCCCGTGGTTCCCTGGGTAAACTGAAGCAAAACAGGCAGTTCTACTTCCATGTGAGGAACAACTTAATTCCTGCGAGGGTGACAGTGCCCTGGAACAGGCTGCCCAGAGAGGCTGTGGAGTCTCCTTCTCTGGAGATTTTCAAACCCACYTGGATGCCACCCTGTGCCATGTGCTCTGGGTGTCAGAAGCTACAGCAGGAGCTTCCAGCCTGCTGCAAAAAAAAGCCTTGCCAAGATCTTCACTTGGAGCCCTGGGCTCCTTGGCACGGATCAATCACCACCTAAGACTTTGGGCCCAAAGGCAAAGGAGAGCAGGCCAGGAAAGGTCAGATAGATGCCGTTCCCAAGCGTATGCTACAGGATTTTCCTCCTGCTGCTCTTTTTCCTTTTCCTTGCGCTAACTTACAAGTCATAAAAAATAATAAATTCAGACTTATGTCCTGATAAATGAAACCGCAGCGGAGCATGGCATAATTTCTCCTCCTTTGCTGCCGTCTACCTTGGCTTTCCTAATTCATGCCATATTTAATCTACGCGTAGGAAGCCCACATTTGTTTCTAATAACAGGAAGAAAGTAATGAGATGTCAAGGAACAGTTTCCTTAGGCCAGAGACTTCAAGGTGCGTCTGGCAGCTTGTCCCACATTTACTGTGTGTGTCAATGTTAAGATTTTTCCAAGGAGCAACTGCCCATTTAAAATAATTATAAGCTGTAGCTTAAACCTGAGCTGCACGTGGGCTTATGATAAAACACTTACAGCATCATCTGCCTTTCAGMATCAGCCCTGTATCAGGAAACACGTAGGTCCAGATGCTGCACTAAAACAATCAGGAAAAGCTGAAAATGAGTGTAAAAATTCCTTCAGCTAATGGAGAGTGGTCACRCTGCTTAATACAACAGCAACTGCAGTGGCAGTGAAAGGCAAGGCCAGACTCTATTCAGCTCAATGCATGAGCTGCAGTGACTGCCATTTGTGTGTCTATSAGCTTCATCTATCAGGGAATTAGAAATGCTGCCAGTGCCAGCAGCTTGCGGGTCTTCCATGCTGTCAACTTGTCTTCTGACACTGCTTTTCTGAGATTTTTTCCCCCCTTCTTCTAGGAAAGAAGTCTTCCTCAGCCATGGAAAATCCCACTTTGGGTGAGTGGGCAACCCAGCTCTCGTGGATCTACAGAAGAACTCAAAGCCTGGCCATGAGTAGGAGGAGAAATTGTCCAATTTTAGGGTTCTGACATGCATCTCACCAGCTCCTTACATCCCCAAGGTGTGCAATGGGCAGCRTTATTCTGAACGAAATCTCAATGCATTTCAATCTGATTTAGGCCATGACACTCTGCACTAGATTACAGTGCTTCCACGTGCGTGAATTCACACAGATGCTGCTACACCGATGTTGGCAGAGCTGATTTTAATCTCTGAAGAACTGGTGTCCACTATTATTAAAATAAACGTGAATTCCTCCCTTCACCATCAGTTTGAAAATGTGATATCCAATGCACATGACGGCACATTTCTTCTCCTACATTCGTATATCTTTCTGTGCTTTTTGCTCACTAAGTTGGCTGATCAGAACCTGTGAGATGTTTTCATAGTGAGYTCCATTCTAAATCAGCACCCAGTTTTATACCAGAAACCCAAGAGAAACGGAAGCCTATTGTAAATTTAATTGGTCTAATGGGATATCTGGAAAGCATCAGTGTCATCGAAGCCCTAAGGACYGACCACGTCAGACAGGCAGCAGTCATAGAATCACAGAGTCATTACAGTTGCAAAAGACCTTCAAGATTGCCAAGTCCAAGCGTAAAGTCAAGAAGCAAACCTGCCAGTGCTTTTGGAAAGCTACCTTACAGCCTGGAAGCAAAGCATCCAGGCAGTCCCCCAGAGTGGGAAGCGAGTGCTGGTGCTCATCTGAAACATCCATTAAATAAAAACACAGCAATAACGTCGTSTTTGTCTGTAGGTGGTCAGGAAATAACAAGTTAAAGCTCTGAATAGCCCTGACTTCTCAATAACTCATCTCAGTGGTCATTAACCRGTTGCCAAGACAAGCCCAATGTTGTGTCACATGTTCACAGGTGTCCTCCACGTCCTCCCCCTAAAACAGCATCACATCATCATGTGGGTACAGCCATTGAGGACAGGTCTCTCCATCACCCACGATCTTCCCCTTACCCTCGCGCAGCACTGAAATGCAAAGGATGAAAGACAGAGTCACAGAATCACAGAGTGGTTAAGGTTGGAAGAAACCTCTAAAGATCATCTAGTCCAACTCCCATGCTCCAGCAGGGACACCTAAGAGCACTGGGCATAGGGTGGCATCCAGGCGGGTTTTGAAGATCTCCACAACCTCTCCGGGCAGCCTGTTCCAGGGCTCCATCACCCTCACAGGAAAGAAGTTCTTCCTCATATGGGGATGGAAATTCCTGTGTTTCAATTTGAAACCAGTATCCCTTGTCCTATCACTGGCCCCTACTGAGAACAGTTTGGCCACATCCTCCCTACAATCATTCCTCAGGTATTTATACATATTGATTATATCCCCTCCCAGCCTTCTCCTCTCTAGACTAAACAGGCCCAGCTCATTTAACCTTTCTTCATAAGATGGTGTCCAGTCCCTTAATCATTTTTGTTTCTCTTCACTGGACCCTCTCTAGGAGCTCCACATCCCTCCTGTACTAGGGAGCCCAGAACTGCCCACAGTACTCCAGGTGCAGCCTCATCAGGGCTGAGTAGAGGGGCAGGATCCCCTCCCTCGATGTGCTGGCAGCACTCCTCCTGATGCAGGCCAGGATCCCATTGGCCTTCTTAGCTACAAAAGGACATTGCTGGCTCATGGTTAACTTGCTGCCAACCAGGACTCCCAAAATCCCTCTTCAGGGAGCTGCTTTCCAGCAGGTCGGCACCTAATCTGTACTAGTGCCTGAGATGGAGTCCTAGGCTAGGGCTCAGTAATGATTCACAAACACAAATATCCAGCCTGACACTATGCTGAGTATCTACCAATACCTCTAGACAACATGAAAGCAGGGCCTAAAATGCAGGTGGTAGAATACCCAAAATCCACAGATGAAAAGCACTTCTTTAAAGTTTCTATTATTGCCCAGTCTGCAGGACAACGCATTCGCTTGTTAAGCGAATGGGAAGGTTGTGGGAATCAAATGATGGATTTTGAAGTACAGCCCATGTACATCAAACCAATCCACTTTTTGATAAAAGAAAAAAAAAGCACAGGTCTTAAATGCAGGGAGCAGAAGAGGGAAGTTTTAACAACAACAACACACAGTGATTATTATTATTAATATAATTTTAGAGTAATTATTGTTTATAAAACCAGGCATTTGCTGCACGCCAGGCTGTTTTGATGGGACCTGATAGATGCAAAATTCTTTCTGCTATCTCCTTTTTTAATWGCACAGCTTTATTTAAGACATACATAGACTTCATGTCATCAGCACCCTCAAGTCCTAAAGGCAACTTTCAACAGCCTTCCTTTATTTAAAAAAGCTGAACTCCATAGGTATCARTTTTCCATTGCCATCCAGCTTTGTAACTCTTTCCTCCCCTCCAAATAGGGTTTCAGGCAGATAAACAAGTCCTGCCAGGAGGTTAATACTGAGGCCATCACAAAACTTTCCATGCAAAATAAATTTCTAACTCGCTTTTCAGAAAAGAAGATGAAATATACATATGGAAAAGTTCCATTTGAGGTCTCCAAGGGTCAACATTTCCCATACAAATTGCTACAACCAGAGCTCCTCAGCAAGCAAGGGGGAAGCACATTCATCCTGCCACACTATGGCACTGAGAAACAGAGGAAAACTTGGAAGAGTCGGAAGCACCTGAAGCCGGAAGGTGTGGGAGCCTGTCTTGCCTTAATGCCTAATGCAGGGAATGCCCTGAGCAGGGAATTGCAACTGCAGTTTGCAGCAAGGCACTTTGCAAGAGGACAGTACTGAGCACCAGTTGAGCACATGAGCACATGTATTTCCATCCAGTTAAAAACGACCTGAGATGGAGTTCTGTGAGTCCTAATGTGGATACTTAATGTATTTTTTGTATAGGACAATTGAGTAAGGAAGAAGAGAGACAAGAAAAAGACAGGGTTCCTCCAGCAAGCCCAGGCATGAACCTCCCAACAGCCACAGTTAAGTCTCTGCTTTAATGCCGCACATGTTTTGCGTTACTCGTTACTGACTTTTCAGACTCATAAAAAGGAAAAACTAAAACAAAATTTCAATGAGTCGTCGTTCAACGCATCATTCTGGGCCTATAATCCAGCAAACTTTTATAACATAGACTTATTTAAACACAGGTTTCACCTTGCTGAGGTCAATGAGCCCTGTAACAGGCTGCTCAGAGAGGTTGTGGAGTCTCCTCCTCTGGAGATCTTCAGAACCCACCCGGATGCCACCCTGTGCCATGTGCTCTAGGTATCCATGCTGGAACGAGAGGCTGGACTAGATGATCTCTAGATTCTGTGATTCTGTGAATGACATTGAGCAAGGAAGGAAAAGCTTTGAATCAGGGCAGGTCTCTGCTCATGGAAAAGGCAAAAATCCCATCGAGACCTTGGGGAAACACAGAGCAGACATCCGTCACAAGCGCCAGCACGTGGAAATTCTTTCCACCTTGGAAATTTCTTGCATTTTCTGTGAGAAAATTAAAAATCCCAAGCAACGCAGGCATTTCTGTCATGTGTGGCAAGTCGGTGAAATATCCAAAATATCCGAAACGGAGACTCCGGTTAATGCAAACTTTGTCTGGCCGACGGTTGCAGCATGAAGTGCTAACACCAAAGGGGACTCGGGCACAAACGGATTTAATCCACAGCGTTTTACACAGAGCAGCAAAACGCAGGAAGGCCCCCCAGCAAGCAAGTATCAAATAAAGGATTATCTCTGTGAAAAAAAAAGCAGCTGTTGCAGGAAGAATCCAAACAAGCTACTTGCCATATCCAAGAGGAACGTGTCTACCTGTTTGAGCTAGAAGGAATATCAGCAATCATTCCACTTACGATCAATAAGTAACAGCAGCTTGATGCCTAGGAAGAAACCTGTCCCAGGGATGCTTTTTTATCCCCCTTTGCTTACCTCCAGTTCAAGGGTAGACCACTTGCAGCCCTGAATCGCTTTGAAAGCCACATGAACCCAGACACAGCATTCCCAGCATCCTGGTCCAGCTCCTGTAATTGCAGCTTTTTCTGTGACTTCATGATTTATTCATGTCGGGATGAACTCCGAAGTCTGGTGTATCACTGTGATCCCCACACAGCACACTGTTAGCTTTAAAATTTCATAAATCACCGTGTACTTGACAAGTTGAAAAGTTAACAAGGGTTATAAAGCAGCAAAAAAAAATAAAAATAAAAATAAAAATCTCTCTTATCAGCTCAGACYCCAAACTCAAAGCTCTTCAGAAGCACTGCTTTTCCAGGCAGGAAAGAGCAGGAGTAGCTTCATGTTTAAGACTCCAACACCGCCCTCAAAGGCATCTAAATCACATTAATCGTTATAATTTTAATAGTATCTGTGTACTCGGATATATACGCTCAACGCATCTCTACTAATTTGGCACCCTTCAGCATATTGAGGATGCAGAAGTAACTCTCCAACTGCAGCCTGTGCAGGACAAGGTGCTTCGTCACTTCGACTCTGCCAGCCGTTACTTCTAATTAAAAGCTAACTCATAAATACCAATTTTATTGTGAGGTCCGTAGGGTAAATAAATTCCAGCAGTCGGTAAAACCCTCGCGACGGAAATTACCTTTAAAAAATGCCTTTTCATTTCCAAGCGTGGCTTCCTAATTAAAACAGTCGTTTCCCGTACATATCCCGGCAGCTCCGGCTGCAGTAATTCAGGARGCTCCAAAAGGGCGACTCATGACCAAGCCATTAAAAACCACTCCTCACCATCAGCCATGAGACATCAGTCCAAACCTTTTCACAGACATCAACAGAGGATTAAAATCCCGCGTTGTCATGCAAATTGCCAGGATTTACTGAGCAGAGGAAGGATGGATGGAGGATCGGACAGCTCAACACAGCAGAAAAAAGGTGAACGCCACAAGCTAAGCGCCAGATATTGAATTATTTGATATTTGAATTATTTTCTGCAGTTTTAGAGCAATGCAAAGGGGCGGTGTTGGGGTTTATATTTGAAGCGCCATCCGCGCCACTTTCTGAACCGTATGGTGAGGAAACCTGGCCCTAAACGTCCCAAAACGTTGGCTTGAAACATTAGCAACGGGCCTTGTGGATTTAGCAGTTATTTATTCTCCAGTCCAAGCACTTAAAAAATTAATTACACGCTCTAACAGAGCTGCTTARTATATAGGCAATCTATCCTATAAAACACTGCCGGGTTCTTTTTGTGCCCCTTCCCTCCTCACCTTGGCAATTACCTTCGCAGGTTCGTTAGGGGACATTAATGCCTGCGAAAGGCACAGACGGCAAGAGTTAAAGCGCTGCTTCAGTGCAGCGTGTTCAATTCCTGCATCGCTGAGTGCTAATTCTCTCCTTAAAAAGTGGTGCAGTTTTATGGGCTTTTGCCCCAGGACAAACTCTTGTGACTCGTACCTTTCTGGGCAACAAAACCCCACTGGCTGAAGGGCTCCATCCTGCATCGTGACGCACCAAGTTGGGGCGTTTTGCGAGGTTTTAGGGTCAACGCATCCTGATGGAGAGCCGCCTTCCACCTCTCCTCAAGTGACTTGCAAGAATTCTGCACATGCAGAAAGCAGAAGGGGACAGGAGGGTGCCCGAGAAAACACCAACAGGTATTTCTGCRTGGAAAAGGTAAATTAACACAGAGAGGAGGTGAGACCAGGTGAACTGCACTAATCCATGTCCCGCAGTCTCTAGGTGGTAATGCCCAAGGATCACCCAGGACTTGCTTCTCATCCYCTTTAGATACCCCAAAAAGGGAGCAAAGTGAGGAAAGAAATGCCAGCCCTTTGAATTCCCTTCTGCTTTGCAAGAAACAAAACTTCTCCTAGAAGAAACAGGCCTCAATTTAACGAAGCAGAAAGCTCTTTGCTCAAATATCTTCTTCCTGCTACAGCAAGCAGGACTCGACTCCCCTCTCRCTCACAATAAGACGTAGTGGAAACTGCTCCTGCATTGAGGCCAGATGAAGGCTGCCTATAACAAATATTTATGACCTAGATGTAGACGGATATATATGCAAGAGCAAAAAACGCACCACAAAACCTCTGCCGAAATTATCCATTTCAGACTATTCCCACATATTTGACTGCAGGCCAGCACGGTCTCAGCTGGAGCCCCTTTGCTAGGCAATAAGTGAAATCTCAATCCTCTGATATTTGAATATAATATTGACTTTTGAATTGCTATTTTAACGGCGCTGCTAAGCAGCAGGCATATAAATGCAGTATGCAGGGATTATTTGATGTATTTCCAACACTGGGGTAAAGGGGAGAAAAAAACCTGAAAAAACCATGGAATTATTTTAACTGCAATGTGCCCACTATTGCCTGGCCTTCTTTCTAACATGACTTTTYCTCCTTCCAGGTGCGACAATAAATCTGTCTTCTTCTCTTCATTTTACAGACTCCAGCCTGTGGGCATTTGCTGAGGTATGTGCCTTAATTTCTGATGTTTCGGATACCAAATGCCTCTTCCTCCTCCCAGAGGTGCCTTGAGCATGCAAATCCACCAAATAAATTAAAAAAGAGGCTCAAGACCTTGGGCACGTTCTAAAGGGCCTTATACTGTGCTAGACAGCTGTGTTTCCATTTTTGCACTGCACTGATCTGTAGCTTGCCTGGACAAAAGGGGGAAAAGCCCCTACCTATTCTCTACCTATTCTTCAACTCATCACTTTTACCGAAAAGATACAAAATGGGAAGAGTAAAAAGRGGGAAAGGGAAAAATGTCCTGAATGAGCAGGCTGCTCCCACCAGGCCCAAAGGCCACACCGGAGGCATCACCTCCTTTGCTGTGATGGTGGAAATCCCATGGATTGCCTGGAGGTGGCAAGGCGAGCCCCTTCAAGGTGACAAACAAAYCAGCAAGAAGCTCATTATTAGCTCAGCTCGTATCCAATTTTGCAAAATACCTAAATAAGTGACTTTTTGCTTAGCTCTCGATGCAAAGCGGGAGTTACAGCCACCTAAACTGCTGTCTACCAGCAGGTAGAACTTGCTTTGCGCTCGCAGCAGTAACAAAACCTGGGGGAAAAAAAAGCCCTTTTGCTTCAGGCTTTCTCACCCTATGAAGCCCATGCATCTTCTCTGCACATCTTTAAATAGTTTGCAGATGGAATCAAAATGGCTGTTCCAGGCCCGAAAGGGACAGAGTTTTTTTTCTTTTCAGAAGCAACTACTGCAACAAATCTCCCAGAAATCTTTTATCACCGTTCCACGGCGAAAGCTCCTCGCGGTAAGTTTTAACGAGGAAGAATTCATTGCATAATTGGACGTAGCTCCAGCCCATTTATTTTAGCTTCCTGAGAAGCAAAACGTAATTCATGGCTCCTGCATAAATTACACGCGGGCACAAGCCATGCGAGGGCTGCGTTGCTGGACACTCTGTGCTGCTCAGCTACGGCACCCTGCGGAGCAGCAGGGAAAGGCCAATGCAGTATCGCTCCGGAGAGCAGGGTGCCCCCAGGAAGATCCCTCTGTGTTGGATCTTCAAGTGGGAAGGACACAGAGATGGGCATGGGATGGATGCCCCCTCTCAGTCACATTTCCAGTTGAGGAATTTCACACACGTTTAGGTCTTTCCAAGCCTCTTGTTTGGGGCACACAGAGCACACGTGGGCCTGTCCCACATTGCAAGGCATGGAGCAAAGCACAATATTGTCCTGAACCACAAATGTGCCTCTGTGCCAAGGGCTGTGGCACACTTGGGYGAGGAGGGCTGACAAAGCAGCCCTTATCTGGAGGGGRAAAAAAAAAATAAACAGTGAAATGTGGGGTTTGTTTGGCTTCAATGCAACAGCAACACCCCCTTCCAGTTGACCTGCATCTGCAGCTTATCACAACTTCAGCAGGAGACAAGGTCAGTGACAACTTGATTTAGCTGCCCCAAGTCTTGCGTGGATGTCTTGGTGATCCCTGGAGCTCAGTGGCAAASATAATGAAATGGCAACCGGGCTGCAGGTTTCTCCTGTTCATTTCAGTTGGTTACGATGTCTGAAAATGTCCACCCGTCTTGAATGAGTGTCTAACTCCTTCCATCCAAGAACATGTAGGTATATTCAAACTGTTCTTCCTCAGTTGCAAGATTATCCATCAGTCTTCCCAGCAAGAAAGAAAACCTGGGCAGTTCCTACATGATAGAGCAACAGGAGGCGGAGCTCTCAGKCACTAGCATTCACTAGGGGTTCAGCAGCAACCCAGCGTTACCACATTCCTCTTCCACAGCAAAGCTCTTTCAAACATGGACACCGCGAGACCTCCTTTCGGCCAACAAACCATCTGGCAGCTCCGAGGGCATCTCAAGCAGCAGTTGTTGCAACCTGGCCCAGCAAACAGAGAAGAGGAGGAGCTAGAAAGCAAGGAAGGCTTCACACCCAAACCTCAGGGTGCTCTGCAGCTGCCCAGGAATGAGGCCAAGCCACAAGGGCATCYCCAAAGACTGCTGGCAAGCTGTGCACATCCATCTGAGGCATCACAGGTGCCCTTTCTTACCTTGTCAGACTGCRACAGCGAGCAGCAGAGTTTGGTTGGCTACTCTGCATTAGAAGTAAAATAAAGTATATAGGAATAAAAATATAGGAAGAAGAGAGACCTCCCCTCCTTGCTTTATTTTCAGAGCTTCAGACTTAACATTTGGAGGAGAAAACYAAGTGCCTTCTTCAAGGGGCTATTTATAACTGGAGGCTATTGAATGGTATCTCTCCCTCTTTCAAGTCCTGGGGTGGTCCCTTTCCAAAAAAAAAAGGTATGACAGCTGCAGGGGACAGAGRAGTGCTGTACCAAGAAAAAGACATGATGAAAAGTGAACCGTAACGTGTCTGTCTCACTACAGAACAGGCCTGGCCGCCTGGCTGGAAGGTTTCCCTTAGACCAGCATCCATCAGGAGATGTTAACGAGCCTCCCCACTGGCCAAGGCTGAGCTGGGTGACCACTTTGGGCCCCCTCCAGCTCGGTGTCCTGCGGCGCCACCCCACATGCCRAAATAACAAGGCAGTTTCTCCTGGTGGGGAGGAAGCACATGTTTTGCTTGGTCAGGGAATCGCACGGGCAAGCGCCACTCCTGCACAGTGCTGTAGTGGAGAATTATCTAGCTAAATATGCTTCTCACTTCCCATATTGATAAGCACTAAGGCACAACTTCTCACACAAATTAGGTCTTCACAAATCAATGCAGAAACAGAGGCCCACTAGGAACATCAGCAGGCAGCCTGGCAATACACAGCGTCGCCAACGAGCCCAAGCACAGCGCTCAGATCACARTACAGTCATTTTCCTGTGCAAAACTGCCAAGGAACGACTCACACTGCATGTTTGCAATTACCCCAATGACATAATTCTGTGACTACAAAGGATAAGCTCACCTATTAAAGAACAGTGCTTGAAGTGCTCCTCATATTAATCTTCCATGCTCTTTAAGTCATTTATGGTTACTTAAAGTTTTACCATCCTAAAAATTCTTCCTAGGCTGAACCAGATGTTAATCTTCATTAAAAAAATAAAAGAAAACGTTCTTGAACCCAACAGAGAGATAGCATAATTGATTAATAACAAAATTTTCTATCGTGTCATCTTTGAAGGATAGTTAGGGAAAACTCTCTCATGAAATATATTTTTGAAGTATTACTGATGTCTGAATTTCCTTGATTTTACTACTTTTCAGTGCTTGCACTCCGTAACAAGCTTCTTTTTATCCTTCAAAAACCACCTTGGAGAGACAGCTGATCACTGCAGTAACTGCATTATTAGTAACAATGCTACCTTGAGACACTAAATCAACCCAGTCCTTCAGCTAAAACTACAAATAAGAATTCATAAGCCTGCAAGCAGCCCAATTCCTGATCCTGGTGAGGTCACTGGGAACAGTTGCCGCTGGATTTCCAGAATCTGGCCCACTGCAAACTTTACAAGAATTATTGCAGAATGAAGAAACCAGACACCCATCTGTAAATCCAGCACACATCTTGGTCTCTGGCTTCACCTTGATAATGTAAGACCCAGCATTAGGTATTAGGCTGGGAATTTGTACAGCCTCACTAGTATCACCCTCTACAAAGCAAAACATACTCTGGCCAACTATTAACAAAAGAGCATTAAATATTTAGACAGCTTTGCTGGCTTGCAAAATAATCCAAAATTAGTGCCTGAGAGTATTGCATTCCGCAGCAATGTTATTTCACATGTCATTATGTGTAGCAGCAACCTCTACAGCTGGGACGCAGGCAACTTTTGCATTCATTTGAAGGGAGATTTCCCAGAGTGAAGAATGAAGAGTTTTGGCCCACAACATGTGAACTTACATTCTGGAATCTGACACTGGCTCTTGAATTACTCAAATGTTTACCCTCCTCTTTGGCATTTTCCCTAAATCCTGGTAGAGGCAAAGCATCTGCCACAAGGTTATGCTGAAATCAGCACAAGGGCCCTCTCGGAAGGGTCCTCTCAGAAGGGATAAATGTGAACCGTTTTACCTTGCAGAGAGACACAAGTAATTTACTAGTAATCGTTTCTCTCCCCTCAAAACCAAACCCTTTTGTACTAAATCACCTTTTTGCTTTCCACATCGGAAAGTTTACATACAGCTTTCCAGGATGTCACTGAAGTGCGAGCAAACTATTTACATTCCTGCCATATGTCTACCGATATCCTGCAGCTGTCTGTCTAATTTACAATTAGATATTGAACTTCTGCTTGCGTAATCATTTGCATTTTCACTAATTGCATGTTTTTAACAAGAGCCAAGTAGATTAAATAATTTTTAAAATATTTTTTATCCCCTTACTCCACTACTTATTCACGTCTATGCATTTCTTTTACTTTCTTCACTCCCACTGTGGGAGGTACAGAACATCCTTCACTGTATTGGAGCCAGGTTTACTTTTTTCCATTTAAACATCCTTCAAAGTACTGTTTTGGGGCTAAACACTGACCAATATATTGGCAAGAAGTTTCTCCACCTGCATACTACATGCAACAGTAATTAATTAAAGCAGTGCATGAAGAGGAACCTACTTTACCACATGAGGACCTGCACTTTCACTACCTCCACAATATTTTTAATATTTAGCCTCCCAATGCCCAAGGTGACTAAAACTATTTATATCTCTAAGCCGGAATGAAATGGAGCCAAAATGTAAACTCCATGGGCTGTTATTATTCAAAGTTATCTCAGGGAAGCTTCTTATTGAAATGAAGGGGTTTCTCACAGGCCAGAAGGAGAATTTCCATCTCTCACCATGAAAATATTTCACTGTCAAATAAGCTAATGAGCAGAAACCCTGAAGCCCTACGGTGCAATGGGAAGCTTTTGCACAGCCTGGGCACTGGAACGGCAGGTAGAAGCTTTCTGGGACCATGACGCCTGTCACAGGGACCCATCTGTACCCATGGCCTGTTGTTTCACATTGCACTTAGCCACGTGCTGGTGGCAAGTTAAAATATCACTGCTGGCATCTCTTCCAGTCATCTTTAAACAAATTCTTCTTTCCAGAATCCCTGGAAGCCAGAATCCCTGCAAGACTCAGCGGACAACCTGAGTAGCACTATGGTCTTCAGGATGAAGGAACCATGATGGAAGGTGCCTCCCAGGGCTCAAGAGGGAGGGTATGCTGTTCTGATGACTACTGAAAAACATGAATTTCGAACCCAGAGAAATTGTCGGAGATTTAAAACCTTTTTTCAATGTTTTCTTTTTTTGTGAAGTAGCACGGTGGGAAAAAAAAATAAGTCACTGCAGGTTAATTAAAACAGTTGCCTTTAAATGACAATGAAAAGTTTCACTTTACTCTTTTTCGATTAAAACATAACACGAAACCCAAAACATTTTATATTAAAAAAAAAAGCAATTTTGGAACTATCAAAAAGATGATGTTTTGACATTTCCATGATTGTTTTTGTGTTATTTTTTTCTCAACAAAAACGCTATGAAAATTGATGACATTTAACAGGCCGTTCTGCTCTGAGGAAACAGCCTTTTCCMGGAGAAATTTATTTCAATGGAATTTTTTTCCTGTTTTGATCACTAATTATTTGAAGACACTGGAGTTCTCTGATCCTGGACATATGACATGGATTATAGTGAAACCAGCTGGAGATTAAATTTCTAACTCACATATGGAGCTCATGACCCTCTTTATGAATCATCACACCGTTTGTTTAATATTTAATGCAGCCCTTTGTTACTCTGAAGAAAATGTTGAACAACAGAGGCCCATAAAAATCAAAATCATGCAGCAAAAAAAAATTCACAGCTCCTTGTAAATCCTCTCCCGTCTTCGGGCCCTCAGCATAAATCTGTCTGATCTAGGTTCATTACGTTGATTTTTTTACCCCTGAGATGGCAAGATAGGATGGAACAGTACATTTTCATATAAACATATCTGATTACAGCCCAGCAGCCATGAGAGATCCCAGTTTCGCCTTTCATGCAAAGGTGAAGTACTAGAGATTAGAAAAGGAAATATTTTTCAGTGCGTTCACCTACTTAAGTCTTAGGAACCTGAGTGGGAAGTTAAAATCGGGCAGCAGAAGAGAAGCACTGCTCTAGATATAATTTTGCCATCTTAAATACATGAATAGCCATGCTAGAGAAGTAATGGTCTCACTTGTGTATCTTTTTTCTCTTCCCCTTAACTCATCAGCTTGTGGGGAAAAAGACAAAAAGACAATCAGAAAATCATCCATAACTAACTATGTATCTCAATGATTGCAAACTTGACTTTGGGGACACTTTAYCTACCTATTTCTCCATAGCTAAAATAAGTAGATTTTTCTTAAGGCTTTTGTACAGCTTTTAAAGAGAGCTGTTGTATTAACTGCTATTAAAGCAACAGTGCCAGATGTTTAAAGCTTACTTGGACCTCCTCGCATGAGCACAGGCAGCAAAGTCAAGCACAAAACTGGTTCCAATTTGGTCAACACGGATCTGCCCTTGTTTCGAAGTCCACAGTTTCTATGCAAGAAGGTTATAAGGTCCTCAGCTTTCTGCAAAGCAGTTTTAACAACAGTTACTGCTGCTTGGGCTTACCCAAGACCATTGGGAAAGGGAAGGCTGCACGCAGGGAAGCCTTTCTCCTTCTGATGGGCTCCCATAACAGCCTTAATCTCCAAGTACTCAGGAAGCACTGCAAACTCTGGGTGAAAATGCCCATTTCAACTCCAAGCTGCCTCATGCAGCATCAGTCAAATTAGATACCAGTTACACGACTCACTGCTTATTATTTTTAACAGATATCCCAGTGCCAGGCATGCCTACATCAGCAGAGAACCGCCACGTCCTGCAGCCTGCTCCTTTGGCAGCAGTGGACATGCATATGGTGAAGAAAGAGGCACCTAGAGGAAAGCTTTTGCTGCAAAATCTGCACTCTGCAGAGTCAGGGATATGTGTCTGTACACACAGAAACACGAGCAGGAAAATCTGGTGCCCACCAATGCTCGTCACTACTGCAGTGGCATCACTCATGCACTCCCTGGTAGCATCAACTACTATTTGATAAAGTTTTGAAATTGGAAGCACCAAGTGAGAGTTAAAGACCAGCCCAGACTCCAAGTCGACATTTCCAGGCCTCTGTGATAGAGAGACTCTGCAGACATGAGGGGGGAAAAAAAAAAAMCAGCRATGCAGCAATTGCTCTTTCCAGAACCACTTGTCCTGCAGGATAAAAGCTCCYTGYACCAACATGCGAAGTCACAGCACCATTCTCCCTCAGATCTCCTCAAAACTCACCTCTGTGATGGAAAAAAGTCTTTCCAATCCTTTSCAAACTCCACCTAACATCATGGATGCACAAAAAAAATCCTGAAGCTCCCTAAGTGCAGACCCACGTACCAGGAGGTGTATGCTGTGTGCATATAAAACCAAGAGGGTTTAACTCACGCACTTTTAGATGTAAAGCAGGCACGTGCTTTCACAAAACCCCTGGGGCTACTGCAGAGCTCGGGCTAAATTTACTGCTTGGGCTGGACTGATTTATTTAAAATAAACAACAGCAGCAGCAAGCACAACCCTGTCACTCTGGATCCAGGCAAACCTCAAATGAGATGCACATGATGTAGGACTCGAGTTCAGACCTCGCAGGGCTCCCAAGGAAGCTCTGGGGCCAATTCAGCTATTTCCCCTGTGGCTGTAGATTGTTCTTAGCCCTCCAATCCATCCAGYGTTCCTGATTTCCTACAAAAACCTCCTTTCATTGAGGAATGACCCTTCTGCCTGTTCAGCRTGATGGGGGTGGACGATGCTCTGCATTCGCAGCCTTAGTCTCTAGAGGGCCTGGATGAGATTTTCAAAAGCACTTAGTGTTGACCTACCTCTGCTCCAGATCAGTCTGATCGTATTAGGTTAACTGTGTTTAAGTTTGGCCATGTATATTTTGTCATAATAAACTTGCCCCCAAGGAATGCTGCTGCTTTAAAATGAGATTACTAGACTCAAGTCTGTATTTATGCATCTCAGTAAAAGAAAGCTGATTTTCTAGGTCCAGTTCTGTGGATTCTGGACCATCTTAAATACTCAGTACTGCTGGAACAGAAGTCAATGCAATCATATCCACAGAAAGGAATCCGTCCCCTATAAACACAGGGCTAGAGGACTGTATTGGCCACCTAATGGCTCAAATCTCTAAAACCTAAAGCTTAACATTAGCAGCAATGTCAAACTAGGCAGAACACTCACGTTTCAGCATCTGCAAATGGCTCTGCACAGTCACCAAATAAATATGTGGATGGGAACTTGTCTTTCACCTCCTCCTTTAAGACACCAGACAATGTGTGTTTCTAAACGGCACAATATACGACTCTCATCTTCCATCAGCAACTTGTGACCAAAACAAGTGACCGGCCTCAGTCCTTAAGGCATTGCCAGAATGGCCAGAGTTGGATGGTTATGGCCATGAAGCTTCCAAGATGTRGCAAGAAACATGCCCTTTTAGAGATGTGGTTTTTTAAAAACTCCTATCTTGAGCTTTGTTCTACTGCATTTTCCCTTTTGATATACATAYATTTTAACAGAATCCATAATTGGTCCATCTAAGTGATTGACAGGGAAGGTGAAGGAACAGCCTGTTAGTCCTGACTGCTGGAGTAATGAATAGAGAAGCTGACACGTTAAATTTCTTCAGCTCCAATTGGAATTAAAAATTATAGACCTTTTTCACATTATCATAATACCAACTTCATCTTAAAAATAGAATGATTCCTTGGGGGTGTATTTATAGTGAGGGAAAAAAACATATCTAATCCTACCATACTTAAAATACCTCCGCATTTTAATATAATTGGGTTGGTATTTTTCCATTCTGTTCATATTTTAGGGGAATTAAGCAGCAGTGTGGGTTCATCTCACCTTTTCAAAAGTTTCATAGCAGAGCATTTGACCATTTCATGAAGAAACACTCTGAAGTTGCCTACAATTTAACCTCGCCTCCTGCTCTCCCCACRCAGGGCACTTGACAGAATGCTCCTTTATGGATTTACTGACCGTCTCTTCTTTGCAACAAGCCACACCAATCTCTGAAGAAGCCTAAAGTTTCCAGCCCATAAAATGTTCTTAATTTGGGCCTCCATCCTTACGCAAGCCACCTCTGCGCAAGACATCATCAAGCTCAAATTAACCAGCTTGTGTGCTCAAAACTGCAGCCCACCAACACAGACAGACTGCATTTAATCTCTCAGTTTATTTTGCCCAGGAGGGAGGGAAGATGGCAAGTTCCAAAGTTTCAGGAGCTTTGTATGGTGCCATGGCCCCTAAGCGCATCTCCCCTTGGGTGGAAGCAGGGGAAGATGCTACCTTCTCAGCAGGCCACCCAATAGGGATCAAGAGGTCCGGGGGAGCAGCCACCTTCCCCAAAATCCTTTTCCCTGTTGCTCGGGGAATAAACACAGCCTTCTTGGCCATGCCGTGTCCTACTGCCCATTCCAGCTCCATCGTTATGATTGCCGCACGTTTTCCACATCTCAACAGAAGGAAAGGCACAGGAACAGAGGAACCTCCACTCCGCAGATCAAACAAAATGAAGCTGCTTTTGCCTCATTTGCTGCAGGGTYAGCACATTGCAACCCTTATCCATCACTGGCATGGTCTTCATTAGTCTGTTCCCCYGCTAAGTAACACGCCTGAAAGCCATCGCCAAAGAGATTATAGTGACGATGCCGTTAATATCCTCTATTCAGTAAACGAGGAGGAAATTGTATTATTCTGGTAACTGCTTAACATCTGCACCACACACGAGGCAAATGGGTCCAAGAAACACTGGTGGTGATGACGATGGAGATGAAGGACATGGAGGCCAAGGCAGCTCCTGGGTCCCCCCAAACGCAGGCCAAGTTTATAACAGGTTGTTTACCTCTTCCATTACATGTGTGTTAGAAGCAGGGTTTGCAGAGCCTGCCAAACCACAMAGACTCACAACACATCCAGCCAGAGACGGGAAGTGGCAAGCTGAGCAGATGTTCCCCAGGAATTAGATTTTGCAAACGAACATTTTGGTTAATGGCCTTCTTGTTCTCAGTGTGTGAAGGATCCATTTAGCTAAAGCTTTTGTCTGCAGRGTTTAGCTGCTTCCATTTAAAGAATGCTGATCCCGGCGTAGCCTCAACTGTTACATCACTGGCACCCACAGGAAACAATACTCCAATATCATCACAAGTGTTTAAGTTACAGCCGCAGCTATAAGAGCAAATCCATCTTATCTGCTCCACTTTGGGCCTCCCAGCAAGAGGGATTTATTTTTTTTGGTGGGGAGAAGCACTTTGTGCAGGGCTATGAGAATCATAGCRTTTCAAGACAGTAAAGCCGCTTTCATTCCATTGAACCCAACTACCTCCGACCTCCTTGACGAGCAACAGAATCACARGATGGTTGAGGTTGGAAGGGACCTCTATAGATCMTCTAGTCCAAACCCCCCGCTCCCGCAGGGACACTCAGAGCACAGGGGGRCATCCAGGCAGGTTTCAAAGATCTGCAGAGAAGGAGACTCCACACCCTCTCTGGGCAGCCTGTTCCAGGGCTCTGTCACTCTCACTGGAAAGTTCTTCCTCACATGGAGATGGAACTGTCTGCGTTTCAACTTGTACCCATTAYCCCTCGTGCTGTCCCTRGCCACYACCGAGGTGAGTTCGGCCCCCTCCTCCCTACAATCATTCCTCAGGTATTTGTACGTACTGCTCAGATCTCCCCTCAGTCTTCTCCTCCACAGGCTAAACAGGCCCAGCTTGCTTCATCTTCCCTCACACATTTCCTCCAACACAGCTCACAGAGGAGATACAGAGGTACAAAGTCTGCCAAGATCCCGGTTTTGCCCCAAAATGCCTCTCCAGTGCCACACAGCATCATAGAACACCAGGGGTCACGAAGGTCCTTAGGAAACCCCCCTCACCACTGCACTGGGCTCCTCTGGAGGCTGAGCTCCAGGCAGGGAAGCAACAGCACCGGCTGCCTCAGTAATTTATGGGCTTTTACTTTGCCCCGTGGCCCCGTTATTACATTGTTCACTCTCCTCAACTGCCTGTGGTTTCTCAATTAATGAGAAATCTTAATGTCACGGCCAAACGGTCAAAAGAAAGAGAAAAAGGAAAGGGAGAAAGAGAGGGGAAAAAAGGCACTGACTGCAAAAGCAGAGCATGCTACTCGTGCCCTCCGGCCCTGATAGCTCCTACGCTGGCCCAGCCACTTGGAGAATAGAAGYGCAGGCTAAAATTTCATGGCCTGCTTGCTGGTGCCAATGGCAAGAGCCGGATGAAAGGGGGCTCTTGCCAAGGAAGAAACGCGTTCCACCTTCGAGAACCTCCAAAATTCCCCCTTTAGAGTGCAAAAATATAAAAACAAAAGAGCCAAGTGCAGCTCCTCTCTCCTCAAGGGGCTAAAGTTCTTTCGAGCGGGTTGCGATGCCACACACCAGCACGCCAGCAGGGTCTCGAGGCCCTCGAGGCCACACGCCAGGAGGATCTCGAGGAATTAGGGAGCTCTGCGTCATCCTCATCTTGCAACTCCCTATCCCAGCTGGAAAACAAAAATGTAACTCATACTGYTGGAGAGGCTGCTGAGAATTAACACGTTGATCAACATGCAGCCTCTCCCACTCAGAGCACTGCTCACGCTTCAACTTTAAGCCTCCATCTACCGCTTTTAAGCAACCCATAAAGAATAATTCTGCTGCGCTTGAGCCACTTCACATGAAAGCACAGGGAATTTCTTTCCAAGCCCTCGGAAGGTGCTTAGCCATGATGAATCCAGTGATATTTATAGGTTATTTGAGAAAAAGACAGATTTCTTTTTTTCTCCTTCAAATCTGTTTACAACAACTGTAGGCTTTCCAAAAGTGCAAATAAAAACACTCGATTGAACCTGCTGAAATCATTTCAAATTGTTCAGCTAACTTAGAGACTAACTTACAAAAGAGCACCAACTAATCAAAATACCAAAGAAATTCAATAGCGCAGCACAGTCTGCCTTTTTGCCAACCCACAGCATGTTATTGTAACTGCAGGATATATAAAGGGGRGAGAGGAATAAAATACTTTTCCATCAGTCCCCCTTTTAAACRCTTGATATTAACTAAATGGGATTTCTGAATCTCTTTTTGAGCTGGATAAAACAYCTTGCACTCTGAGCAAGCATAACCTGCAGCACTAGTACACAGACACTGCCAGAAAATTGCAGTACTGGCATAGAGAAGAGAGCTGGYAATGGTGACACAAGTCTTTAGAGCTTTGGATGACACAGTAATTCTCGAAGAAATGTCCAACCAAAGCAATTCCATCCATGGTCTTTCATGAGGCAAACCTAAACACCACGAAGCAAAACTACAGGAAAGATCGTTTCTATGAAGACTTAAGACATTTTGCTTAAATGTTTTTTGTGTTCCTTGAGCTTCATACCTCCTGATTTATTTTGTTCTCACCTACTGCAATTTCACATAAAACTTACGTGGACAGATTCCACTAGAAAAAACGCACAAGGACCAGCGCACCTTGCAAATTAAAGCCACACTAGGGCATTCCAACATGAGGCAGTGCTTCCACTTGCAGAAAGTGTTCTTCCAAAGGTATGTAAGCTGCACAAAGGGCCACCTCCCCACTCCTACGGCGTGCACTTATCACCTCTTTTGACACGCTGCCTTTAAAACACATGTGCTCCTGGCCAACAAAACGATATTGCAGACGCAGTGAACACAAGATGTCACTCACAGGCATTTTTCAAAGACCAGCAGTGATACGGAAACTTTTCCAATCCCTTTTCTGTCAAGAATGGTGCTAAAGAAACTGCTGTGCCCACRTAATCAAAACACACAGACCCCATAAGCTGAGACAGCAGTGTCATTTCACACGGTATGAGCAGGTGAAGAGCTTTAATATTTTAGCACAGGCAACAAGCAAGGTAAAATGCTATGATCCAGTAATTACCTTTTCTTGTTCTTCGGCTGCTAAAAATCCATATGCTACTTTCTGCAGACCACTGGATTCAGCATTTCTGAAAACAAAGAGGAAAAAAATAATTAGAAAATATTTGTACTCGCAGTCAAGGAGTTACTAGGCACTCGTGAACTTTTTGCTATACATGCAGTGGATACAGCAAATGAGCGACGATTTTTGTACMAATAGATCTGATTTTTAAAAGTCTGTAAGAATAGAAGAAAGCAGAGCAAAACACCTCACTTGGAAGAAGTGCATTCAAATGAGCAGCAGAAACTAAGACAAAAAGGCGAGCGCAGAACAGGATCCAATACTAACATGTCTGGTTGTTCCCTAGGTTCCTAAACCTTGGATGATGCACAGAACTGAGATCCCAGCCTCCACATCATCCCGGGTCACTCCACGGCCTAAAATTGCTGCACACCCAAAAAGTGATCCCTGAACTTCAGATTGAGCACAGCTCATCCATAAGAACACATGTTGGACCTTTTATGGCAACAGGACACGTTTCATCCCAATCCCTCTTGCTCTTTGGTTGATACTTCCATGGCAGCATGAAAGAAGGAGACTCCTATAATTAAGGCTTTAGCCCCTGCACATAATTAATCTTATTTATCTACTAAAGAACCAGTCACTTGTGTTGAGCAACCTTGGATTTCATACAAGTAAACTAAAATCAAAGGCAAGACTTCAGAGTTCAACATTTTTTGAGTACTTCTGTAATGGGCAAGCATGGGTTTTCTAGAAGAAAGAGAGACCTGGTCCAGGTCAGTCTGTCAGCAGAACTGCTTCCATGAGCAATAAAGATATTTTGGATCAGCTGAAAAATTTACAGGCAAAATCAGGTTACGAGTAACTATTATTTCTCACTGCACAAATGAGGAAAAAAAAATTTAAAAAGCAGATGTTAGCTGTTTTTCAGCCATGAACTTTTATCAAATATATACAGCTTGAGTAGGAAAAAACAGTTTTACAACTGCCAAAGAGTGCAGGTAATATCTCACGAGCAGCATCCATATATTTTATTTCTAAGGGAAAAAAGATGGTGGAGGGCATTCAATTGGTCTATTCTGTTTATATTTTATAGCAAAAACTGCAACTCATGGCAAGCAGCTATGGAGAGTAACTGTGCTCTGATGGCAGTGGTGTTCAGCCCAAATGGGCTCACCTCATTGCAGGATGGTAGCGTTTCTTACCCTGCTACTTSTAACAGTTACTTAAATGAAGGAGGCCACCGGAGAGCCAGATTGAACCCCAACTCCTCTGTCACTGGCACCCAGATGCTCACTCTCCCGTACTAAGCTTATCAACTAATACACTTAATTTAACAAGTGTCAGGAGCAGAAGAAGTGRTTCGTGGTGCTCTCTGCTCGCCTGCCTAAGGATATATGCTTCTGTGGTGCTCTCCAAGCTGACCATCACCATCACTGCGAAGGGCTGCCTCGAGTCAACTCCATAAGCAGAACCTAACTGGGATTTCAGCAAAGCATGCAGCGGGGAGACAGCATCTGAAGAGCCCTCAGCACTGACTATGTGCCAAGCCTATCCAAAAGAACAGCTCGATTTCCGCTTCGTCATGAGAAGACCTCTTCTGATTGCCCCTGTGCTGTCTGTTTGTATCTTTTGCATCTCAAAACAGCATTTTTTTTCATTATGCCATGGATATACCACTCCATTTCTTCATTCTTCTAGCTAGACTGCTAGAAGACTAGACTGCTGCACGTGCCCTTCCCCTACTCACACCCCCAMGTTTTTAGGAACAGTCAACTTAGATATGCATGACTGTAATTGCTAATGGGTCACTTTAYCTTGTACTCTTCATGTTTTAATGGGATTTTGTGCAGTTGAATCTCAACACTGGAAGTCAAAATCTCCTACGTCATTCACGTGTGTTTTAGATCCTTAAAAATGGTGATACTGCAGTATGCAGGTACATGCAATGGGTGATACTGCAGAAGGTTAGATTCCTAACGAGCTAGCACTGTTGTGACACCAAAAGTCTCGTACAATTTTCACTGATTACAAGAAAAAGACCTGAAATTTAATAAAACTTGTGGCTACAGAATTAATCCACACGAGAGTGCTGCTGGTGGGCATCTCGCAGCGAAGGAGCAAACTAAGAGCATTTGCAGACACTAAGCAGAGCTCTTAGTCTTTGCAAACAATTTTGGCACATCAAATATTAAAAGCTATGCTAAACTCATCACTGGCCACAATTGGAGGCAATTTGCTGCAGCCCGCRTTCTGAATTCCTTTGGCTTCACCATTTAAAAAGCATTAGAGTCTGCCATTCTGGTCATGTATCACAGAGCTGCACATTTACCTCTGGAATTTCCTAACATGCTAAATTGCAGGAGCACAAATGAGACTATCGGGCAAAGGGGCTTTCTAAAAGAAGACGTCATATTTAAAGCAAGCAGGCAGGAAAAGTACTTTGCTCCTTCCTGCCAAAGACAGCAAGAGAAAGTTCAGTCCTYCCCTCCACAAAGTAAACAGCAAAATCCCATTAATTTCCCCAGGAGCAGACAGATCCCCGGCATCTGGGAAAAGATTCAGCCTAAATACATYGCAGACACAGCAGACGAATGATTTGGGGGAGCAGGGTCGTCTGCTCTCATTTTAACACTCCTGCCTAACAGGTCACCTCGGAAAGCTCAGAAACACTTGGCGGGCTTGCAGCGGGACTTTCCCTTCAGCAATTCCTGCCTCAGTTTGCTTCTTGTTCAGGCACTCAATGGCTTCCAAAGCTGCTCTTTGAGTGTCGGAGAAGCTCAAAGCCTCGCCTTGACACTTAACCGTGGCAGRGTCCGCTTGGACAGACCTGTGTTCTCCTCCAATTCATTGGGAAATATTTACATTAGACATCTAACCACATTCTTCCCATGAAGGATCCCATCGCAGGCTTAATTTTCACCTGCACGTGACCTATGGCAGTCTTCCTCTTCATAGCAAGACGCTGACCGCGCTCTTCTGTCTCACGTAAATTCCCAGCAAAGACCTTAGGAGATAAAACTGATTAATCCTAATTAAATTGAAAATCAAGGAAATGACACAGTCTGTTGAATCTACTTGATGAATCCAAAGCCTCCCTCATCTCTATGTTAATTGTCCTTTTACAAATGTGCAATACTCTCACACACACAAAATAATGTTTTCCTATTTTTCTTTGCTGGGAACATGAAGGGCCCAGATGTGAGAAAGCTCTCAGGGAGCCAGCCTGAAGATGGTGCCCTGGCACAAGTGCCTGAACGGCTGCTGAGYGCTTTTCAGCCTCTGTTCCTTAAGTAACAACAATAATTATTACAAGTAATAATAGCCCCAAACTGCAGCAATACAGAGCCACCAAATAACCACTCTCAATTTGCACCAGGAAGGGAAAACATAGGTTGTGATTTTGCAATAAGGCTTCTTGCACGTCACAGTGTGTCACCATGAAGAGGTTTGGGAAAGGAATCAAAGAGTTAAGGGATTCCCAAAAAGCAGGAATGCAGAAAAGACTCCTTCAAAGACCTTCAGACTTTGGAGGTAAATGAGTTAAAGAGGGAAACACATAGGACACTAAGTAGCAAGCACTAACCACAGCAAGTTGGGATGTTTTGCACAAAAGAGGTCCCTTTTCCCACTTTTTAGGTCCATACCMAACATGTTAACAAGACCCACATCCAGTTTGTGTGCAGTCAAAACAGCACGTTGCTCCAAGTTTGGGGAGGGAGAATCAAGTGGAGCGGTGAAGACAAACTGGACGAATTCCAGGATCTGCTGCGTTATTTGCTTAGACRCCATTTACTATGGTTACATTTTATTATACAGTAGTAAAAAATTACAAGGCAACATCCTGTGTTATTTCCCACTGGGATAAATGATACAGATGTACTATTAAATCTCCAAAACCAGCACCAGTCTGCCAGGCTACGTTCCATTTGTATCTCTATAACRTGTCAATAGGCTGACATTTATGCTTTCTGATGGTAAAACTATTTATATTACAGGCATTTAAGTGCGCTGTAAAACGCAGAGCCGAGCACAACTCCAGAGCTCTTGCAACACCTACCAGAATGACGCGCCCAAGGCAGAGAACCCACCACACACCAACTGTGGACAGCCTGGCTCCACTGTTCCACGCCAAGGCACTGAGTTGACTCCTAAAAAAGCATCCTTAAAARGCAAGGTTAATGCAGTTTTTCTTCCCTGCGCATGCATTTAGCACGTGGTTGCCTTTAATTTTGTTTTATAAATATGTGTCCTTCCCTCAAATCTTTTTTCTGTGTTTTAATCTAGATCACCAACTTCCTGGCGCTCTGGGCAACAGGACAGGCCTGCGCCCCAAGCTGCCCTATGCTCGTATTTGCAACCAAACAAAATGTAGCTGCAAGGCTCCAGTCCTAAAGCTTTATTCACCAGAAGCAAATGCAGGCGGCGGAAGCAGATGGGCGTCACTGAAATCCATCTTCCTCRCGCCACAGTCCCAATTAAAAAGCCCATCTGTGGTCTGATTAATTTAAAAAGGCTTCCCAGGCCAAAAGCAGCCTGGGGGGCAGAAGCAGCAGAAATGCACAAGCAGGTATAAACAGCCTCACCCCATGGTTGCTTGGACCAAAGAAACCAATCGCTYCTGCCCTAAGGCCACTGCCCAGGAACTTCTTGTTTGTATCAAGTTCCCTAATGTCACAAAAAGAGAAGCCATCAAAAAGCAAAGGCACAACTTATAAACATGCAGTCTGGAAGAACGGTTACCTGCTCCACTTGTCCCTCAAGCAACAGGCACGGGAGGACAAACAGAAGTCAGAAAGAGGCCAACCCTTCTGTGCAGGAACCACCTCATGAAACTGCTATGGCTGAAGCAAATAAGCCCTGAAGTATCAATGGCCCTTGAAAAATATATATTCTGGAGAGAAAATCACCAGCGAAAACAAGTATCTCTCCTCCCAGAACAAATTCAGGGCCTCAGTAGTTGGATGGGTAACCAGCCCACAGCCACGCTTCAGCTTCAGAAGACCGAACTGATCCACTCCATCGAAACGGAGGAAGAAAGCAGGTCCTTCTGCCCTGTGGCACGTTTTTAAGTGTGTCTAGGTATTCTCCTTTCCCTCTAGTTTTGTTCCAAAATTGCACGTAGGCTGCTCAAGGTGAGCTTGCCACACTTAAAAATAATTATTATTAATGTGAAACTAATGTTGCACGCCCCGTTCCATAGCGCCAAAAGCACCTTTCAAAAGACCTCATTTTACATTACAGCTAGCAATGAATGCAACAGAAACATGGAAGGAGTTTGTCCTTGCATGTCATACCAGTTCAGCACACATGGAACCTCCTTCCCAAGAGGTTCTGGTTGCATCTTCTGAAGGGCAAAGGCAGATGCACCTCATGCAGGAGCGATCAGCTTACACATAGGGAGAGCTTGTAAGGAAAACTCACAGCCTGCTCCTGAACAATTCCCCTGAGGGTCTCAGAGGAGGAAGGCACTACACAAGCTGTTAAACGCTTGGTGAACGCAGTTCATCTCGACGCACAACACAGCATTTGGAGAAAGCCACAAGAGGAGAAGGTCCAAAGCGCCTCCCAAGCCGATGTGCAAACCTCCACTCTGAGATCTGCGYGGGAAAAAGGAAAGACCTATAAAGACATCTCTGGCTACAGCTATTTTAGAAGCAACTTGAAGCATCTTTGCTTTATTACTCCCGACAGCATGATGTCATCAGAAGCCCTTTAATGCCTTTTAAGACCTTTCCCCGTTATCCTTAAATTAAGTGTGAATGTGTGCATGCGTGTGGCATTTCTTCATTTCTGCAGCCATGTGATAAACTGCAGTGCCACAAGACAAATTGCTTTCCCTTTCCACATTTGACCCCCTCACTTGAACTCTGCCTGCTAATCCATTTCAGCTGGGACTCCTTCTAATACTCGGTACTTCCCAACAGCTTTCAAACAGCTGTAGAGTTGGTTGTTGTTATGTTTTAAAATGGATTTTGCATTAAAAAATTCCCTTGCTTTGTACCAGAAAGCGGTAGATTAAAAACACGCAACTACCACAACAACTGGCRGTTTAAAATTCGGGGTACAGGCAAGTGCCCTGCTCAACTGCAGCCCCACTGCATTTTTTCCAATTTTCCTGAGCGTGCCACATTTATAAACCTGACAAGCTTAAGCAATTAGAGCTGCATTTGTTATAAACTGTGTAATCATATATTCATTTAATCTTGCAGTGTCACCAGCAGCCTGACACAAGCCAAAGCAAATTAAGATGCAGGGAAAGCGTTTCAGGTAAGCACCTCCTTTTCATAGGCGCCRTCCTCCTCATTTACTTCATCAAGGTATTCCAAATGGGACAGCAACTGTCCAAGGCCTTTTTATTTTTATGGAAAAATGGAGCTCCTGCAATGCATCAGCACACACTTGTCTCCTCAAGGCTACATTACATCTCCCTTGTTTATAAGCCCCATTCCCAATGCCTACAGAGTTCCCAAAACTATTCATTCGGAGTCAACACTTTGAGCTTGACTATCTTCTAGGCACATTCAATTCTCCAGATGGGTTTCTCTTGAATCAGGGAACTGAATTTAAGGCAATTTGCACAAGCCAGTATTAATGGATACCCCAGCTTCACTCCTGCTTGGCTTGTTTTGGGATGCAAGGGAGAAATGAGTATCTTTTAGGCTTCTGCACCCAACGAAGTAAAATTGGTAACCGAGACTCCAAATGGGGAAAGGAGATTTAACTAATATTTAAAAGCTTTAAATATCTTTATGTATGAGCCATTGCTTGGCTAAAAAGCACCAGCTGCTGCACATCCCGAAGAAATGCCAGTCTCCAGACTGGCAGCAGCAGCTCCTAGATGACTGATGTGCAAAGCTACTTGCAAAAGCTCATCCTATCTTTGCAATTCCTACCTTCCTGGCTCTTCCTCCCATCAAACTATTATTTCTGCTATGCATACAGCATCAGCAGAGAGAGAGAGTAGCAAGAAATAGAGGCTGCAGTAATCAACAAGGATGCTATATAAATGCAGTCACAAGGAAGGCGTGTTTTTGCTGAGCAGCTTCAGGGATATAAATTGTAACGAAATGCAACGGCTGCCTATTAAGAGACAGATTTAGAAGACGGTTAAAGCTTTCAGAGTTTATGAAACAATGTCTAATAAAATGGCACTGCTATGATTCAATTAGATGTTTAAAATATATCGTGAATGCAGATTTTGCCTTTCAGATCGGTGTTTGCTACCTGGTCGTATATTGGCTTTGCTTGATATATGCATCCTTTTTTGCATATATAAGGAGCTTAYCAGTTCTCGGTAGAAAAGGTAATTTTAGAGCTATCTTCTCCCAAGGTTTGCTCCTAAATACGCCAGATGACTCATTCTCTATATTAATATACACACTGAATTAAACCAGGTGAAAAATGCTGAAGGCTGAGCTCCTATGCAATGAAGCAGCACGATGAAGCGCACTCAGCAACCACAATGAGGGTGACCAAGGCTTACTGGGGAAGAAAACAAGGCCAAACGAGTCCTCCTTACCTATTTTTATCATCTGCTAGGACTATATAGGTACATCCCTATCAAAASATGATCAGACAAATAGATCAGATTTGCTGAAATAGTAAGATACCTTGCAAGAAGCACATTGAAGCAATGCAGACAGAAGGAATATGCATTTCAGGAGGCACTGTTTCAAGATTAGCTTAACCAACAAGCGTTCCATAAAATRGGAAAAGAAAAAAAATAAGAAGCAAATATAACAAATAAAGGTAAGGATTTTGCCAATGAGGTCTCTGGGATCCATTYTGCAGCTCGCAATTTTGCTAGATATGAGAGGATTTCTCACATGTGTCCTCCAAGATGTTCACCATTCACCTTTGCTTTAGCCATAGCACACAGGAGAGTAAATAACCTTATGCTGTTGCACTGACTGTATCAAGAAGTACACGAGAGGCAACTCTAAATCCCTGGGGAATTAGAGTCTGGCACAAAGAGCAGGTGAGGCAAACACCTGTATGTCTAGAAAAAAGGCAAAAGAGAAAAGGTCCAATGTGGGGGAAAAAAAAAGTTAGATGCACTGCAACTGGAGTCACAAAGAGTCAAAAGTATCTCTGGGATTCTAGGATACCATGGAGTGATGAAATCAGGAATTATCACATGGCCTCTTGGTTTTTAAGAGCAATGAAATTCTGAGAATTTGAAATTCTCAAAATCCATCTGCAGCCAGTAGCCACCAATGAAACCCTCGATTTTCCCACCAGGAAATCTTAGGGCATTTGTGCAAATTACATAAAGCTCCTTTTCCTTCTAAATCTTCTGATCTCCATCAGAAAGCAGGTGTTAACATCTGCCAAGGCTGGTCAGGATCTCACTGAAGTAAACAGCAGGCTGACAGAGAAGGGCCATTCAGCAGGGGGCAGGAGGACCACGGAGCAGGTTGGGATCTAKCACCTTCCAGCGCATCTTATTTCAATACTCTCTTGCTTCCAGACCGCAGAAGAGAGGACGTTTCACGTGCAGCTTGCTCCAGGCCAGTGTTCCCAGGCTAGGGTGCCTGCTTGCTTGTTGTCAGTCCCTGAGGAGCTCATAGCGTTATTGTTCCTCCTGGCTTTTGAGGAAAGGCAGCTGGCACGCAGTGCGGATTAACAGCAAAGCATCCATATCAGACATGTACTTGCCATGGCAGGGACTCCTGCCTCCACTCAAGCACTTTCAAAATGATGGCAGCAGCTTCAGCTTCTCATCTTGCATTGCTTGAGAGCAGAAATATGCTGTGCTGCAAGACAAGGATGATAGGGAGCCTTCTGATGACTACACGAGGCCCAAGCGTGACATGCAAGGAACACACGTTTAAGAGGATACACTGCATATTCTTCCCCTTCCTATCACCTCCATATTGCAAAACTCTCCAGAAATACCAGCAATGGAGAAGAGATAAGGCACCAGCACCTCAATTTGGGGGCTTATTTCCAAAATCCGCTCCRAGGTTTTATTCTGGAAGCACTTGGTTTTGCCAGGGAGAAGGCACTTCCTGGCATGGAGAGGAGAGCTGAGCTGCTATCTCCGCAGGGAACTCAGCACTGCAGGCTGTACTCAGTCAGGCTTCCTGCCCTCAGCCACAGCTGGAAGGCAGCCAGAGGCAGCCCAAGGGCTTTGCAGAAACCCTTTGTGGTTGTTGTTTAAGCACAGGTGAATGATCTTAGACAGCCAAGTGCCTGGAGGTAACGTCTGGCCATGGGAAGCCATGGAGCCAAGGCAAAAGCCTTCTCTATTTCTCCGAGCCAGGGACTTCACGAAGAAGATGAGAAGTTATTTCCAAATTCTGCAAAAATCACCTCCTGACCGCTGAATTCCCAAGGCAGGGGACCTCACAAGAGACTTGACTGCAGGAAAACCAACTTGCCAGGTTCTTTTGGGCCTCTTCCAGCCCTCAGCAAAGGGAATTCATTCATGCCGATGGCTTTTCCAAGCTGCACACTCAAACAAGGAGGATGTTGGCTACTTCTCACACCTCCACATTCCTCTGCTTTCCCCTTCTACTCGCTTCCCTCTGCTCAGAACACATTTCCAAGTCCTTTCTATGAAGACCTGCAGTGTTTCAAGGCAGAAGGCACTGAGAGCATTCGTGCCATTCTGGTCACAACCAGTATCTTCGCTGGGCCCTCCCTGAACCGCAGTAGCTCCTGTAAGTTGAGCTTCCAGCAAGCAAGGAACAGTCACAAACCTCAGAGCTGCATGTGGTGCTTTCAGAAAGCACTCCCAACTTGGCTACCAAGATGGTTAACCTCATTGCCTTATTTTTTGCTGTTTCTCTCAGGGGGGTAAAACAAAAAAGGGAGCAGAGTCACATGCAGCAAACTTCAGGACTACGCAGGATAGGAAATAGCGCTTTCAGCCCTTCTGGTGCTAGGACAGGAAGCTGTTATTTGTGAAGTGGCTGGTTAAAATAAATAAACAAACAGAAGAAAAAGAAAGTCAATCAGCTCATTTTTTAAGATAAAGGCTCCCCCTTTTTCTGTATCCAAATCCTCCCTCTGCCAGTCATTCTACCTGCTTTTGAAGGCTGCAGAGAGATCACTAAACAAAACCAAACCATCTGCTCAGTATTCACTACAAATGGCTTTTTCTTTTCCCTGCAAATTATTTTCAAGAGCTGCAATAAAGGCATAGACTGCCTAGAGCTTTACAATGAGGTTTCCTTGCCATCTCCCCGCATGCACAGCCAGACCAAAACCAAACTTTTTTCCCTTCTTTTCTGTTCAGCACTGCGATACTCCAACAATCTGACAGGATGTTATATTGCCTTAGGCAAGGATATATTTAGTAGGCTAGGAAAAATTGCATAGAAGCATCTTCTAACTACACGACCATKTCTTAAGATTGATTTTCATACTCAGATCTTAATGAAAAAGAATATAAAATAAAAAGCAATAGTAGCACAGCCCCTCTCCTGTGAGTGCAGCAAGAAACCCCAGCAAAAACCACCTTTCTGCCAACGGGTCCCTACCTGCAACTAATTTTACAGGCTGGTAAAGTACATCTTTAGGAGAAAGCCTGAGAAATGTATTTTCAAATGCATATTTAAGAGTGTCCTCTGCATAAGTTAGAAATATTTGAATAACCAGGCAGTTGCAGAAAATTCCCTGTCCCCCTAAGAGCTGCTGTGCTAAATCTGTAGGCTGATCACAGGCATTAAAATTTGGAAAATACTGGCCCATGGCCCTGTTCAGCATCCCAGCTGTTTTTCCTACACTTCTAAACTCTCCCTGCTTCTGTCTGTCAAAGGTTACAACTGCTTCCTGCAGAAAGAAAAAAAAAATAGAAATTAAAATCAAAAAGAGAGGAAGCAACACCCAGCATCAGAAAAGCAGAGCTCCAAAACCCTAACATACGGGCATGTAAGTAAGATTCAGAACATGTAAATCAGTGCTGAAGGATAATTTGACCTGAATAGCCACACATTTTCTGATATATTTATAATCTCTTCAAAAAGAGAGGAAGGGAACAAGAAGAAAAAACGCAAGCAGGCAAAAAGCAGAACCGTCATAAACTTCATGCTGTGAGTTTTTCATTATTGGAATTATCTTGTAGAACAAGGCTATCTGCTTAAAAATGTGCATGCACATATACATACACACACACATACATATATGGAGACAAGTAGATCCCAAAACACCATGCTAAAACCAAGCCAATAAGCCAAAGTTTCCAGTGGTGGCAGGTAGGGACACTGCCTCTGTGGCCACCCAGAACATCTACAATTCTTTTCTTGCCAGCCTGCGTTAAAACAAATATGTTTTCTCATGCTGAAGTTCTGTTTAATTAATCTCTCTCATTATTCCTAAAACAACACATTCCTGGGGCTAATTTAAATCCCACTGGTCATGAGAACTGACCTGTCTTTGCAAAGGAATTCACACACGAATTTGCTTTTAAAATTATTTAAGAGCCACTTGGTCTAATATATTCTATATATTCTATAACCATTCTACAGCAAGTCCATTTATACATTTTCAAACAGCATTTAAGGTTTTGCTCCAGTTCATCTGTCGTGGAAACCTCTGTGTGTCTAAGTTTGCAGAAGCTTCAATGAAGAGTCATAATCRTGGAATAGCACCTTGCCCTTCTCAAGGGCACGTCACGTTGATTTTCTGTCATCCTTTTTTGCTCCTCTGCTGTGTTTTTAATACCACTGCCTCAGAAAATGTTGAGTTCACGGATTGGGCTTGTTCCCAAACCCAGGTASCCGAAAGCATTAACAAAATAAAAATACAAACCACCTATCAGTTGCATTAGATACATATCACCATCCATCCCTTCATGGATTAATGGTCAAGGGAGAACATTTCAAAGCCAGTAGAGCTTCTGATGGGCAGAACAAAAGCCACAACAGTCACGGCCACAAAGTGAGAGGGGAGCACATTATCGTCCCTCATTTCACTACCACAGCACTCCAAAATCTCAGGWGAGTCCTAAGCTCCAGCGCACTAAGTACTAAACCCACAGAGAGTAAACCCCTTTCTGCCCTGAATGACATATACTCAATATACCTGAGGTCAAAGACTGTGGAAGATGGAGTAATATTTTCTTCGTGGTGCCTCTGCACAACCCGGCCATGAAGAGGTCATGGACCTTTTGCTCAAGGTCCTAAGAAAAATTCACCTAAAATCCCACAGAGACRGGCAGAGAAGCCCAAAAGAGCAGAGCTCCCTTCAAAATTTCATCCCAGCTCAGGAGATATCCAAAGGGGGAGCAGAAAGCAGCCTAGCAGCAACCCTCTCAGCTCCAAAACTGCAAGACTGCACTATGTTCTCCACTCTTCACTCCCATCAATTATGCAACAGCTGCTTCCCTGGACTTTGGTTTCACACTGGAAAAGCAGGAAATGGTGAGTCCTGACATTTCCCTGATGTGGAAACAGGACCAAACTTAGTTCAAGCCTTATCCGCTCTGAGGATACTGAGTTGTACATGGCAGGATGTGAGTGCCGTTTCTGGAGCAGCTCCCTGCACCAACTGTAGACCCATACAGTGCTTTATTTGCTCTGCTGAAAGGATTTTATCAAAACCTTGCTACCCCTGATGTCTGAAGAGACTTTCCTTTCATAGCAAAGAAAATAAATCTCATCATTTCACTTCTCCGTCAATCAAAGCCACTTATCACGCAGGCCAGGAGTTCAACCATTAATGGGATAAAGTTTCCTAATCTATCAAGTATATATGCCAACACCTAATCATTAAGTCCTCTGTAAGCCTATACATTACTTACTCCTGGCATCACTGATCATATGGCTCTTTCTTTCCAAATCATTTCTACACCCACGTCGCTCTCCAAGAGAAGAAACAGAAGCCACAGAAAAGGATAAAACAAGTGTTTAGTAGCATAAAAGCAGAGGCCATGTCAGCTCCTCAGCTGAGATAAATCAACACAGCCACTGACCTGATTTTGATGGCACTAAGCTAATTTACATCAGCCAAGCACTGGGCCAGCCATCAATAGGTTTGGAAAGGGGTAAGCAGGCACAAATGCTCCTCTGGTGTTGAAAGAAGAACAGCAAGAAAGCTCTTGGGACGGTTTCTTAGTCACGAGTTGACTTTTACTCCCTACTGATGAGTACGTGGCTTCTGCAGTTTGAGGATCTCACAGGACAGGGTGCATCTAGTTTTTGTGGCTCTTAACAGCACAGGGCTCTTCCAAAGCGCCGTCTCCAGCAGGTAAAAGGGTTTGAAATTGGGTGGTTTACATGCCTATYCCCCGGAGCCCAGGCTTCGTGGAGGGAGAAAAAAGGGCAGAAAGGGGTTAATATGATTTATTGCTTTCTCTTCTTTCAGGGTTCCCATTTTGCCCTTCTACAACATCGATCCTGCACAATTTCAGAAAAAGGAGGCATCTGGGCATCCAAATGTGTTTGGTTTTGTAGTTCTGTACATGGAAGATAACGGCCATATTTAAACAGCTACACACACTTCGAGCCTATTTCGGGAGCACAGACAGATGATAATAAGGAGCTGCACTTTCCAGGCTTACCATGCTAAGAGGATAAAAACAGAACTTTTTTAATGCTTGTGCCTAGATAGCGCAGCATTAAGGCTTGGCTTCACAAAGGGATTTAGGMCTCTTAAGTCCCACTGAAATGAATTTGACTTAGGCTCCTACGGGCCTTTGTGAGTCCTGCTCTGAAAGCCTCCCCCTTCGGAAGACCCTGGGACCAAAGCCATGGCATTAAGAGACAGCAGAGGCTGCCCATGGAGATCAGACTTTGTTGAAGAGCCTAGGAGTTACCTTGTGATAAACATGCCTGGTGAACAGGCTCGCGGGCAGTCTCTGCTTCCATTGCACTTGTCTGCAGACAAGTTCAAATCATGAGGTGGGCAGCAAATTAAGATTTCAATCCCATTCCCTGAGTCAGTGGAAATCAATTCCTTGAGCTGCCCAGGACGAGGAACTGGGCCTGGTTCTGCACAATGACATTCCAGCAAGCAAAGACCCACAGCCTCAGATGAGAATTAGACATGGCCACATCCATACCAAGTTTCTAAAAAAACAGCATTCTGTGAATAAATACAGGCTTCAATTTCCTCAGTTAACACCATTTCAGATACACTATAGTACGTAAGAATCCTGGGGGAGAAAACAGAGTTTGACAGTATAGATAATATTAGCACAGCTGAAGTTTCCTGACTGGTACTACCTCATTTCTGAGATCCGGAATAAAGTTCAAGAGAAATAAAACACAGGARCTAAGTAAGGATCAGCTGGTTAAGTACTACTAACCACTAATAAATCCTTCATTGCATGGACACAAAATGACTCTTTTGCCCATAGGGCTGCTGGGAGCTTCACAGTACCATGAGGGTACCCCTATGGGCAAAACTATGTGATCATATAGATTATGCAGGGTAATCGCACATGAATCCCTCCATAGCTGGACAGATCCACACTCTAGATCTGCTCCTATCTCTGGTGAGCATTAGCTAAAAGCATCCAATTTGATGGAGCCCCATCATGATCACCAGGAAGAGAGAGGCACCCCCAAGACCATCATCAGGGCCAACCTAAGAGCTCCAGGTGTTCAGCCTGATTTTGGAGGCCCAAATACCCAAGACCAAAACACATCCAATGCTCTAAGAGGTGGACAAAGCTGCAGCATTTCTCTGCCTTCAACACAGCACAGAGCTAAGAAGAACAGGAGTGTGTTATACATTCCTGTATATTGCTGACAAATGACCTCTCCTTAAAGAGCAGCCCTGAATCCATACGGTGCATGCTGGAGATAGGCTAGAAACTCTTCCTGTTTCCCCTAGCAATGCCAGCGAAACCCCCAGAGCTACAGCTGCCTTTGCTCCATGTAGTGAGGAGGAAGGGGAGGAAATAAATAAATGAGAGAATCRATAAATGTCCTCACTTCATCTCTGCTCAGTTTAGCCCTTCCTGGGAGCATAGCTAATTCCCAAACTGGTCACTGCGTCCGAACTCAGATGCTCCAAACGCYGTCTCGGCCAGGACGGCATTCCCGCGAGGAAGCCAGTTACAGAGCGGCTCAGATCGTCTCCTGTGCCCACCTGCGCATCACTTCTCGGTCGGGACGAGGGAAACATGTCATGCAGGACAAAGAGAAGGCGGCAGGAGAAATTCAATAGGCTACTCAGCCGTGTCAAACAAAGGCCTGCGCTGCATGGAGAGTTGCTGCAATTTCTGCCCTGCCAAAGTCCCTGCTTTTAAAGGCGGCACCCCAGAGGAACCATATTTCATTGTTAACTTTTGCTGCATCATTATAACTACCATTTGGTTCCTCCGACCCAAATTTATTTTGGAGAAAGCACTTGGCATTCAAAAGGTAACTTGGCTCAGCAGTGGCTCCTTTCATCCCATCTCTCAATAAATAAAACACTCTGAGAGCTCTTTCGGCAGCAGGTGACATGTCCCTCCATGATCTCCTCCCTCGGACTCCCTCATTTTTTCTCCTGTGACGAAGTTTCGGATGTGGAGCACCAGGGCAACCTCTGCCGAGGATCACGGGGATACCAGAAAGCCACTCTCCTTGCTCAATGCCCTCTGCTGCCTACTCGGCTCCCAGCCATGGCAATGAGGTATGTTCACAGCCCTGCCAAGAACATGGCCAAGGCCACAAGCGATTCCATTGAACACCCTAAAACCACAGGCTGGGACCCTRAGCAGGTCCTCTCTATCTCTGACCCAGCACAACCACCACCACTAAAATGAAGGTCCAAATGTGAGATCTTGCAGGTTCGAAAGGCCCTTAGGGGCAACCTTCCACCCCAAGGTGCATCCAGCTCTTACAAGTCCYTGCTTCTAGAGAAGGGGACACCAAAAGCCACCGCACCAAAGCCAAGGAAGGTCCTGCAGCAAGACCACAAATGCAATGGAGAGCAGTCCCACTGCAGGCACCCAGAGCCCCATTCACCCTGTCAGGGACAAACTTGCCCCGCTATCCTCTGACAACCTCAGCTGCACAAATGCAGACACCTTCAGGATGCTTTAGAGCCATGGKTTTTAGGCATGTAGTATTTACAGAACTTACTTTACAAATGCCAATGAGTTTAAAGAACAGCAACGCAGTATTTGTCTTATAAACATGACAATTTACACATATAGTATAAATTTCAGCGCTTTATGTCAGAGCCTGCTGTTTCTCTCTATTCTCCAATTTTCTAGTTTCTTCTTGTTTTCTTTCAAGTTACAGAGATATTAAGTCCTTCGAATTATATATTTTTTTTCCAAATATAACTGTTCTCTGCAAGATTGTTCCTCTGCCTTAGAAAGTTAAAACATCAAACGAAACCCAATTTGCTAATCGGTGGTTAAGGAAAAACTCTGTGGTCCAGGAAAGAAAGCAAATAATAAGACCCTAAGTAAACCTAGCAACAAGACCTGCCAACAGCATTTAAAAATAGAGATATCAGATGATGGTATTTTTATGCTTTTACCTAATTTTCTATCCAACAAAAAAGCAAACATAAAACAGAGGCCAGATTAAAACAAACCTGGTAAAAGAACAGTGCAGAATGCACTCCCTGCCTTATTATGGTGCCACTGTATTGGCACATGCATGGAAAATGAATTAAGCAGTTTTACAGTCGCTTAAAAGTAGAAATAATTTCTGTATACATATATTATAAAAAACAACATGGCCCCAAGCTTTGCAAACCCCAGAATCCCTATTCAGTATTAAAAGCATTAAATGAGAATTTACCTAGATGTAGCAGTTCACTTACCTTGAGGAGGAAAAGTGTCACTACTTCTGTGACACGAGACAACCACAAGAGACCCTTCCAAAGCTGCGTCCTTGCCTTTTATTGTAGCTCTTTCCATCTGCAGGGCCCGATGGCTTCCCCATGGCACTGCAAACGCTCCATGTCTTACCATTAAAATACTCCTTTACTATAATAATATCACATTTTATTMCTAAAAAATGCAATTCAAGCAGCATCTCCTTGCTGCTTGGACATCTGCATCTTGCCTGACACGCAACTACTGGTCAGCAGGACCAATCTCAGCTGGCARAAGTTAATCTCGTGCCTAAAATCCCACCGGATTCCGTACATCGTCCAAACTGTTAAGCCTCCAAAGTTGCTCCAGGACTACATTGGTGCCTAAGCGCAGATTTCACCAGCCCAGGCTCCGAGCACTCAAGGTCTGTCAATACTTTCCTGAAAAGGGCCTCCTGCAGCATAAGGGCTCATTTTTGAAGCAGTTGCTTTGATTGYTAACATGTGTCCTCACTTAGGAGATTTTATTTCACGGTGAAGTTTAGATGCAGTTATCATTTCAAGTTTTAAAACACTGTAGCAGTGGCTTTGAGTGGATGAACAGACTAAGCATAGTTAAAGAGGCCCGCTGGGAAGTCTTAAAAAGACTRATTTATGAATATGCAAACACTTTCCTGTCACTCAATTCTGATAAACTCCAGTTGTAAGAGCCCGTAAAAAGAAAGAAAGGGGAACACGAGGGAAACCTGATACTAAACAAAGCCACAAATGGCAAGAATTTACAAAGAACAGTTATATTTAGGAATTTTATCCGAGGCAGAACTCCATTTCCTTTCAAACATGGCACTGATCGGCCTCCCTGCTTTGCTGAAGACTCTTCAGAGCATGGCTTTCTCCTCATGTACACACYAAGTTAAGAGCAATTTTTGACTTCTGCATTCAAGCAGCATGTGCATCACAGTCCTTTTCATCATGAGCTAGGTAGCCAAAGCAAGGGATCGGAACGTGGTTTGGGATACTTAGGGACATRGTTTAGGCCTAGTGTTAAAGGGTTTACAGTTGGACTCGATGATCTTGAGGGTCTTTTCCAACCACAAGGATYCTGAGATGGTTGAGGAGCAAGGCAGCAAAGTTCTGTCCCCTGGCCTTAMTGGAAGGTGCTCCACACTGTGCTGGTTCACCCCACAGGAGGAAAAAAGGAAGAAATCAGAGGTTATTTTTACTGTCCCAAGTAATAGATGGACCCAAAAACCCAAACTCACTTCTTTTCAGAGATGGAGGGTTTTGACACACAAGCTCAACAAGGCCAGCTCTGCATCACACCACAGGAGATGCTGTTTTCCACATCCAAAATATTATAACCAAACTGCTCCATTAACAAGGATTGTTACATAGTTAGCCTTGCCTTTCCTGGAGGGCAAAGGGTTGCAAAAACTATTCTTTGTGCTAAATGAATAAGAGGGGTCTCCTCAAAAGCAGAAACGTAAGGAAATTAAAACCCACGCACAGAGCTGCTTCCTAGGTGTGCAACACCTGAGTCACAAAAGAAGTCAGCACAASAGCTTTGGCCTCACCCCGCAGGAAGGCAGCTGTCAGCTCTTTTAGCTTTTCAGAAGTTTCCACAATCTAAACCTGGGGAAAAAAAAAGTAAATAAGACAAATTCCTTAGTGCCTCTTCCCCCGCTCAAATCGATTGCTGCTTTCACAGTATTTTTGAGAACTAGTGCAAGACATGTTTGGATGTGCTCGGGCTGAGCACAGCTCATCGCATTTCGCAGCACAACTTGGGTGTCCTTGGAGGATATAAAGAAGGATTTTACATAGCTTCAGGAAAACTGCCCATAAAAATGACTATTGGAAGGGCCCTTTCTATAGCTTCAGTATAAAATTCAAAGCGAAGCCCAACATTGCTGCTTGCCCAGGAGAAGCCATCACCACAGAGTCTCCCCTCGGTGCTCCATGGGGAAAAAATAGGGCTCCTTCTACCTTGCTCTCAAGCACCAGGGAATGGCAGGAACATGAGGAGAAATGCCTGCATAAGCAAAAGACTGGGCAGAAAACCAAGAGCTGAAGCAGAAAAGCAAGGTTCCTCTTGGCTGGAGTTGCCCCATGGGCACAAGAGTGGGGCTCAGGTCATGAAGACAAGAGCAAGAGTCTCCCCGGACGGGTCCRGCAGGGCGATGGGGAGGTTCAGGTGGGCAGGTTGCATTAGGTAAGTATGGAGGCGACAGGAATGAGGCCAAGCAGAGTTTGGGAGGTGTGGAAGGAGGGAAAGGAAGGTGGCTCTTTGCTACGTGACAATTCAGGAATGACACTTGAGGGCGGCCTGGCTGTCACTTGGGTCAAGTTGTGCAAGGGTGCAAGGAGTGGTGCGATGGCATGGGATTACATCAGCACGGAAAGACAGGAACAAACCAAAAACAACATGAGAAAATAAGATAAATACACATGCACGCAGGTAAATAACCAGTATCTGCGCTTGTATGACCAAGTCACAGAGAGCTGCAGCGGAGACCACGCACATCAAAGCCCAGATGCTGCTTTTCATGAGGAGGCCTGGGAACAACTGCTTGCAAACAAATTATGTCATTTTAAAACACTAGCTCAATGTGCCTCGCCAAAGAGAACAACAGCCACCAACACAATATCAAATGAATTCTCCTTTTTCTGTTACCTGACATAACGATGAAAAGCCGTAAGGGCAGTAGGGTGGATTAAGCAGAAAAGCCTAGGAGAAAAGCCTAGGAGAAAAACTCTAAGCCAATGCTGTGCTCGTGCTCGCAGAGCAGATGCTTTGATTGAGTCTTTTCAGATGCAGTCTCACATCAAAATAAAGTTATGGGGGAAGGAAAGCTTCCCAGGGTAGAAAGTTTTTACTTCTTGCGCAGCTGCTCTCAAAAAGAAAACAAAAAAAAAGGAAAAAAAAAAATCTATGCCACTTCCCCAGCATGGTTTGAAACGGAGGAAATAAAAGACCTTTGAAACATATTCCTTACAACTCTCACCATTTTTCTTATTCATGGAGCACCTCCAACAATTGGAAACTGTCTCATGCCAGCTTCTCCAAAAGAGCCATTTGCCTGAGAGGAGAGGCCTCGCGCTTGCCTAAGAAAGCACAAAAATAATGTGCCAGTAAATTCCAGCATAAATTTACTAGTAAATTTATGTTCTCCATATATATCTAAATGTCTTCCTGCAGCAGAGCCCTTTCACCAGTTATCTCCAGCATGTCCATGTCTGATGTACCTGCAAAGGCACTAAGGGTGAGCACTGTGAGTGCTGCTAGTGGACGGACACCTCCAAGATGCCTGAAAAGAAAGACCATGTATTTAGGAAGCATTCAAAGCGCAGTGAGAAGCGCTAACGCCTTCAGAAGCACTAGAGCCATGCGCTGGTCTGCAGCTGCCTGAGTGGCAGGGAGATACCCCAAGACCCAGCAGCCTTGTGCGGGCAAGGAGTCCTCTTTAGGATTTTATGATTATTTTAACGTGGAAGCAGCATTTGTTGCTTGGCTGAGCGAGCTGCTGCCGGGCTCCCTGCGCAGCTGCTGACATAAAGAAGCTCATGACCCCAGCCCACAACGGGAATGATGTCGGAGTTTTGAAAGGTTCTGGAATTCAGAAATAACAAAAGTAGCTGCAGTGCCCCAAATCCCACCATTTGTTCTGGGCAACAAAAGAGGCCTCCGAGGCCTTTGTTTAACATAATGATTCCAAAACAGGATAGCAAAAGGAATGAAGGGTTATCTCGGCAGGCACAATACAGCAAGCAAATCGTGTCCCTAAGCAGAGACAGTCATGAATGTGTTCTGGTGAACATACTGTGCGCTGAATTACTGCTGCTTTTATTSCTTTTGCAGGACCGCTGCCGCGTTTCCTGCCTGGGGGTGATACGCAGGCTGGATCTGCAGCAGAAGAGGCAGCTCCCAGCAACTCCCAGGGGGGGCCGCCGCGYCTCCCTTCTTCCAATGAAGCCCTGAGTCCCACTGAGGGGAAAGAGCGAGCAAGCCAGCCACATGCCACCCCCTTTCCTTCCGGAGCCCTCCAGTTTCTCAGTTTCTCAAATTTCTGCAGTATTAAGAATAATCACAATAGCATTTCCTTAAATTAACAAGAAAAAAAAAMCTCTTCATTTAAAATCTCCAAAATGCTGTTTTCGGTACCCAACACATGACAATCACTACAGCAGGGGGGAAAAGCTTCCCTGTGCAATGCACTGAAGAGGCACAGGAGAAAAAAGACTGCCACGGCCCAGAGAGGTGCTGTTTGTCCTGTGGGGTAAAGGAGCCTTCCCATTTCTGCAAAAAGACGAGCAAACCTCATGAAGATTCATGCAGTGCTGCCAAATGCGACCCAACCAGGTATAAATTCCAGCAAAAAATTCCGTTGCACGGGCAGTAAACCAAGGAGCATCCTGGATAAAAAAAAAAAAAATTAAAAAAAAATAAAAAAAAGAGACACTAATTTGGATGTTGAATCAAAACCAGGCACCGTAATCCATAAATCCAGAACAGCATGACGGGTAAAGGCAAAGAGGGACTGAAACGCACTAATCACAGCCTCCTCCTGAGGTTTGGGGTCCTGCTTCTGTTTCGGATCCTCACCTAAGGTGTTYGCAAGGGTTTATCAATATATCATTACAGATGCTCAGCGTGATCATACAGGGAGGAGCGTGGAGGACTGGTACCCAGGACGATTCTGTCCAACATCTTTTCTCGCATGCAACATGGAGATYTGAAGCACTGAAAGCTTAAAAAAAGCTGCATTTAAGGCACTTTGAAGCATTTACATATTCATTCTATTAAAGCGCCTGTTTCCACCTGCAACAGCCTATTTTGCAGCTTTTGTGCAGTAACACTGGGACTGCCATTCCACTCGAGGGGAATTTGGCAATCCTTGCCAAGGCACCAGGATTGGCCTCTTGGGATGCCATTGAGCCCTGAAAGAAAATGTAAGGAACCCAAGGATTTCAAGGGTATCCTCATCCTGCAGAAAACACTGAGAACCTTTCAAAAAAAAAATGATTAGCTGCAAGAATTATGTAGCAGTAGCACCATCTCCTTTAGCAGGAATTGCATTTTCCTGCTTTTCTTTCCTTGCACTTACTGTCCTTCTTACAATTATACGTTGAAAATATGTGAAGGGTTTGATTTTTTTTTAAAGGAAAGATGAAATTGTCAGCAGCCGTGACAGTATTAAACGAAAAAAAGAATCCAGAGATTCACAATACAAATCGAAGGACACAATAACTGCACCAAGAAGTTGCCTGGACAATATGTGACTAAGCAGCCAACAAATTGTTTTACCCACACTGAAATAAAAACCTCGTCTGATGACACAGGTGCTGGAAAACTGTGAAAAAAACTCCTCCTCTCTAAGCCTCTAAGACGACATATGGGTGAAATTATTGGGGTGGCACTGTTGGAAAGTATAAATTAAACTGCAGAAATAAAGAGGCGGGGGCAGAGAAAATGATCATTTTCTGTTCCCAGATTTTACAGCTAAATAAAAACCACACAGAAAATCCCCCTTACGGAGGATCCTGTCCTTAATATAGAACTAAATGGAGAACCCCCCCTTAAATACTCCCCTCAAACTCRTTATCTTCTCTTGGAATGAGGTGCTTTTCTGCTGCTGCTTTTTATGCTCATGGCACACACTAAAGGCACCCTCAGCAGGCAGGCAGGGTACATTAAAATGGGAACGTCAATATAGTGAAATGGGATGCGTCACATTCAACAACACCATGAAGTGCATTTATGCTCCAAGAAGCAATGCCCACAAGATGCAGCAGCAGCATTAGCTGCATATTATTAAAAATTTCTRCTTTCATCTCAGTTTATTTCACAGCTCTTGCTAAGGGTACAAAGGAAAAAATAAAGAGAGGTCAGGCCGGTAAAAGGACGGTTATTTAATAATTTTAAACTAGAAATCTGTTACGTTGGTGAATGGAAAGTTTTGTGCTCCTGAACAGATGGAGCATCACCCCAAAACCATAAAGCACCACAAGGCTTTGAAAGACCCAAGCAGTGAAGCCACAGTCCCGAGTTATGAGAAGACCAAAACTCTCTGCAGGGCTGATGTTTAAGCTTCCCTGGAGATGGCGTGGACACCAAGAGAGAGTTTGGTCCTACTTTGCATGGCCCAAACGTTGCCTCTCGGCTTCCTGTGCGCAGTTGTCTCCAGCYAGTGGTGGCAATGAGCTAGTGAGCTCTCCTGGAGCCGTCTGTTGCACGTTTGGGTTGCTACTGGTGATGCCAGGGCTGCTTTCTGCTTGCATGCCGTGTGAGCTCCCCTCCRAAAGGTCTCGTGCAGCACACAGTGCCACTACTCCACGCGCTTCCAAGCTGCTTCTCTCTAGATAGAAAACTCCACTCAAGACAGACATCAAAAAGTAGCTTGAGTGACTTGAGTTGAGGATTCAGGGGATAATGATGGCAATGGCGCTCAACACATCTATCTCTCGGCAACTTTTTTGCCTGTTGGCCCTGGTGAGATCCACGTGGACGTGCCTTTAACCCCAGCCTGGTCAGGTCTTCGAAGCTGGCAATGTCATTAACCCCCTTGGATGGTTACTCACTCCAGCGTCCTTGGGGACACAACTCTCCAGGGAATTCCTTTGCTGCAAGGTAATGGGGCAGCTCTCCACCCGCCTCGAGCCGCAGCTTGGAGCCATGTGACACAGCAGCTTTCTTCACTACACACCTTTGCACAGACACATGAGCCAAGCTTCAAACCACAGAGCCAACACTGCACTTGAACTGGGCTTGAGCAAGCAAGTTTAGCTGAGAAATGTCTCAACCTTGCACATCTGCAAGGAGAGAAAAGGCCTGTTTCCCCAGCAGAGCATACGGCAATCTGCCCCAGGAGGGTCTGCAGTGTGTTTCAGATTGCAGCAGCTGCCTCCTGCCTCAAGCGCTTGCCCCTCTCCCTAAGGACTGTGAAATCTCAATGACCCATCCCTCCTTTCTGTGCTCAAGAACAGAAGTACCAGAAAGGAAAATAAAAGTTGATTTTATTGTGAGGATGCACAAACAGGAGCTGCGATTCACAAGCAACACAAAATAAACCAAATCCAGGCTTCCAAGAAATCTCTCAGGCTCACATCAGCAGTTTTCCCTTTGAAAACTAGTAAATGGAAGGAATAATAATAATAATAATAAAACTTAGGAAAAAAAAAATCCTGATCCCAGAGGAATAACATTTAAGTGGGAACTAAACTTCTGAGAAAACTCCCAGGCAGATGACTGACTAAATGCCTCAGCAGAGGTGCTTCCTGAGGGCCATGAACAAACCACATCACCATCACAAACCCTCTCAAAAAGCCAAGAKGGTTAAAACCTTTTTTGCAGGCACCTCCTTGGTGCCAAGGAGCAATCCACGCTAGAGTAGATGCCCATTCTGTTTTCCAACACCAGTGTTTAATTTCGCCTTCCCCAGAACTGGTTTTTATCCATATTAAAGGTGGTTTTTCACTGTAGAACACACCCATAGGCTCGTTCAGAATTGCACAGCAATCAAAGTGATGACACAAGGCAGTGTGGAAGACAAGGCACAAGTGCTATCGAAACTGCTCATTGAGCAGCTGCTGAAGATTCAGGAACAGTTGAGGCAGCGCAAGTGTAAGAGGCAGCAGTTCAGAGAGCAAACACTTAAATCCTGAATTTAAGGTATCTTAACTCGAGGAAAGGAATAGATCAAAAATATTTTACAGACACACAGATCCTTCTAGCAACCTTAAAACCACCATCACAGTTGGACAATRTGCAAACCAAGGGTTCACACAATCTAGCTTTAACCTTGGATTTAAGCATCACGTTAAATGAGGAGGAAGGAATAATGGAGGTGGAAAACAATAGTCTCACTTTGGACCATGGCTTGCAGTTTGTTTCTCAGCAGTATTTTATTAAATGCTCTGGTATTAGGGGCAGACTCCCTGAAACCTGCCTTTTGTTTTAGCCCCTGGCCTGCTTGAACAGAGATCTTAAAAACCCGCCTGGATGCTACTCTGTGCTGTGTGCTCTAGGTGTTCCTGTTGGAGCCCTTAGCATGAACAGCTCCGAAAAGCAAAGACTGCTCTAAAGGAGCAGTCAAAAAGAAGAGGTCACAACGAGCCCTTCCCCACATGCAGGTAGCTCAATTTTGTCCCCATCCAAGTGCAAATTTATTCTCCAAGTCAGATAGGACTTGATCTGTACTTCGCCTAAGGAGTGATGACAGGTTCTCTGTGAAACTTTGCTTTTCTGCACTCTTTCTGATTACATTTTCCACAGTGCTAAGGAAAAGCAGCTCCTGGTGCTCTAGGTGACGCTCTGGGAGCCAAATGGCCAATGGGGCATCTTTCCTCTGGAAAACAAGGAGCTAAAAGCAAAACTGGGCCACAGGAAAAGGKTTTCCAGTTGTTTCTGAGGAAATCTGCAGTCATTTCAGGTTACCAAAAGTGTCTAAGCAACTTATCAGAAAAAAAAAACAGGCGCTCTCTATCATACCGCCTGCTCCCAAAGCTGTTAAATGCGATTTGCAAAAGTCCCTCCATGGCCAGAGCAGGCAAATCCCCCCGACATGCAAAGTGCCTTAAGTGCAAGCAGAAAGATRGTTAAAAGGTGGTTAGGCTCCGATTTCCCAATGAAATCACCCAGAATTTGGCACTGAGCTTTAAATGCTATTCCCCAAAGGCAAGAGAGAATTAAACTTTCAAGCTATTTAAAGGAGGCTTTTTCAGAGGTCAGATATTACCAGTCCTTTTAGTTCCTATCATTTAATGGATTGGAGAAAGCAGGGAGATAGAGAGATGGAAATAATAATACAAAACAGAGCAAAAGAAACTTACTTCCCTCTGAATTTCTAGCAATGTTTTTCTCAGTAGTACCGATTTTCAGAAYGGCACCAAAAATAACGTAGAAGTAGAATATCCTGGTGTTATGTTTGGAAAGCTCATTAAGATACACAGTAAAAGTATCTAAATTTATGGGTTTGCCCACATCTTCACTTGCATTTCACAGAGTTTTCTTGCTTACTCTGGTTAATATAGGAACCCACAACAGAAGAATCCCGTTGAAACACCCTCCTCAGGAATCTGTAATAGAAATGGTCATTGCAATGGTGTTTTCTGCTTTAAGGAATGGGGAAAATACAATTGCCTAAAAATCTTTACTACCTTAAATGGTTGTAGTCAATACAATGCCTGAGTTGTCTCTCAAAGCAGAGCACAAGCTGCATTCCTGGTAACAGCTCGCCCTAGGGATATGCAGGGAGATGAGCAAGGTCAGAGGTCTGAGCAAGTGCAGTCAGGCCAGGAACAGCCAGGAATTGCATGAAGCCGTCTACAAAAGCAAGGAGCTGCGGCTGGAAAATGCAGCAGCCAAATTATCCCCTTGCAAGGTTGCATCTGCAGGGAGAAAGGAACTACGCTTGGCCATCTGGGTCCAGAAAGCACTGGCCTTTARGAAATGCAAAGTTGCCCTCAGTTGCTTTATATTGCTCATGTGTTTATGTAAGTAATTTACGCAAAAGGGCTACTTTTGGCAAAACAAAACTTAACAAAAAAGAACTCAGTGCAAAGTACGCCCACAGAGGCAAAGCTGTGCTCCATTTTACTCCATATTCACCCTTTTCAAGCACGAGTTGAGACTCCACGCTCCAAAGTATTGCTTTCCAAACGCAGACGAAAGCCACTGTGCCAAGCCAACCAGAGCATTGCTTTTGACTCTCGGTGAGCTATGTTTTCAAACATACCTCCACAAAACAGTGTGCCTTCACACCAAGCCCACAGATCGCACAGGAGACTCACACCGGATAGACAGAATGCAAGCTGGGCCTTTCTCCTGCTTGCTAGTCATCATGTCCTCCCCTCATGCCTCCCTGAAACGCCACAGTTGTCCTTCCATCCCCTCCTATGAGTCGCCTACGCAATTCCTCACAAGTTGAGCAAAGCTCTTCTTGACAGCCTGTGGTGCAGGCTCTCTTTAAGAAACCCTCTTAACCCATTTGAAACATCAATCCACGAGGAAGACCCAAGCTGAGTCCTCCTTGGCACGCAGTAGACACTGAAGCGGATGCTGAAGCCAACTCCAGCCAAGGAGAAAGCAGCTCAGCAGCATCCAGCTTTCCCAAACGAAGAAATCTGATCAACCCCTAGTAATTTCCTTAGGATAGATTACGGCAGAAGCCTCAAGCAAGATTAACTGAATGTTCTGTTAAAGCCATTACGCCTGGACTGAACTCAAAGAAAATTATGTTCACCGATGTCTTCGTATTTACTTTAAAATGCAGTCATTTTGACAGGCTCATGAGGTAGAAGATCTCATTTTATGAAGGTCTTAAGGGACAAGAGGGACAGAAATATAACATGCTGCAGTCTCAGTCAGCAAARTGATTGCAAAATTACTTTACAACTGACTTCCAAAACTGCAAATCCAGTTATTCCGGGTAATTTCAGCCCTTCAAAAAAAAAAGGTACACAGAGCTCGAGGTTGGCAAAGAGTAACAAACTTGATAAGTATAATCGGGACAAGTTTTCTTACCTGTAAAATAATGTTTGCACTGCCTTCGTTCTCAATTCCTTCAATTTGCAAGCTGCTCCCAACAATAGAGCAACAATTTCATTTGCAGTCAAATATCCCCCAACTCCAATGCGGGTAAAAGCAAAACTTAGGAGCCTMATGACGTGAGAAAGTCAAAAATTACCTATTTTCTTCTAGTGATACCAAAAGCAAATACATTCAAGGGGCACCATCAGCTCCAGGTCTCCTTCACTCCCAAACAGTGGCCTCAGTTCCCTCTTTACAATTTCCATCCAGAATGGATGARACATCTAAATTCTTCCAGACTTCCCAATCTGCTCCTTTTGGATGAGGCCTCATGTAACACCAGACCTGTTCAAAAACCAATGCTGGTRTGGATGGAAAAATAGGTTTTTTACACTTTTTTTAATCTGCTTTGCCTATTCTCATTTGTAACATGAAACCTCATGCTCTGAAAAATAAATAAGGCAGGCACCCGAGGACTTTCACCATGGTTTGCAGCATCAAAAAAGGAAGGAAACGCAACTAAAGCAATCAGAGCAAACCCACCTGAGGGCTTTCAAGGTGTTGCCATGTCCATCCACCGTATCTGCAAAATCTGTCAGAAGCAACCACGGAGACGAGCATTTTTTGTATTAGTGCTCAAGTCCCCTTTAAGGCTATTAAAATCAGCATGGCCTCAGACCCAGAGAGGAGGAATGTGGTGTGTAACACACGTAGTGATGACGGGAATGAGGAATCCAGTCAAGCSAGTAGCTATGGCTCTGAAAAAGCTGCTTTGCCTTGCAAGGAAAGGAGCAAAGAGCACAGAAGCTAAAAAGTACAATATGAGAGAAGAGGTGGAAAAAAAAAAATCTGTCTTATTCTGCAACCAAAAAGAGGGTGATCTGAATTTAGCAGGTACCAGTTTTATAGAGAGCCTAAAAAGAGTCCCCATGCCGAAGTGTTGGTCAGAATAGACAATACTTGTCTTTGTCACAATGAGGACTGATTTTCAATAAAAATGCTCATTTTGGCGTTCTGTCTCTGGCCCAGAAGCAGCCTCTTCAAATGTAGGATTAGTGTCAGCAGGTCAGATTGCCCAGAGAGCAAAAGCATCCTGAGAGATCGTCAGCTGTAAGGAGCGAGTATCAGATGTCTGTCCAGAGTCGAGGCCCAGCATCGATTTTCCAGGAAAAAACAGAACCCCACACGTGTGGGAGCAGCCAAAAATGGGGTGCAGAATGCGAAAGGGGGCGGCGAGATGCAGACCAGCCTGGGCAGAAGCAGAAGCTGACCTTGGTCACATCCAGCTTTGTCAATCTGCATTTCTGGTGCAGGAGCCGAACACACAAATGGAGATGGCTGGAGCAGAGCTGCAAATGGGGCACAGGAATAGCAGTAAATTCTGACATGAAACAGGCAGTTTAGGAGAGATTGGCTCTCTGTGCAAAGATCCTCTAGGATACAGTTAAGCACAGAGAGGTTTTGCAGGTTGCAGCCAGATGAAACTGATACTAAAGTCTAGCATATAGCTTATACAGTTGGTGCATGCATATATATGTATACAAAAATACTCCTCATTCCTTTGCACCCTCATGCCTCTGAACATATTATTAATAGCAGCAGAGCCCAGAGCACTGTGCATATAGGAACGCTCCTGCTGTAAYGTTTTGCGTGTTTATCCTCACTGGCTACTTGTGATTAACTCTGCGGGCTGCTTCTTTAGTCCGTCAGGAAAAAGAGTAGGAAATGGGAATAAACCTCTGCTTGCAGGTGGCTTTTGCATTCGCCTCCAAGACCAGTCATGAATTCCTTTGGGAAGCACTTGCTGGGCAGAGGAGGTTTTGTAATTTAATGAATGCACTTCTTTTCAAGCCCTCCTCACTTCCAGGGAATCTGCTTCTAGGAGAAAATGGGGATGACCACAGGTTGAACCTGGGGCCCCTCACAATCACTTGCAAAAACCACAGTGACTYCAGCAAGGTCAGGATTTCATCTGAAGCCTCGTCAGCAAAATACACTGCATTCCTTCCAGTTGTGAACAGGATCCCAGACGTGAACAAAACACCTTCTGTAGGCCATTTTTTCCCTACAAACCTGTCCAAAAATTGAACTACCGCAAGTTACCTATCAAGAGATCACTTATACACCCTGCTATTAATTACAAAGAAGGAAAGCACAATCCTTATTGCTACATATGGTAACCAGAGAATTTGACTCAATGTTAAATCAGAGCACTAGCTGTTGATGAAAAATATATATACGATACTAAGTTAACTGAGGTGTCAGCCCACATCCCACATCTTATATACAGAAAAGCAAAGCTACATTTTGAAGAGGGATATAAAAATATCCTTGCCATGTGGATATGGCAAGAAGAGTACAGCCTGATATTGAATCACGGTTCCCGGCTTTTCCTCCACTGTTCGCTAGGTTTTTTTGACACTCTAAAAGACATACAAATCTAGCAGCTTCCAGTGGGTTTAAATCGCTATAAAGCCAGTCCTGACTCGCCACAGCCCTGAAGGCTTCTCTGGGATCCAATGCTTAAAGGTCACAAATCAATCTTCAGGAGGAGATGTAAGTATCTCATTTTTTAAAGATGCTTAAAGACACCAATTCCATTTGTATCTTTAGTGYCGTCATCTTTAAGATTTCTAATTTCAAAACTTCTCTGTTCAGCTGTGAGCTACAGCAACCTGCTTGCTCCAACTCTCTTGCAAACCACGCKCAATAAAAGTTGCAATCAATCTGCAATGAAGGAACTTTCACACGGCTCAGGAGCATAATGTGAGATCTTTTTAGCACACCTTGCACTTCCTTTCACTCAAACTCTATCCCTGACCAGCAAATATTCAAATTACAGAGTTAAAGCGCAACGCAGGCTCACGCCRCATTTTGGAGCACTCCATTCTTCTTGTCGATCTGCAAAATACCTGTAGTAGTGCAATCRGATTCCAGGAATTAGCAGAGTGCAAATAAATAACAAAAAATAGTGCAAGAGAAACAGGAGGTTATGGCCTGTGGCTCCATGAAAGGAAGCAAATTAAAAAAATGTATCTCTGTCTTTAAGGATAAAAGCATTATTGCTGATAGAGTAGTTGTCTATTGGCTGTCAGACAAAGAGGTGAAAGTTTCTGATTTGTATCACTGCTGCCTGCACTGACACACTCGGAGCACCARATAGGCTTTGTGTAAGCATTGCAATAAATCCTAAATAAACACACAGTGCAATAAATCTCCATCTAGGGCACGCTAGTGTTGGCAGAGCTTGGGTCAGATGGCCAGTTCCCAGGTACATCATGCGCAGGCAAAGACACTGTCCTTCACGTGGCTGTTCTGCAGCAGCAGAAAGCAGGTAGGGCACAGGGTAAAGAAAAAGAAATGTCATAGCAAAATCCCAAAAAAGGGTTTTTTTTTTTAAAGAAAGAACAAAGCTTGTTTATGAGCCACACAGGACGTAACTGCATCAAATTAATGCAAGACCAATTCAGACCTTGCAGAATTCAGAAGGCAAGTTCTCTGCTATTTCTGGATTCCAACTGAAGGCCAGCAAAAGTTGCTCTGCAGTTTTAAGAGAAGCTATTTGTACAGAAAACTTGAAAAACTGCCTAATTTGAAAAACTGCCTAACCACTTCCTGGAGCTGCCCACCTTTGTGTGYGAGTCCTGCACAGCACCAGATCAGAGACAAACACAGGGACACCTGGGATAAAGATGCCAAATAACTGCCTTGGGCGAACCAAGAGGTGACCAGCTCTGGAGTGCAAAGAAAAACAGCCACAAACTGCCTTAAACCACCCAAGCCGCTTGCCAAGACACCATGAATCTGAGCCCAGTTCCACCCAGGACAAGCAGGGACACCTACAAAACTGCCCCTTATGCTACTTTATATTTAGCCTTTCTAATTCTACAGGCATCAAACATACCAGCAAAGCTGGATAGGCTCCTCCTCAACAGCACCAAGGAGTGGTAGGCTGCTGAACAAATTGAGACCATTTCATTAAGCCAAGAACAAAAGCGACTCCTAGCAGAGGAGACTGAAACGTGYCAAAATCCCTAAGTTAGAGAGCGGAAATGCAACAGTGAGGTCTGCAAAACCACRAAACTTCAACGGGACACGGAAAATGGCACTGAAAATGCCCTGAAAACTGCGTCCCAATCTCCCCATGTAGCCTGGGGCACACACTGACATTTCTAAGCACCGGGTGAGCTGGTTCCAGCTCTCCCCACTGCACAAAATCTAGCTGCAAATTCCACATCGTGACAGATGTAGTGCCATGTAGATGCCTCCTGTAAAATGAGATAGAAGCAGAGGTTCAATTTTCAGATTTTCACCCCAAAAACACGCATTTGGACCTCATTTTATGAGGTCATGACCCCACGCAGGTTTTAGTGGAAATAAGTCTCCCCAGTTCTTTGGGGAAAAGGCATGGAAAGGAAAGCTTTGGTCCCTTGTATTTGGTCTTCGTTATCTCTTCATTATTCATCAATCAGGTGGCTGACATGACACCATGGTGGCACTTCAGTGACACAAACCGTTTGCTAAAGGACAACGGCTGATGCTCTTCTGTGCCCAAAAGCAAAGCGACGGAGATCTGGTTGCAGCTTGGGAAGACGCAGGATTATTACAGCCGGAAGACACTTGTTGGGCTGGGGCAATAGCAGGYTCACGTTTCCAAAGCAGCTCCGACCAGAATCCTGCCTGTTCTGTCACCAGGAAGGAAAAGCAACAATCACGGAAAGGTTACATGCTCAGACGGGCACAGATGAGGGTCAGACAGACACCACCGTGTCTCTCCTCCCCATGGCGTGCAGCTCCTCTCAAGCGCTGGTGTCATCTCCCTRCTGCTTGAAGGTTACTATTTCTGAAGGCCACTGATCTCCTGGTCAGAGAAAAGGACTTTACAGCACTGAGAAAGAAACCAGAGCTGGAAAAAGGCTGCACGATTACAAATCCTGAAGCTTGTTTGGACTAGCTAGACCTATTCTGCCTGCAGGAGATGATTCTTCCTTTCCAGAGAAGTGATTTACTTTAAAATGAAAATGCAGCAGGTGCCAACAAAATTGCCCACCACTCATACAGGCTCTGTAAGTAAAGGATGAGAGCCTCAATCYTTTACAGTAGCCACATCACTGATACTTAAAATGTTGAAAGTGTTAGCTTGCATCCCAACACAGCACTGCAGCCCTGAGTAGTCCRTCTGCAAGGGAAAGCAGCCCTGAACTCATTATTTAAGCAATTTAGAGCCAACTCCATGAAACAAAAACCACCTCCAGTGTAAACATACGTCCTGTTTACAAATGTGAGGATATTTAGACTAGGCTGTCTTGCAATGCGATGGAAAAAAAAAAAAAAAAAAGGTAGTTTTCAGGAAGAGCAGCCACAACAAAACACTTGAACTGGGATGTCTGGAAAACTGGGGAGGTTTGTCCTTCTACTCATTTTGTACTCAGGTCATCAGACCCCTTCTGAAGGTATTATTTCATATATGGTAACAAACATTTTGTGCCAGCTCTGCTCCAAAACCTTGCAAGACCTCAGCAGGCAATTTAGCAAGAGTATGGAAATGAATGGATCAAGTGGCAGGGTGTTTTCTCCTTGCAGGTGCGCAGAAATGGAAAAATCCAATTATGCTTTCGTGAGCAGCCCCCAAAGGAACTGAACTGTTATCCTTCTCTCACGTGCTCTTCTTAGAGAAGACAAGGCACCCAAAGGATGGTTGAGGGTTTCTACAAAAGGCATTTGGATTCTCAACCCAGCTGTGGATGAGACCTCCTCCTCTCTGTTTGCCTGCAGGGTTTTCTTGAACTGTCACCAAAAATGTGAGTGGCAATGAGCTGTCACAGTGAGTGCATTTCTGACAGGAACGCAAAAGGGCAAATCCTCATGGGACGCGGTCTGTGATGGGAACCAAAGACTTGGAGGACTTGGTTTGACTCAAATCTGCCGCAGGTCTCTGCTGTCCCCAGTAGTAGGTGCTTAGCTAGACACGTCTTGAGTCAGGAGCACCCTTGGCTTCTATCACAACCATCTGGCTAAAGGAGGCCAAAATATTATTAACGAATTTATGAAGACGACCTCTCCAGGCAAGTTGTATTTCTCTGCAGTTGTTCTATGGGAAAATACCAAAATATCAAGCGTAGCTTAACGGCAACAGGAAGCATCTCAYGAGGCCTGGCATAGGAAAGCTGCCAAGCTTCTCTGTTGAGAGATTTCATCTTCTTTCTTGAGGGGTCTATTTTAAGACAATTTCAGTGACCTTACATACCAGAGATTACACTGTGCTTCAATTAATTTTTACAGCATTATAATTAATATTTTGGTGTCTGTTGGAAAGCATGCTGAGCTGCATAAAACCCAYATGCACAGCACAATGATAAGCGCTGTTATGGTGGAGGAAGGAAGAAGGTGAGAGCCCTCGAGCCATCTCACCCATGGCACAGAGAGCAGCCCTGATCAGGAGACAGCTCTCAGCAGGGCCAGAATGCTGAGATGTGGAAAAAGGTCCATGTTTGTACCTGACCCAGGACACATCATAGAGCAATATATTGGCTAGATGGTCTGCCTGCAAGCACACTTCCTCAGGAGCCTGCGGGGGTGCCYGTGGTCTGTAGAGACAGTGTGATTTTTACTGCTTAAATCCTTAATAAAACAGAAGTCATTATAAAAAAAAAATCTGGACAGAATACCTACAATTCCTGCTCCAGAAATTTCAGGCAGTGTTGCACCTTCTGAGCACAGCACTAGAAGGATGTTTTAACCAGCTGAAGCTCTGCAGCTCATCACAGCTCTCCCCGCAGGTGAAGCACAGAAACCAGTTTGCAGGAGCCTGCTGCAAAAAATTGTTCCCCAAACTGCAAGAAATCCTCGGTCCATAGGAAAAGAAAGGTAGCTGCACTGTGGAGAAGGACAAGGGAACTCTTTGCTTTTCATACAGCATGGAGGGTAGTCTCTCCCACGTCAGCCTCATCAAAGGCAACGTTACAGAGCTACCAGCTGCTCTTCTTTAAACGATTTCCCATTTAATAATTAAATATGAACACACACACACTACACATCACATTCATGGCAAACTTAACTAATACTGTTGACTCTGGGCTTGAATCACTTCATACAAAAAACAAAAGCCATCTTCAGGGCGAAACACAACTTTGCTCTAGAGCTCTCCTCCCTTATGCCACTTATAGCAGTATCTRTTGCATGAAATAAAAATAGTAATAATAAAAAAATCGTTTCTCATGCAACCTTTCCATAGTGGATTGCTAGTGAGCTGCCATGAAGGGCAAGTGAGCCTCAAATGCACCTCTGCAGGAGAAGAAAAAACAAAATACACAAAAAGTCAATTCCRGATATTCTCATCTTTCCTTAGCTGAAAGAAGGGCTGTGCAAGCTGGYGTGTGGCTAAGTCTCTTCTACCATGCAACAACTGCCACCCAGGAAGGGCAACCCTGTTTTACAATTCACTAACAAYCTATTTACTTGCATGCTGACTGCATATGTTGTACTTAGGTGTCACAGCAGATTACTTGCTAATTACCCCCAGAAAAACCCAAGTAATTACAGCAGTCTCTTCTCACTAGATGGGAAGGGGTTACAGGCAGTCATTTCCATGACAAACAACCAARCCTAGTTGTGGTTGTATAGAGCAAAAAGGAGACACAGCACCAAGCAACCTRTTTTTTAAACATATATAAGCTTTTGGACACGTCAAAAATGGGTATGTCCAAAAAGAGAGGTTTCCTAACGTTTTATTTGATCTTTCAGACTGATATCTTTGCTGCTGCTGCCGAATGGAGAAAATCATATTAGCAGAGCTGATACTCATCAGAATATTTTAAACTGAATATGTGAACTGCTTTTAACTGAATTTAAATCGATAACTCCACTACTGTGGTTAGTTTTATTGAATTGCACGCTGAAATAACATCATTTCAATTATGCCATGATCACAGCACCACACTCCACCATGCGTCATACTCATTTGGTTGGAAGGTGYGATGTTGCACTTTGCTGTCCAGCTCCATAGCTTTTTATGTTGTTTTATTCAATAGGAGCACCAGGTTTACACTGCTATGCAAGTACCATGCTCTTCCCTCAAAAGGGCAACGTATTGATAAGCCGGGCGGCTTTGAGAGACTTCCTTTTCCTCCTTTCAGAAATAAAAGCACTGGAGAGAAGTCCAAACTGAGGCTTCTAAAAAAAAAWWRGRAAAAAAAAAGGCAGACAGATAACTCCTGYCAAGAAAATTAAAGCGAATCTTCAACTGCTCAGTGTGCATATTCTTTCAAGTAAAGACATACTTGCGCCCCTCCCCATCCTGATCCCATGTTGCAGATAGATTGGGAAGTAAGGGGACCAGCCTGAGCTTTCCCTCAAAGCCCATGCTGGGGCAGGGAAAAAAACACCTTGCACTTGGACCTGAGGAGCTTGAAAAAAATGTAGTCTCATATGGACTTTTCTTTTAAATAAGGGAGCATATTAAAACAGGCACCAAAAMCAGTGGACATTAAGCTCAAATTCTCCCTACAATTACTAGCCATTTTCACAGATCTAAGCAGGGTTTTGGTTGTACAGTGACAGGGTTTTTTCTTCATTTTGGAGGGAGTTTCTTTCATTTCATATTTCATGTGTGCAAACAATATTTGCACATGTGAGATACCTAAATCTTTACTGCTCCTCCCTAAAGGAAAAGCAAGAGAGGAGCAGCCTGYCATTCAGTATATTCATTTGTTTTATTACCTGTTAACACCCATCTCTAAAGTAAGAGAGAAAAAAAACCAAAATGTATATATGTACACATAATATAGATTCTTTAATTCTACATTTTGTCACAAGACACTTCAATTTTTAGAGCACTGGCTTATGGCTACGCATACATGAAGTTTGTCTTTTCTTTGGCGCAATCATCTCTGATTGGATTTAGGAGACATAAAACAAAAAAGGCATCATAGGAACCAGGCACTCTCATGCCCTGGGTTGCCAGCAATTCATTTCTGAACATTTGACAATGTGGCCTCAACCATTAACCCTTTTTAGGGCTTTAGATGTAGYGATGGAAAAATACACTTGCACATAAACACAGACACACAATAAACTTAAGTATGACCTGTGCACAAGAGCTTGGAATAGGCTCCAGTTTTCCAACTCAATCCTGGAAACATGAACAAACTAATTTCTTTACTATTAACATTATGATCATCATCACTGAGTTGCTCAAGAGAAAGCACCTTTCTTCTTCCTAATATTTTCTATATATATTTTATATATATGCACACTTTTTTTTTATATATATATATATATATATACATATATTAAACATGTATTTTGTGGGGAGTGACGTTCCAACTGCAATTAGCACAGCCTCTAAGAGGGCAAAGAATAGAACTGCATTTTCCCCCTTCTCCGGGCCATGAAAAACAGCTTTGCTGGCAATTGGCAAAGCCCTCTGCCCATCTWCAGTGAGAAGTACCTTATTTCAAGGCACTTCTGCATTTTACCAACAGCTAGAAATTAATTTCCAGCCAACACGCTCACCTCGGAGATCAGGAYAGATTCATGAAACGCTGATGGGAAAGGAATACAATGCAGCCAAGAGCACCAGGGAGGGCAGGCTGGGTACAGATGATGGGTCTGGACGGGCCCTGGCACCGAAACGCGCATGCTACAAACATGGACAGGTATTTGTTCTTTTAACACCTCCAAAGCAGGGCTACCAGTCCACCAAGCATCACACACTGCCATCAGGTCTACTCTGAACTCTACCTCATTTTTCTATCAGCAATTAATCCACTATACTTCATGCACTCATCGCGATACTGGTGGGTTTTGCCTTTCCAAAAAAATATCAGAGACGGGCAGGAAAGCACCAAGTTATAAAACTACCTAYAACTGCATTCTGCTGGCTACCAAGCTGAGCTTGGGTCTTTTGCTCTGTGTACAAATGCTAATTACAAATCAATGCTAATGCTAATCCTGACATCTGCTAATTAAAAGATCACATCTTCTGCAGAGTCAGCAGTGCTACTCAAATGAAAACATTAATCAGTTTAMAATTAAAAAATAAATAATCAACAAAGCAGAAATTTTAGTCCTTGGTTCAACTAATATCAAAGTGCAGATTGGGAGTACTCAAGAGCAAGTGTCAGTATTTGCACGACCTCTGAGATTGACTCTTTCAGTAAAAAAGCAATTTTTCAGCATGGATTTCTCTCTGTTCTCAATGACTGTCCACCTTCCCTCTTCTCTCAAACCTTTCTTCAATCCTCATTTCTCTCTAATCRCAGGACCTTTGAAATTCAAGAAAAGACATTTCCAACTAATGTCAATGATGATATTCCAGAATTGCCCCCTTTTAACTACACATGTCCAGTAGGGAAGAAAGCAAAAGCACAACACAAATCTGATGTAAAAATCCATCACTAAGTTGCATGAGCGTCCATTCCTGGCTCTTYTGACCAGGACTAGAGAAATTCTTGCTCAAAATAGAGGCTTCTGTCATGAGGGCAAACATTCCACTGCCAGATGCAGTTGAGGTGCTCGCCTTCTGGGTTAGTTTCTCCATATTTGTCATAAATCCAGAGACTGAAGTGCTCCAGCCCAAAAGGATATGACTATATCCTCCAATTTCCATGGAAATAAGAAAGGACCAGTAGCAACTGGATGTTTTGACTGCAGAGAACAAGGACCCCATGACCCAGAACAACAACTTTCTATGAAGCCTCCTTTAAAGAGGAGAGAGACAAACATGCATAGTTGCCCTATGCCAGAAGGGCATGCTAGAAGATTATACATGGGGGGCTGCCTCAAACAATGACAAAAGCCCCCAGAAACTAATCAGCTCACTGCAKTAAAACAAGAGTTTCCATCAACTGAAGCAAACTCAAAGCCAGTGCTGGGCCAGGACCAAAACAAGGCTCTTGGCTCATTTAGTATGCCATCATTTAAAATCTGTGCAAAATATTTTGCATTTATTGTTTCRCTGTAGCGCAACAAGAAAAGAGAGCTATTTGCATTTGTCAGAGCCATTAATATTTTTATAAATAAGGAGACTATAAATCAAATTTACTGCCTTTTTAACAATGCTAATCTGAAAATGCTCTTTTCATGTAAGGTGCCAAGCTTTCTTTCCTTTATGTTCTCAGCTTTATTTCCGAACACCATTTTAATGCAATTGTCATCTCACTTGCACTTAAAAATTTCCACTCTGAGGAAGTCTCACCCTATAATATATCTAYGACTAATAAAACATTGTGGCCAGTTATAAATTAGTCATGTTGATAAAAGCTCTAACAAAGTTACCAGTATCATTTCGTAATACACAAGCAGTATTACCAACTCTGATTTAAATAGAATAGGCAATTCAATCAAGAAAAAAAATGTGACAGAGTCTTGTGACAGCAAAGGAACTTTAAATCATTAATGAAGCTAAGAATTTAATGTATGCAAATTAAATTATATATGCATATTTCAGCGAACTAAAAGTTTATGTGCATACTTTACTCAGGAATCTGTCTTGTGATATGATTAGAAAGAAGCGGTGACAATTTAGTTTTTTTTTTTTTATTACTTTGCACTGTAAAGCCCTCATATAATTTACATTCGCTTATAAAAGGTACAAAACACCATCGATTAAAGTAAGGTTTGGGATAAATAGCCCTGGCCCTGCTGAGAGCCAGGGCATCATCTGGGCAGCAGTTCCCATCAGTCTACACCCAAAAGAAAGACCAAACACTAACATTTCTCTCCATTTTAGCTTTTTTTAGAACTTTGCCCATTTGCCATTACCGTTTCCTCACTGGGCAACAACCCAATTAAAGTCTCTAAATGCTCACAGCATTTAAAGTGTTACCTTTCTACCCAACTAACAGTGAATAAAGGTTGATAACTATTAATTATCAGTCCTTTTTTAATATTTTTTCAAACAAAAGGAGTGAAAATATGGAAAATGATTCACTGCAAAGACAGAATAAAGAGCTGTTATTCCAGGATACACACCAGGAATGCTATTCTCAACAGTATGCAAGCTATAGATACTAGATAAAACAGAAATTCAAGGTATTCCAATAGCACAAGCCCTGGAGACTGCACTTACCCAAGCATTTCGGCTTAAATAAACAAGCATCAAAATCCTGACTTCACACCAATCTCATCTGGCTGTGCTCCAGAACAGGTTTTGTGCTTCACAGCCTGGATTTTAAAAAGCAAGCAAATAAACAAAACAGTGCCCTGAAAGGCCCAATAACCCACACGTAACACAGGAAAATAGGAAGATRTGAAGATGGTGCTATCTTAAATATCTTATACCCTAATTGGTAGCCAAGGATCAGCTCTTGCATCAATTCAAAGGTTATCTCTGGGAAGACACCATAAACATTTACTATTGTCATCCCATCTACTACTCAAAACATTTTAGACCACAGTTCATTCAAGTAAGTACAATTCACATGCAGGTAAAGCTCATTAGCTCATTAGCTAATTGCTACAGTTTCAAGGTAATGTGAAGTAATATATTGAAATTTCTGGAGTTTCCTCCAGACCTTTTCCATGTCCAGCACAGGATTCATGCTGCCTATGGACCATCCTGCTATTGCTTTCTGTTCACATATGCACAGCTGGCAGTCTGCCCTGATATTTTTCTATGGGAATTTAAAATTAACATATTTAGAAAACAGGGAAAAAAAAAGCCTTAAATATATAAACCAATACTACAGAAGCCAGTATAGCTCTAGGAACAGTCTGCATTAACAGCTGCTGCAAAACACATGCCCACATGAAAATAATAGTTTAGACTCGGGCAACAAGAGCGCWACAGATTTGCAAAAGCGCTGAGCGATATTCGGAGTAAAGTCGGTGCTTGGACCAAACCCTTCATCTGCAGCCACTGCTCTCCCCACACTGCTCCCATCTTGCTCCCTACCTTGATTGGGATCCTCAGTTGCTAACCAGAAAACTAACTTTCTTCAGCAAGCAGATTTGTTCAGGCCATTACTTTTCCCTTCAAAATTTGCAAACRTTAGAAGATTCGCTGAAAATAGGATACAACTAAAATACCATTAAAAYGTCACACTTGAATCCCTGAGAACGCATCTTAGTGTCCAAGCACTGTCCTGGAGAGACAGACTTTGACCTCACACTTGGCATCTTTTCCAAATCCTGGCCTTCAAAATGCTTGAAACTGTTGACGCAAACGTCAAACAAAAACAACTTGTGAGACACTATTTAAAAAGATAACCAAGGCTAAAGCCTACTGAGTAACCCCGAGGAAAATGTTTTAAAACACCTGAATCAGGATTGCTCATTTTCAGCAAAGGCAGCTGAACATTCTTTTTTAAGTGTTCTTTTAAGGCAGTGAGTCATACCAAGGCCTTTATCAGCTCTAACCCCATGTGGCTTGCCTTTGATTTTTTAATTTGATCTGACAATTATGACTGTAAAACGTAAATTGAATTTTTAAACCCCAGCAAAGTAAATACTTGGCAACATCTGCTTTGTTTTCATTGTTCATTTCAAACTTACACAGAACAAGAGAGGTTTTAAAAGATTCCTTATCATTAGCTGACGGTCTGTAGTTAAATACTTCTGTCAGCTAGCTTTTAATAAAAAAAAAAAAAAAAAAAAAAAAAAAAAAGGTGAAATTGGCATTTTACATTAGGAAAAATACCTCCAAAAAAGGGGAAAAAAATGAAAAAAAAAGCTTGCTTAAGGTCTCTAATGAGGGCAAAACCATCCTGACAAGGGTATTGCACAAATTATATCAGCTGTCTGCCCKCAATGAAAAACAACTTGGCTTCTGGCAAAGGCTAAAATACAGGTTTTGACATTGCAAGAACTTGGCTTACGAGTTTATCTGCCTCACAGGCYGTAATTAAAAGAGCAGGGATCACTAGCAGCTACCACACACAAATCATCACAGCATCTTCTCATAGAGGCATTTCCAGCCAATTCCAAACCAAGGATCCAGTCACTCGCTGAAAAATATTAAACACAACAGCACAGAGAGCTGGTACCAAATAATCAGCACCTGGGTGAGTGAATTCAACACAGGTCTGCATTTAGGGTACAGGGAAGACCCTTTGCTCCTACGTGTTCCTCAAGCCCTGTGCAAGGGGSAAAGAGAGGCTGAGCTGTGTCCAGTTTTCCTGGAGTATGCTAGGAAGGGCAGGAAAGAAGGGAAGAACAAGCCACTTTGCCAAAAGCAGCGCAAGTTAGCTTGTTTTTTAAATACACCAGACATGTACAGTGTACGTATACTGCAGCGACAGCTCAGATTTACAGGATGGAGATGCTTTTCCCTGTCTGGTTCACCGTAGGGCCACAGAGGCAGACGGCAAATCTGAGGGTCTGGACTGGAAGAGGGGAGAGTGGCCGTAACCCCCATGTCATCAAAACATCTGTCAAGCTGCAGCTCTCACTCAAGTGACCATTCAAAAACACAGAGTAGAGGTTTTTGGGGGGTTTTCTGAGTTTTATGAAAAACGGGACTAGTAGTATCCATGAGCACACAGCTTCAGCCTTCTCATTTTCACACTTAGCAAAGAAAAGAAAAGGAGCATAGATAACATTCCTCAGGCTCACAGATGCCCACACTGTGCACCGCATCAGGAGCGGGCACAGCATTTGGAAGGCCACCAAGAGGTGTCAAAGCACGTAATGGGAACTCCCACTTTCAGTTCACTGAGTACACAAAAAACAAGCGAGGAGTATCTGTCAGTCATTCAAGTTGCATCACATCTGTATTTTTTTTTTGCCATATTTAAGACACACACCTTAGCACTCTTCTGATTTGGGTGTCTTCAACCTTTAGCAAGCTACTCACGGCTACGCGAAGCCCACAGGCCATTTCACTCCGTTCAAACAAGGCTTCGGCCACTGCGCTGGATCATCATTGCTGCATTAGCTCCCTGCTTATCACACAGATGCAAATGGAAATTGGAAACGCACTGCAATGCCAAGGCAGTTGCTTCCCGGGGTGGGATCCACTTTTGCTAACACAAGGCATTTGCAATGGAAATGTCTATCTGAATTTGCCACCTTGGGCTCCCTTTACAGTCAGTGAAGAGAGGAAAAAAAGAAGTAAAAAATAAAAGCAGCAGTTTAGGCTGCATTTTGTCTGACCTGTTTTAAATGTTTCCACCAAGAAGGAAGGGAATAACGCCTTAGAAGGGGCTGCCTCTTCCCATTAACCAGAAGAGCAATTTAAATGACTAGCTGACATGCAGACAGACATCTCTGTTTGGCCAGATAAACCRAAACTACCTCATCCTTCAGCTTTAAAAACAAAACAAAGAACTAAGCCCATGGTGGAAACAGGGTGCAGAATAAAAGAAGAAAATTAGAAAAATGCCAATTAGCTGAACAAACAAGCAATGYCTGCTTCCTGCATGCCAGATTTCAGCCCAGCAATAAAAGCTTTTTAATGAGTACATTAACCATTTCAGGCTTAATTGCCAGCAGCCTCTAGCAATGAGGGGCCAGTCACCGGCCACGGTCCTCCTGCCACAGCCTAGTCACACTCTGTGCAGCGAGGAAGAACAGCACACCAGGAAAGCCAAGTCCGCTCACTGGGAAGCCCCTTGATATGTTGGGATGAGTTTGCTTGGTAACTTCAGAAAAAAGAGAAATCTGAAGTGGTCCAAAGGCAGAAGCTACAGCAGGACAGAGGCAAGACAGCACAGGCAGTAAGACACAGGCACATTCCCCTGCACTTTCTGATAATGTGCAATGGGAGCGGCAGACACCAGGATAGCTACCTGAATTCAACACTTCTGCTGCCAGCCCCTGCAGGCAAAGGTCTTGCTAATCAYATGCGAGTAACAGCTCGTGAGCTTCACCTTCTGTCCATGGAGAATCAGTACGAGATGAAGATCTCAAATTCAGAAATTTCTTCACGCAATCCACTGCTACCATCCTAGTGAAACCTCGGTGTCTGGCATATAACAGTATTATACAGATAAAAGAGAMCAAAACGAAAAAAAAGGTTGCTCAGGAATCTCCACACCAAATTCAGTTGCTCAGTTAAAGAGTAGAGTCTCGAGAAGTATCCGATGGTGCATCCCAGAACACAAACCAGGAGATCTCACCAGGCCTCTCAAGCTGCCACTCCTATGGTTAAAAGCCAGGGCGCTCTTGACTTCATAATTTCTTCTTAAAGCAAGTATAGATTTACTTCTGAAAGCAACTAGACATTATGCTCTTGAAAGAAATTTCAGTTTCTCTCCATATTTTAATCAATACCAGGAGTCATCACTAAATAACTTTTCATGTATTCCTTCATCTGTCTCTATACTGAATGGGGCATATACCTCCGCAAGACTTGAGCAAATTCACTGCACCCTAGTCAGGAAAATTCATTTGAGATAAACAGAGGAAAAGCTGTAATGGCAGCTGGCTTGAATGAACAGAATATTTTAAGAAAATAAAAAAAAACACCAATCCATAAGACAACCTCTGCTGGTCTCCATCCACATGCACATACTAAGGACTTCTTCCACACCACTCAGAAGGTTTTAGAGAAAGTGCCCAAGTCATGGCCTAAAGGACAATGGGACTAATCTGTGGCTCCCAGCACATTTTCCTTGGAGTAAAGTGTTGAGATCTCACCAGCAGCTGAGTTCTCCACACCAAAAGCATCAATCAAAGCCACACAAAGCAACATGCCGGCCCACTATTATTTCATCTTGCCCAAGCTGACAACAGATGAAAGTAAAATGCTACTGCTCTGAAGTTATTTATCTAAAGACATATATATATATTTTTCAGGCAATCAGTCATTACTACCAATTTATCTCTGAAACTTTCCTCATTGGCTGCAAAATGCAAAGTTTACTAAACCAGCTTAGCTTGCAGCAGATCAGACACACAGTCGACTATTTGCTGAATTATGCAGTTCTCCATCCTCATTTTAYTGACCAAGGTTCAACTGAGAGCACTGTTACTTTGTCCAGGGGGCTGTGCTTTTAGTTTGCAGCTGCGTTTTCCATACAGAATCAAWTTTTTTTGTTTGTTTTGCTTTGCTTACTTGTTTTTTATTTTGCTCTGTGCGGCCTTTTTTTTTTTTTAAAAAAAAAAGGTTAGTAGTAGGGATAGTATCCAAGTTTCCACATTGATACCTACCTAAGGAAGGGAAGAATAGTGTCCAGATGTAGAGCTACGAACAAGCTCCCTTAAAATAAGCACAATGACCCTTCCCTATGAACTACACACGTACCAGTGACCTTTCCCAATAGAGAGCACAAACAAACCCACAGTGTCAGTGCCTCACAAAAGAAATCAACAAGGAAGCACCAGGCTGCCACCAAAAAGACTATGGAGGACAAGAATACGTTTTCCTTAAAAATTTAAGTTTTCTCTAACCATTGGAATGCAGTAAGAAAAAGAAAAAAMCACACTGGGAGAGAGCCCATGTGCTTTATGCACAAAGACTTGCCTCTTATCCTTCAAGCAGCCTTCCCTGTTTGATGGGACTCCCACGAAAACTTGCTTAAGGAGATGAGCACAAATCACACTGGGCAGAAGAGATCAGGCATCTTTGCCTTTTCTTTTTTTTTTTTTAACTTCTACTTCCCCCTAAAAAATCCAAGTCTCTTCACTTACCTAGCCCAAACGTAACATCCATGACACATGCATGTGTCTGAAACACCAAAAACACCAACCAGCGTACCAGCACGGAGGTCCTGATCCGCATTGTGCAAAGCTCAGCCTAAGCACAACTCCAATACAGAACCAGACACTGATCTGCACACCAGTATCAAAAATAATATCTTAAACATATCTTAAACATATGACAGGACAGTTTTCCTGCACATGCATCCTATTCACACTCCTGTGCACCTGTGCTCTCCTCTCCCTCCTATCTGATTGTAGCTCCCTACGCCCCCCCGCAAAAAAAAAAAGAGTCCAAACCCAAAATCACGTCGTGCAGCTATCTCACTGTCATCTATTATTCAAGAAATGTCTCATTGAATAAATGTCTGTTCAGAGGCTCTAAACAAATTTCATTTCTGAACACCACTGTCTGCAGCCCAGCGGGCCATTTCACCAAGATAAGATCACACATTTAATCAAACGCTTCAAAAAAGAAATATACACCGAGTTTGCTTAATAACGTCAAATAATAAAAGTGCAGCGCTGGCAGCATACTAATTTTTCACATTCTTTCTTCTTTGAGGGTTGGCTCAATAGTCAAGGTCAACCGTACATGGGATTTCTTCTAATTAAGGTTTCTGGTAAAGGCTGGACCTGCTTGCTCTCACCACTTAGCCACTGTTTTGCCTAAAATGAAGACATCTCTCTTTCATTCCAAATTAAATCACTGCAGTATCCCACCCAAGTGGGACAGACGGCACGTCACTCTGTTAACTCAACAGAGAACCTACATGAAAGACAACAAAAAATCCACATCTTTTCTGGTCAACAAGGAACCACCCACATACTTTTCTATGGTGTTAAAAAAAAGAAAGCCAGATCATGATTATCTGCTCAATGTTTGGCTACAGCTCCTGCTAGGGCAAAACAGAAATGCATCCAAGTCAGGATTAGGAGTAAATCTGGCACTCTTAGGTCAACGTAAGCTTTGCCACTTTATTGTCAGAGCAAGAGGAGGAATCAGATCAAGACACTGTGTCAKCTGCAGTACAACACACCAGCTTTCCATCATATTAATCCATTACTTGCTTATTATTTTGTCCACTGAATATCTTTTTTCATTAATTTTTAGACTGCCAGTTCTATTACAGAAACTACTGTAATCCCTATCCTTCTCTATCCCATCATTCCAGCGTTATGCTGGTCTCACATAGGAAGAGGAAGGGATTAAGCACTAGTGTACTGGAGAACACTCAAAAGTTGCTCTTCTCAAAGCTGTAGGGAGATGGGAAGGTCTTGCCTAGAGATATTCCTTCCCTATATTTCTCCCTGCACAGGTTTAATTTATTTGCTGCACTTTAGCAAATTTTTGGAAGTTTCCCTTCCAAAACCAGCCATGCTACATACAGAAGCACTCCCTGCTCTCCCATGTCAAAATGCATGACACAGGCTTTAGAAAGACTCATTCCAGGAGGTGACCTACTTAGAGAGATCCATACAGCACATTGAGATTGTAATTGGGGACCACTTGCCAAAAGGGCACGAGTTATCACTTGGAGCACTGCAGAGACTGTGTTTTAAGTACCTGGCTGAATGATTTTTATGTGGAGACTTGCATCATTTTGGAGTCATAGGCAAAACAAGCAGCAGCACTTGTGTGTTCTTGTCTCTCCTCACCCCAAAAAAAAAAAAAAAAGAAAAAGAAAAAGAAAAAAAAGGAAAAGAGGAAAAAAACCCACCCCTGCACACACCTGCATCCATTAAAGATAATCTAAAATGACATTTTTCTTGAAGAAGACAGTGCTGTGGGATTTGAAAGCGCAGTAGTCGCATCATAATTTCCCTTGGAAGGAAGTGGCATAGATACGCCACACTTCCAAATGATTAAAGGCCCTGATTGCAACATCCTAAATCTGGAGGAATAGCAGCTTAGATCACACACATGGCTCTAACAAGGTCGTGCCGCAGCACAACGTCCTGTCGAGCCACCTGCGGCATGTCAGAAGCCAGAGTGGGGTGTTCTTTGGGTATCCTGGAAAAATGATGTACTGCATGACTACAGATCAGTTTTGCATGCCTTCATCACCCTAATGTGGTAAGTAATTAAGGGTAAAATCCAACACCCTTTCATCACAATGAATAAATAAATGGCAAATCAGGCTATTTTGGGATACATTGCAGACTTTGTGCGTCTCGCTTAAAATAAAAAAAACACTTTGCAGAGAGTGATGTTGATTTGCACTGTGTTGAAACAATCCAGCATCTGTCAATACACAGTAGCAAGAAAGGGCACAAAAGGAGGGAAGAGAAGCCTTGCAACCCTCCTTGACTCTACCCAATAGTGAAATGTATTCAGAGAGATGGCAACGATGGGCACTTTTTTCCTCCCTTCTCCTCCAGCAGTCCTTAAAAGGGCTTTGAGAGAAGCAGGGGAGGAAGGAGGGGGGGAGGGGGGGTGGGAAGCAGCACTCCCAGCCCTAGAAAGCTACTGAAAAGCTCCCTGCAGGGTCAGCATTCAGGGTACCCACCCAAGCAGAACATCAAAACCCAGGCTCAGGGCCCTCGTCTGTTCTCCCAAGCTGAAGCTAATGCCAACTTACTGCAGCACCCCATGCAGCCCCTTCCACTGTGCTGGTCACCAGCCCATGCAAGCTGTTGTTAAACAAACAAATAAATAAATAAAAGTCTGTGGCTTTCTCTTACACTCAAGTTGAAAGTCATGTCGTTGCATTCTGCAAAAGTAACATCAAATTTAAAATTATGCAATTATGCATTCATGCTATATCCATTTCTCAAGCTAARGCAAGCAAACTTCCTCTATGCTCAGCTTCTCAGGCAGAATTCACACCTYAAACCCTACGTTCCATGACAGAGCAATGCTGCTAGCAGCACCTGAGCTAGCTCAGCTAAAAGGCAGCTACAGCATCTGTCTGGATATGCACATAGTCCTCACCTGAAGGAAAATTTAATCATCATGAGGAGTGCTGTGAGAATCACTTCCGCCATGCAATGATGTCTCTACTCTGCTGTCTCAGAAGGAAGAAGAAGAAATTAAGAGAGACTTGGAATTAGCATCTTTAAAATGGAAATGGGTTACTAGCACAAATAAGCAAGGACCAGCACCAATTCTGGCAATATCTACAACTGCTCAACGTGTCTGAAAACCTCTTCATTTTATTTTGGCATCTGAAGATCAACCTAGCAATTTGGCCGAAAAGTTTGAAATTGTAGGCAAATGTATTTTGTTTTTATTGTCCATCAGTATATCTATGTCTGCAAGACCCGAGGAAACACTCAGGGAAAAAAAAAAATATATATATATATATATCCTTCTTCATTTTCTTAACAGCATTTAAAAATTTCTGTGCATTATCAGCACAGAACAAGAAGTATGTATACATACACATATATACAGGCAYGTAGGTTTTACATTTAAGTGTTCTTTCAAAGTTTGACCAAGAAAAAGTAGAACTCATATATACATACATATATGTATAGTAATACACAAATGCACTGAGACACTGCACTAGTGAAATGGCTTCTATTCRTCCAGCTTTAAACAATGTCCATTCATTCGGTATCCTCACACCTGTAACTAGATTCTCAATTCTTGCGGAGTGGGAAAGATTAAAAGTGTTAATAGGGAAAGGATTTATTGTACAAATCCATACGCACTGCACATGTTGACAGCTATTACAAGGCAACTATTTGTCATTGTTTTATAGCRCTCAGACACTGAAGAGAGTTCTGGTCTAAACTCAACACTTTCAGAAAATACTTTGGAAAGGCTCTAGCAACACTGAAAACTCCACATGAGACTTCGCAGTGCAGCAGCTCATAAGCGTATTTTAAGTACCAGTTCTGCAAAAACATACGCAGTCATAGGCACAACATTTTAACTTTGAAAGTAAACATTCATGTTGTTCCTTTGTACTTTCCTATTTTCATCCTAAGATTTAGGAATGCAGAGCTTCACTGCAAAGTTTGAAATTGATGACTTGGATCTTCAACAGCRACAAATCAGTGCACCTGCTAGGAAATAAGTAAGGCTATTGCAACTAATAGAGCAACGGTTCGAACCTATCTATTCAAAGCACACTGCAAGCAAATAAATAAATGAATAGGAGAGGTTCCCTGTCAGGTATTCGCTGCAATGGATCACAGTTCTGTTACAGACTGCAGTAGCAAGTTGGAGCTGTAGGGCTTAAAACCAATAGARTACTTCCTACTTGACTACTCAGACGTTGACCGAGATGCTTACCTTAAAAAAAAAAAAAGTGAAATGAAATTGGATGTTAATAGGCGCATACARCACAATTAGTAGAAGTGCAATGCAGGAGAATTATTTTTGAAAAAATACAGTACCTAGAGTTATCAAGAATCAGCCCCTGTCAACTGGGGTCAGAAAAAAAATCATTTCTCCATCTTAACTAGTTGTTGTTCACATAATAGAAAAAAAGAAAATAACATAAAACCAGTCACAGAACTACTCACTCATCAACCGACCTGCAGATGAGATAAATTAAGATGGGACTCAGTAACTGCAGGTTTGGCTAGGGAGCCCTTGTGCCCCATTTTGTTTAGGTACAGACATAGAAGGCTATACTGCCATCCCAAAGCCCCCGGATGTTGTTTCTTGAAATACTCTTTTTATCACAGATTCCTCCTCTCTCTCCACTGGCACATGGAGCAACTTCCACTGCAGCCAAGTATTTTAAAGCATAAAACGTTTGTCAGGGTCCAGACAGGCTAGGAAAAAAATACATACACACATATATATATATATCTATATATCTTATGTCAAGCACTGTTTAATAAATAAGAGAGTGGTCCAGAACAAAATTAAAAAATAAAATTAGTTTTTTAATCGTCCAAAAGGCAATTTCCTTCCTGCAGCTACACATGCTTGGTGCAATGACTGACAAATGCCTCTGACTTGCAGCCAAAATCCAAAGGCTCTTTGAAAAGCCCACTGAAGAGAAACCTAAAGCGTACACACAGGGCCTGTTATTTTCCCAAATTTGCCTGCTGTCTCAGCTTAGCCGCTGCCATTCCAGAGGCACCTTCTGCAGGAAACACAGGCGCTGTCCTACTTCATTACTCAGCAAAGAGCACCCAGTCATTTCCCCAGATGYTCTGTACGGACTGCTTGCAAAGCCCAGTACATCCCACTGGTGCCGAGTTGCTATTTGGCAGCACTTTGCAGAAACTCAGAGGCCTTAATTCATCAGGGTGAAAAGCAACGGAAATCAAAGTGTCTTTGCTTAAAAAGAAAAGCCTGGGCTGCATGCAGGTATCCAAGGAAAGCCCGCAGGCTCAGCGGCTAAAAATAGGCCATGGGGTAATGGCTTCAGCAGAACTGCCCCACAGACTGGAGCAGGAGGTGGCTTTCCCTGCCATTAAAGGAGCCAAGAATTACAAGTGGACACCTGAAAGCAAGCTCCTCCTATTCTGCCTCAGCAGTCAGCTTTCAGATGGCCGTATTGCTTGCAACAGAGTGCTAGAGATCTCAGCATTAAAAGAGACTAGAAAACACGAACACGCAACCAAAACAGGGATTAAAGAGCTGGACATTAACTGTTCACAAGGACCCTGGCAGAGACTCGAAGATGGTCCRGACCACAGCACATGACATGGTCACAGGCCAGGAGGCCACACTGCTCTTCCTCAGGGCATTATGTTTCAGTAAATACCCCGGGCAATACAAATTACATATAAACACAGAGTTCTGAAAACATTTCCTATAGGTGCAGTACACATCATAGCATGTGTATATGTGCAAAACTTGGCTTCATGCTACATTTGTAGTATTCACGTTCTAGTTATTAGACATTTGCTGCCTAATGAGAAAGGGAGTAAAAAGCTCTTTGGAGCTTCAGAACAACACAACTTGATGAATAACCCAAAGTGGCAGGACAAAACTTCCTTACTTTGCAGGGCTGTCTAGGTTCTCAGTATTCTTCTCGAATATGTGAACAATGGCTCGTTGCTACAGCAGATTCAATATCAACTCTCCAAAAGAAAACCTTTTTTTTTTTCCAAATCTTTCCTTTTAAGAGGCTCAGAAGAATATGATGTTTGATTAACGGGGGGGGGGTGGGGGGGGGTGGAAGAGAGAAAACCAGTAAAATTCAATTCTAGCATAGCTACCAAGTAGCACAATTTTAAAGAGTTTAAAGTACAAAAAGGGTCCATCCTTCATAGTTTAGCTTCTCCCTGATCCATGCTTGCTCCACAAGTTCCACCTCCTCCATTGCTCTTTCAGCCCTTCCTGTGAACGGTGCAGTCCACACGAAACACTTTCTTAGTTGACACATGGGAGTTGACTATTACTAAAGTTTATGGGAATAAATCAAAACTCCGTTTGCAAAGACGCAATCTGCCCAAGTGTCTCCTCTTTACTTGCGCTGATGATGCTCACACTCGTGCTCTGCATGTGAAAAATTCCGTCGCAGCCTCACGCTGACAGGAGGACTCTTGTGAAAGGTCACACACATTCATCTCAAGAGCTGCCTCGTAACTAAATTCACCCGCTTTTAAATCTTTTTTCTTGTTTGCTAGAGTGGTTGATTCCATAACTCTTTAAGAGTAATGGAAATAAGGGTACCTAATGTAATGCTAGGAGTTAAACACATTCATCCTCCTCAGGACTGAGGAGGAGGCCATCAGGAGAAGGCGACAGAACACAACCAACACAAGCCTCGATCTCAGGGTAGGCTCTTGCACTTGGTCTTCAGGACCGACTGGCAGAGTGATGACCCAGTACCAGAGTGTAGATGAGCCCCACCAGCTCTTGGCTGTGCCCTCACATCAAAAAGACAACTCCTACGTGGTCAGAGTGCAAGAGCCAAGACTTGCTGGCCTGAAACAGCATTAAGCATCCTACAACCTCACACAGCAGAGGTCTTCTCATCATCACTAGATCACTAGGCACCTTACACAGAAATTGAAGGCAAAAATTAAACAAATCCTTTTCTAGGAGGCCTCAGGAGAAAAAAAAAAAAAAGCAGGGACGATTCATATTTTTAATGAATAATAAAATCATGCCAAACTTATAGGTCAAAATTATCTTTGTATCAACTTGGATTCTGTGGAAACACACACACCCAAGATCTGTATGAACCCACGCCTTGCTTTGCTAGCCAATATAAATGCACAGTGGTTGCTTCCTAGCAAAGCAGGCTAAAGCTGGCAGCAGTACCCACACCGGAGCAATAGCGCAGCAGCAGCAGCTTCAACCACAACACAGAGATTACACGACTTCTGCTCACGGTGGGTCTGCTGCAACCCAAGCCCGGGCATTTTACCTCTAGAAAAATGCTGCTTTCCAACAGGAAGGACCCCAGCCTGAACTTCGTCACCCACCATCGACAAGGACACGAAGATTTTCCTCTTTCCCAGTATCCTTAAGTGATAAGCGCAGATTTTTTGACAACAGCCTCTAACCGGTAACACCTGGTTTACCCCACAAAAAAATGATGTTTTGGGGAGGTTTTCTTTTCTATTTTTTTTCTCTTTTTCCTCCTCTAATGAATGAACAGTAGAAGCCTGTTCACATTGCAGACCCCGGGAAATGATGATAAATGAGCTCTAGGAAACACACACCGCTGCTCAACACCGAGCAACCCAGATCGGCTGCGCTCAGAGGGAAAGCATTGCAAAAATGAAAACGGAATTCATTTATTCTTAACAAAAAAAAAAAAAGAAAAAGGAAAGAAAATCCCTCCCTGACGTTATCTTTGAAATCCTTGATCCAAGGCTCTGAAAAATAAAAGGAGAAGCAGAATAAATCAGTGCCACAACAGAGCCAGAAAGGGCAGCTCGCAGGCTCCCTCTCTGCCATGCATCCAGACACAGATGGCATTTTCACCCTTTTTTGAATCTCTCGCTCCTCCTAAGCAGCTAGTTGGCTGCAACCTGTCCTGGGAGAGTGGAAATGCTGATACCTCCTAATGAGTAATCCAAACACAGAAATAAATACAGGCGTCGGGTGCTTCAGATAAAGCAAAGGATGCTATGGGCACCCAACACTTTTTTTACTGTTATTAAAACAACTTGCATATAGTCCCCAAAAAAGATCCACATGCCTATTGGCAAAGATAGGAGCAGCTTTCCCACCTTGTAATGTCTCCTGCAAAAACATAGAAAAACAAACATCTGTGCAGTTATATGGAAAGCAGAGGGTGAGGGCTTTAAAAAGCAGCTAGACGGATGCTGGGGGCGACACTGTTCCCATGGACAAGCCCGGAACCCATCCTGCTGCCAGGAACCAGCTGTGGTCAGCGATCCAGCAGGTCCCTGGGACGTATTTGTGGGGTGCTGCACCCATATCTTCATCAGCAACGAGCATGGCGAGGAGGCGGCAAAGCAAGGAGACCGCCCGAGCGGCAGCGAGCGGCATTTCCAAGTTGAAAGGAGGCTTTTGCAAGGGAGGAGGAAAGAAATGAATAAGCAGCGAATGAGCCAAGGGCTTCCCAAATAAATAAATAAATAAATAAATGGGGGGGGGGGGGAATGAGAGGAATGCAATTTTCCTCCTCCACCCCTATGCACCCGGCCCTCCTTCACTAGTATCCGCCAAAACCAGCCAGCCCCACCAGCGAAAGCAACGCTGAGGTGGGAAGCCCTGGCGCTTTCTGTGGGAAACAGCAGTAATAACGGCGACAAACAAACGAACGCATAAATAAATAAATAAAAGGCTTGCAATGCCCCAAGCGACGCCTTTCCCCGCAGCACAGGCGGCACGCGCGGACCCCAGCCCACATCCCTGTGCTCCGGGCATACGGAGCATCCCCGGCGCGGGCAGCGGGCATGGAGGCCAAGCCGGATGGGTGCCCCGCATCGCCGGGCTCGGAGGAGTCTCCGGCGCTTCGGTGGCCACCTGCCACCAAGGGACCCGCCCCAGGCGCGGCATCCCCGGCTCTACCTGGGCCAGCATCTCTGGCGCGAGGCGCCCGCGTCCTCCGGGGCTCCACTGCGCAGAAGGGCTGCGAGGTGCCTGTCAGCGGCGGCCTCCCGCTCGCGCCCGCCTCAGCTGCTCCATCGCCGCCGCCATCCAGCCATGGGTGGACCAAAAAATAAGGGGGGGAAATAACAAAAAATAATAATAAAAAAGCGGGGGGTGGAAAAAAATTGAAGGGGGGGAGCGGAATGGGAGACGTCCAAGAGAGGAAGGAAAAACAGCAGCTCGCTGCTCTCGCCGCCTCCTCCTCCTCCACCCGGGGCAAGTTCAGAGCAAGGCTGTGGCCACGGAGCCGCCGCCGCCGCCGCCACTGCCGCGGCCGGGGCGCCTAATTTGCAGCGGACTCATTGCCGCAAAGAAAAACGAGGAATAGTAGCAGCAAAAAAACAAAAATAATACACCCAAAAACGTGGGGTCTTCCACCATCCCCCGCTCTTCCTCCTCCTCCTCCTCCGGCGGCCGCGCGGCGCATCCGCTGCCTCCGCGGCGGCGGCCCCGAGCGAGGCGGCCCCGCGGCTCCCTCCTGAGGGGGGAGGAAGGCGGGAGGGAGCGAGGGAGGCAGCGCGGAGCGGGGCCCGCGGGGGCGGCGCGGCGCTGCTGCCCTGCCCGGCGGCGGCCGCGCGGAGCCGGGCGGGGAGGCGGGCGGGCGCAGAGCGCGGCGAGGGCCCCGGATCTGCGTGGCGCGGACGCGGGCTCCACCTAGCAGCCGCCCGCGCCTCTGCGCTGCCGCCGCGCCGCCCACGGAACGCCACCAAACGCTACGGAACGCCCCAAAACTCCGACCCAAACCGGACCGGGCCGGGTCGGGCCGCCCCAAACCGGCCACGCACCTGCGGCGCCTCCCCACCGGCCGCGCGCGCCGCGCCCCGCCCCGCCCAATGGCAGTGCACTCACGCGGCACCTCATTGGGCGCCCTGACTCCGGTCTCTCTCTCCCACCCTGGCCAAGCAGCCAATGGCGGGCAGCCCTCATGGCAGAGACCCTTGTCCTGAGGCGTTAAGACCTCCTGATTGGCTGCTCTGGCTCTGATCAGCCAATGGCAACCAACCTGCCATGCGTGGAACCTTGACCCGCTGTGTTTCCATCTCCTGATTGACTGCCCTGTGCCTTCCCCCCTCTTGAGCAGCCAATGGCAACCAACTTGCCATGCAAACAGCCATCCTCTGCTACATTTCCACCTCCTGATTGCCTGTCCTTCCCCTTTCCTCCATCTTGAACAGCCAATGGCAGCCAACCCACCATGTGTGGAACCTTGACGCACTGCTTTCACACCTCCTGATTGGCCATCCTGCCTCTTACCCCTCTCGAGCAGCCAATCACAGCCAACTCACCAATCGCAGCGCTCCCGAGCCACCATACCAGGGCCTGCACCACCATACCGGTGCAGCTCAGCCATTCTCCCTGTCCCCAGATGGAGCAGGAATGGCTCTTGAACGTCCTCCTGACAAAGGTGTGGAGATCATGGAGTGCTGGTAGGCCAGGACCACCGAGGGGACTTCTCATGCAAGTGACAACAAGATAAAAAGCAGTTTCTTCTGCTTGTCCCTGTGAAAAGGGATGTTCTTGGTGGCCTCCAGATGGGCTGGGGGCCATGTCTGCCCCTTCTTCTCACCTCCTCTTCACATCAACCACATACAGGTGTTTCCTTCATGAAAAAGGAGCAACAAAAGCAGCCGCCGCGTCTCAACTCTAGCCAGAATTGTCCTCATGCTATGGGAGAAATCCTTGGCTGAGGTATCAAGAACCTGTCTTGCCATCTGCACTCAATGGGAGACCCCTTGCCCCTACCCAAAAAAAAAAAAAAAAAAAAAATTGTGAGGAGAAGCGAGGGAGAACTACAAAAAAAAATCCAATCTCCTTACTTTTGCATGTTAAACTCATGTCCTAGGCTTATCATTGTTTATAGAGCCACAAATAGAGAAGTTTGAAAGAAAAAAATCTCTCACAGGTCAAGCCAGGATCCCAAAGGCAGCTGCAGCATTATTCCTTAGAGAATGTTTTTCACAGCACTTTGTCCAGCAAAACTCAAAAAGTCCCCAGGGATGAGCTTTCCACCAACTCCCTTGGGTGATTGTGTCACGGTCTTATGTATCTCACTACTTGGAATATTTTTTCCTGCTGTTTGGCCTACATTCCCCATTTCTTTTCTCCGTTTCATCCCACCATTCATGAATTGCAGCCCCAAATAATCAAGGCTTCCCAGCGCAGACTTGAGCTTAGGTGCATGTCTAAGCTCCATCGATGTTGTATATGGCAGTGTTTTGCAGGGTGTACATACATCTTTGAGCACGATGCAGAACTGAGACCATGCATTATCCTAAATAATTATCCTTCTCTTCCATATTTTTAAATCACTATCCTTCCCAAGCTTTAATTATTGATTAGATAAGCTGGATGTTTAAGCTGCTTAATCGCTTTTTGCGCATCCATCTTTCTGAGCACTTGATTGTTTTCCTCCTCTGTAGGTGAACTCCCTCTAATTCACTCATGTTTGGGTAAGGGTGGGTAAGGAAGTCTAACAGAATAAAGCTGTATCCCAAGTGTGATAGTTTTGCCCRTGAAGATGGCCAGACCTGGTGCCTTCAAAGTCAGCACAATGTTTCACAGTTTCACACTGGGGAATCATGATGGTAGCCTTAGACCTTCATAGATCTCCTTCTCCCAAGGAAAAAAAAAAGCACTGCTTCAAGATACACTGTCTGGATGTGTTATTTTCACTGTCTTACCCAATTTTGGGAAGGTTCCTCTGAATCACGCTGGGTCACAGAACAGCTTAGGACCTTTGGAGATCATCTAGTCCAAAACCCTGCTCACGCAAGATCACCTAAGAGSAGGTTGCTCAGGACCCTGTCCAGATGAGTTTTGAGTATCTCGGAGGATAGGGGCTCCACAAGTTCTCTGGGCAAGCTATTCCAGAGCTCTGTCAAGAAGTTKATCCTTATGTTCARATGGAGCTTCCTGTGTTTCCATTTGTGCTKGTTGCCTCTTCTCCTCTCACTAGCCAGCCCTGACAACAGTATCTTCTTGATACCCTCCCAGCAGATATTTACGTACACCGATAAGATCCTGCTTGTATTCKCCAGGCTAAACAGGTCCAGCTCTCTCAGCCACTCCTCAGCAGAAACATGYTCAACAACGCTGACAGGCTAGCAGCAAACTATGCCTCCAGCTCCACCCCAGCTGCCAGTTTCCAAGAACTTCCACCAACAACCACTTTGCTGGTGCACATTTGTTGCTTTTTCAGCATTGTTTTTACCATCTTTCTAGTGAAAAATACATTTCACATCAGTCCCTTTACTTGGAGACCATGTCCAATGTGGTTTGTTGTTGGTTGGTTGCTTAGATGTTGATCTCAAGGTGGCTCCACTTAAGGCTTATGTGAGCTGCTGACCTGGATCTGTCTGTTGTCTAGGCAATCAAGGCAATTAGACATAAAAATCATTAATAATTTAATCTAATTGAAACCTAACAATACAGACTTCCTGTAAGATTTTTAAGCAATTTCAACTGTTTGGAAAGCATGACCCATCTCTGGTATTCTGGTATTCAAGTAACATGGGAGAAAATAAATATTGTCATTGGAACTGATTGCTTAAAGAGCTTGTTTTCTTCATTAATTCCAACTCACTAAAGTAACAGTTTGACTGGCGAATTCTCAGGGAGATGCTGCACTGTTTTTGACGTGCTAGATGCGCTCTTTGGAAAGGAAGGCTGTATTTTCCTACAAAACAGTGAGGCTACACRGGAGAAGAGTCAGTGTGACTTCAGGCATGGGGCTGCCTGAAGATGCTGACAGGGATTTCTAGGCAAGTTGCTCTGGAACAGGTTGCCCAGAGAGGTTGTGGATTCTTTATTCTTGGACACATGCCAAAGCTATCCTGAAAGGGGCCCGGGCAACCTGGTCTTACGTGACCCTGCTTGAGCAGGAGGGTTGGACTGGATGATCTGCAAAGGTCTTGAGCTGTTCTGTGATCCTGTGTGATTCACAGGCTGCTTGCCTTGGGATATTTGGGATAAGGAGGCTGTCCTCCATAAACAGAGAATATGACACTATTTAGCACATACGTGGGCCTCTCCAGAAAGCAATTTATCACCCCTAACCTGTAGGGCTAAATGTAGCCTGCTGTACCTCGGCGTGACTCCATCAGCCAAGAGTATGGAGCCTTCTACGTGCAAAGAGTAACCAAAATCCCCCATGAAGAGCAGGAGGAAATCCAGCCCTGGCATCCCTCGGTGTTTTAGCGTGCAGGATGAATTATGCTGACATCCGGAAGAATAAGATTCCAGTTCGCATTGCTCTCCGGGCTGCAGTGAAATGTGAGCTACTGGACGAAATATTGTATTGCCCTTCGGGGACTGCTGGGCGTGTCATTTTTGCAGTACTCTTAGCCATGGCTGCTATAACATCGATATCATCTGCAACCACTTATTGCACCTATCCCCTAGCAAACAGCATCGAGAGAAGGAAAGCAGGGAAAATGCTACCCTTGTTGTGACGCCGCAAGAGGATTTAGAGCCATTTATGAAACAAAAGTAGGAAATGATCACGTCTAAGAAGCCGGAGTTGCAAATGGCGCTCTCGGAGGACTTAAACCGCAATGATGTGAATTTAGCATTCACGGTATTAATGGCGAAATTCTAAACTGAATAGGAAATTAACTTTCTCAGTTGAGGTTATACTGCAGTGGGAGAGTGATCCTAATTATTCTGAAGACTAAAGGCTACGGTTAAGGGTAAATCAGGTTCCAAGAAGGAAAAAACAATAACACTCCTCAAAGTAATAGTCTGGTTGCATCCAGGCTTTTGCAGTGAATGCGACATGAATCGGGCATACAAAATGCAAAAGAAAAAAACTGAGTATTTCTGATAATAAAACCAGGTTTGTACTGAGTATAAGAGAAGCTTAAAATGTTCCACATAACATGCATAGGATGAAGTCTTGGGCAGATACCTGGTGTGTGCAATTTAATGAGGAAAAAGCATAAATCACGTCAGACAGGGTCAAAACATAGCCATAGGGATTATGCCAAAAAACAGGGCTTTAAGAAATTGTGCATTGCACAATTTTTCTTTTTTGTTCTTTTTTTTTTTTTTTTTTATCTCTTTCAAGATCTTTCTGCCTCCTGGGCTCCATTTTAGAAATCAACAGCATGATTTTTTTAAAGTTCAGTTTTCTTTTAAATCGTATCGGCAGCCACCAAAATAATATTTCACCCACTTCCGCATATCCTTTTTTCACACATTTGTTTTTTAGATCTATAATGCTTCCTCTGATGGGGTCACAGGAAAAACAATCTGAGACAAATGGGAGATGGAATCTACAGATAGCGAGTGTCATGTCTTGCTGCAGCAGGAGAAAGCAAGCAAAACTCTGAGATGTATCAGCAGAGGCAACCAAAAAAACCAGAAAATATTACAGCAATGCCACAAGTGCTAGTGCCACCACACTGAAAGAGTGTGTAAAATGCTGAGTTAAAGAGATGCCAACAAAGCTGACAGTGCCAAAAGGACAGCTAGAGTGCCAGCCTGTTCTGGATGTTTGCAAGTGTGGTTATAGATGAAGGCAGTTACTTTCATGCTCATTAGGGCTGGGAAAGTCTCTTGCTGAAGATCAATACCTGGAGCAGATCTCCRAAGCAGCTAAGAGAGAGTTTCATCATGCATCAGCAGGAAGTGCACTCCTAAATCCCTTGCATGCCTGTACCTACTGCTGCACACTAGTAAGTAAAATAATGAACTATTTGCAAGGACTTTAGGAAGCACATATGAAAGAGCACTTGTGGAATGTGTATTGGTAACACTTCTTGGAGCTTGAGCTGGCTACTCAGTAGCTTTGCCCAAGAGTGAGTTTATTATTTGTAGTGGCATTGAGAAGCAGGAGCTATTGGATTGGTGATCCAATAGCATTTATTTGTTACTATAATGCTACATTTATATGAGCCGTTCATGCACCTAGGGAGCATATCCCATTCAGCCAAGTCTCTTGTATACTGTTTGGTATCAGTAGCTATCCAATAAGAACAAGTCACATGTTTTTCTTGCTTGAGCTCACTTCCTCTTATCAGTCTTGCTCAGTCTGAGTTGGCTACTTTCCCACACTTTTGGCCTCCAGTTAATTCACTCTTTAGGGGTTTTCCACTAGACACCCTTGTGCCCATAATTGTTTATAGCTCCCAAACCTATCCCATCCGATATCGCCTTCATACTCCTCCAATCAATAACTTGAGTGTGCATTTTAATAAGGCTTCCAAATTAATCCAGATTCCCACATACAGAGGATCTGTGACGTATGGATTAGTACACACAACAGCCTCAGCATGATCCAAGATGAGAGCAGAATAGTGATGGGGAATCTGAATGGCATTATTCTGAGGAGATGGAGGCAGAGGATAGGGTCCAAGTATTGGAAGTGCTTCCCAGATGGGACGCTCAGTTTGGCATCGATGTTTTGGACATTTGTATCCAATAACAGGACCTTGTAATCAGTAGATTAATATGTCCCATATGAGTTGGCTCATTCAGCAAACCCCAAGATACCATTGACAATGAGAGAAAATTCAAATCTCATTCTCGAAACAAATTGTTATGGCAATTTTACCTTTCATTTGTCTTTTGTGCTCTTCAATATCATGCACAATCATACTCTACAAGGACACTTACAGGAGCTGAGGGAGCCAATTTCTGTTCCAACAGTCAGCCCCTGCACTATAGATGGGTAGATGGGTTCGAGACAGTGTCAATTCTATCCTCAAAATAAATAGTGCAGCAGCTGCCTACAGGTTGTTACATTTCAAGCATGTTACTTACTCTCTGCAATAGAATAACCTTTCTAAAAAGAATCTATAAAAACTCTGTATATTGGATGCACGTGTGCATTTGCATGTTGAAGAATGTGAGTGTTTGTGTACTAAGAAGGGAGGAATCAGTTCCACCCATGCAATTTATAATCAGTAGAAAGACAGAGTAACACCGTTGACCTCTGCAGTGCTCTACTCCAAGTCAAAATATGATTGCACTGCAACGAACTCTTTTTATAAAGACTTCTGCTGCTTGACCTGTTATCTCTGTTGCATACTGGCACTTCGCACTCATGCACTTCTGTATTAAAGAAAACCTTGGACTGAAGGCTTTTGCTAAGACTGCTGACCTTATTAGTGGGCTGCCTGGGGTGTTGTTTTCCCGCTTTCAACAGAAAAGTGGCCGTTCTTTTGCTTAGAGGCTTCAAAGCTCCAGTGCTTCGTGCTCCACAGTATCCTTCCAAWGATTGACATGCACACGATGATGTTGTAGGTTGGTTCAGGGACCAACACCACAGACTGCTTATGAYCTTAAGCATCCCTACCTCACTAGTCACTGGAGTTCGTCTGAAGCTTTAAAGCAAAATATATTTATCTTCACACCTAGATTGAGTAGGAAAGGTCTTCCCTAAAAGAAGACGATCCCCATCTCAGGAGCTACTTGCAGAAGTGGATGCCTCAGCTATTCAGACTGTGCATGCATTTAACTACTGTTTGCACCCGGCTTTCTTGTATCAATGATATAAATGAATTTAGAGTGATACTATCATATTTTATTTAAAAACAAAACAAAACAAAACAAAAAACACTATGAGTTAAGTTTCCAACTTGTCTATTCCTATATGAGGTTTCCTATTACAAGATCCCAGTCTAGCCAAGGATTTATGCTTTCCCTGCCATTGACAATCAGATGCGTTAAACTGAAATGTGGAAAAGACATTCCCACAAWGTGGAAGAACGAACTGTATGTTAGTACAGTAACTCTCCTTTATTTTTAAATCCTATCTCAGATTTCCAAAAGCATAAAGTAAGCCCTGAAAGAAGTCCTAAGAGTCAGTCCTCATTTGAAAAATACTTTCTGATCAATGAGATCAGAGTGCTCCACTTCAGCAGGTTTAAAGGCAGCAGACTGTTAAGGTTTGGAGCTAAARCAATTTACACATATGCATCATCCCTTGTTGAGAATAACCCTTGGAAGAGCAGCCTTCAGCAAAGAGYTGACAAGCTCTTTGCCACCTTTTTTGTTTTCTTTTGGATCTGGCCCTTCTAGCTCTTCCTCTCTGCAGTTTTGTAGCTCTCAGCCACATCTCCTTGCACTTAGATCTTCTCCAGAGCCAAGTGTCATAGCTCACCTACTTACACATTGCTGAGAAATTTTATGTCCCACACCTTTCATCAGCTTTGTCACTCTGCTCTGTATCTTCTCTGGTCCTACCCATGCCCTGTTTTCAGAAGAAGGGTCCAGATCAGCACACGGTGTTCAAAACACAAATGAACAGTGGGTTTGTGCAGCCTACAGTATTACAACCCATGGATTTTAAATCAAATTGCTGGCTTTGGGAAGGTGGCGACTTGCTGGAGATAATGCTGGAAAACCCATTATCTCCATGTACTGGGAATGATGCACCTCCTTCCGCAATGTGGAATATTTTTCTGCTTTCTACCCTGTATTTTTTTTCACACARAATCATTATTATTTTAGGTCCACGTGCCTAGGTTCTTTGGAGTTTCTGCTTTCAGTCTAATGTGCACAATTCCTCCCAGCAGTCCACAGATTTTGTTAGGTTGCTGTTTACTACTGCGCTCAGATCGTTAATGAGGATGTTGACTAAATCAGGACCTAGCACTAATCTCAGTGCTATGCTACCCAAGAGCTCCTTGCAATTTTATGTGCTCTTATTTAACATTACCCTTTGCCATGGACTTTTTGCCAGCTCTCAATACACTCGAGAGCAGAGTTGGAGAATAATTTATTAATGAATTTGCTTCTTCTTTTTGCTCATGAAGTATGTACAAGTAGTCTGATGGCGCCTGATGTGTTTGTTACTTGAAAATTTTCAAGAAACACTTAATGCAAACCAGTTTTAATATGTGGGCTGCTAGCAAATTACATTAATACATTATAGATTAATTTTTCTGCTGCAATTGGTTATTAAATGATACAGCACTGTTTCACCTGACTTGCATGCTTACTGAACATTTTAACACCAATGAAGAAACSGTAAGGTGTCAAAAGTGGACACAGACCATTTACAAAACCATTACTAGATTTGACCAGAAAAAAAAAAAATGTTTCAGTGAAATTCTTGAAGAGAAAAAAAATGAAGAGTTTGTTAATGTTCAAAAGAGTCGATGATTTCCTCCTAGTAAGTGATCATAACCACCTGGCTTATATATAGGCTATAAMTCTATTGCAGGGCTTGAAAATCCATTTGTATTTTCAAACTGTGGTTCCATGAGGGAAAAAAAAATTCTTACAGGGGTGCAAAATTAATAATACCATATTTAAGGAATATCTTTTATTAAGTGATTTTATAGTTTTATAGTTACATATACATATGTATGTTTATCCATGAAGATCTATTTCTGATGAGTGGCACTTCAGATGCTACACTTTTATGTGTTCAGTGCTTTCTCACTGATTTTGACTCTTTTTGAAAGAGTTTATTTCACTGTGAGGCATTTCAACTTCTTACTTTTGTTTTTTCTTTTGAAAATCAATACCATATTCACCTTTCACTAATATATTGATGGATCTCTCTGGTTCTTTATGAGTTTTCTGTAATAATTGCTGTGCTATAGTGCAAAATCAGGCTGAAGAATTTTTTTGAGAAATATTTTTCAGTGAGAAATTGATTTTTTATTACATTTGGGGAGAAAATATCTCTTCTGTCATTAAAGGTTTTATTTTCATCAGCAAGCTCATAAAAAAAAGTCTTTTCAGGGTCACATGTTAAAAAAATTAAAACATAAGTATTTTTCCTCTTGTTTATTGCTGGAGTGGGGAAGATGGAGGGAAGTTGGTTGAATACCTTGGGCTCATCCAGAGCTGCTAATTTGCATTAGCTTGTGCTTTTMTAATATAAGTGCATTTCCTAATTCCCAAGGCTCTTCCTTGAAGCCTTTTTCTCTTTCTTAGTCCCTTTTGGCAAACCCYTGCAGCACTGTGTGCTCAGGAGAGCTGCCTTTCTGCTGCAAAATTCAGGACCAACCCACAAACAAGTTCCTCAAAGTTACCAGAGTAACAGTAGTTGAAACTGTTAGTGCAACAGGCCGCAGAGCTCACATGGCTCATCCAGATCCATGTAAATCCTTCTCAAAGGTGATAAAGCCCTTTGTGGCTGCAGCCTTTCCTGTGTAGCAGGGTCACAACAAGTATCTTTTTGGTTTCCTGATGTGGCTGAGGGCCATGAAAACATCCATAGGCAAAGAGGACGGAAAATCTCCTCCAGTCTGGGAACTAGAGGGCATTGGGTGAAAATACACCATGCTTGCCCTCACCTCAGTTTCCTCCCTACACATACTTCACTGAGAACAAAAACAGAGATAAGGTCTTCTTATATTCCTACCATATTAGCAAAAATATCGTACAGTGACCAGACTTGCTGAAAACTGGGCTGCAAAGGGTACCCTTACCCAGCTTTCTGGATTCCATTTCAATTTTCCTTTCTGTATTCAGTTGTCTCTGTTTATGGAAATTTAGTTTCGAGTTGATGGGAACTGCAACTTTCAGAGAATAAATTATTTATGGGGGGGATGGGGAGAGAAGAAAATGTTTCAGACTGTTCTAATTTGAGCACTTCCTAAAAATAAGTTGAAAGAAAAATAAGCCTAACAGCAAAAGTTTATTCCATCAAAATGAAGACACCTGAAGCAGCAGATCTGATACATTCATCCATAAGCAAACGTCTCTTAGTGGATTGGGGACAATACATTTCCATGGGAGGCTAAGAAGCATTAGGAAATATATTTCCCTTGTGTAATTCCCCTTAACTCTTCCACCAAGAGGAAGGTGTTCTGGGTACTGCAGACCTAACCTACAACATGCAGAATCACTGCTAGCCCCAAGCATACGAGGTTATTTCTTTCCAGTAAGATGAAATAAGAGAGGAGAGTTTCAAGAAAAGGGGGGAGAGTAGCAAAAATTTGATAASAGTAAATTTGGGGTTGAGATACAATTAGTTTGTTCATTTCTCCTTCCCCTGACTATCACTCTGCCTGAAAAGAGACATTTCTTCATGCCAAGCACCACTCTCGAGGTAACCTTGCGGAGATGGTTGTGCCTTGCAGGCTAAAATTCCCTAGTAATAAGGGACCAAACTGATTTATACTGTACCAGCACATCTGGAGTGTGTTCTCTATTGCTCTTTGGGCCATTAATTGTTCCTTTGGAAAGTGGAACATGTCCCTAWGAGCAATGGAGGATATTGGAAGCTTTTTCACAGTAGGTTTCAGAGCCACACTTGATGCCGCTCTTTATTTGCCTGTTCTTTCAAAGATCATGATAACACCTGAACATTGCCTTTGACCACCTACACCATGAATTGGTCTTTGTAGGACAGTCTGCATATTTTTCAAGAGCTTGACAGGGACCATCCATCCAGGCAGAATAATTACCTCAGTTACTGTATCATGCTTGCACAAAAGGGGAGCTAAAATATTTCGTGAAATTAGTCTTTAAATCAGCTATAAAAAAACACAGAAACACCAGTTATAGTCTTTGAAGTTTAATGACAAGAAGCACTCAATTCCTCCTTTTATTTCCCAGCTTTTAGACAGCAGGCTTAAATTTTATGTGAAGTTGTTATCCTGTGAAGCATCATTGCTACTGCTCATCTCTCACCTCTGCAAGCAAAGCTGATACCTCTGCAAAGCTAAATCCACTGGCCAGCTGCGAACCCTTGTCTGCAATTCTAGATTTAATAATCTCCTTCAATTATTTTTACAAACAATTGTACTTAAGAAGCCCATGTATTTATTATGAATCGTCATGTTTTCTTTTATCCATTCATAATGAATTTCTTACAGTTGGCCAATTTAGTATACCCTTCTTTTCAATTTTAATTAGATTCTCTTTAATGCCCATGCTGAACTCTCAAGCTGATGCTCTTTTGAGAATTGCATTTTTCTTCTTCCATTATACACCTTCGTATCTCTCCCTTTTGGTGAAAGATTCAGATGTTAAAGGAGTAATGAGATTAAAATGCAATGAATCTTTGCATGGAGTGAGGGAACGTTGTAGGAGCTCATCAAAAATATAGAACTGGAGTCAATGGATTTTTGAATTTTGAAAGCTCCTTTCATGTGAAAATGTTTATTTTAGCTAAATGCCAAGCCAGTTCTAAAAATGCAAATTTACCTAAATAATTTATATTTTTTCCCAAAAAACAGAGTCGTTGTTATTGCCTTTCCAAAGATGAGTAAGACTGAACTGACTTGAGATAAAACTTGAAATAAATAAATAAGTTTCAAATTTTAAAATTGAAACTTCAATATTTTAAGGGCAAGGGAAAATATCACGCTATTGTATCATATATCTTAAATAAGTTACAATTAGCCAGCAAATTTTGCCTGTATGTTGGTAAAATTATCATTTTGCATTTAAACAGAACATTCTCAAACCTTTTAAACTCTCATGAAACATATAAATGTCAGCGTTTTCTAAACAACTACAATACTCAGGAAAGGGACCAATAAATTATGTCACTGTTTCAATACCTCCCTAGAGAGCTGACTACAGAGCAGCACTGCCAGAGATGGGAGTGTATTACTGTGTCCTCAAGCACATTTACGCACTCCTGCTTAAATCATTGGGAGCAGATTAGCAAAACACCTCAGTGAATGTGATCCTTAGTCAGGAACAAGGTATTCATATTAGGTCGCATCAGAAAAATAACTTCTGAACCTCGTTGAAGACTCAGCCTCCTTGATTTCTTTCATAGTTAATGGAGAGAGATGCATCCTCCAAAGAGCAATCTTGAGAAGGCTAAGCTGGGAGCTCACCTGCTACTTAACTGAGGTGCTCTGCATTGCTCCTGGGAGGCAGCCACCTTCTTGGCCCAGGGGTCTTTTTTTCTACAGCATCAATGTGAAAGCTCTCATAAGATCATTGAGAAGAGTAAACGCTGTGCTGATGCAAATGCCAAGTGCCACAGGTCCATCCTCCTTGCTCTTGAACCTTCTTCCCTAACATGACAAAACCTTAATCAGCAAAACCTTTTGCTGATGAACAGCTCTGATGAAAGCGAAGAGGCTCAGTGACGGAGCACAAGTGTTTTGAATGCTTCTGACATCCGCCTTCAGATCTGTCTACATCRTTAATTATTAGTGTTTTTTTTTTTAAAAAAAACTACCTAGAGAAACTGAGATAAATATTATCTTATGTCATCTCTTTGGTGATTCAATTTGTCGTGCAACCTTCTGTAGTTATGTTGCAGTGTGAATTTTAAATAATTTGTTTTTATTTAATTTTCATTAGGCTCTATATACAAGGAGCATTATACATGAAGAAAATGGTCATAAAACCACGTCAATACCTTCATAAGATCCTTTAATGCTGTTTCTTCTCTTCTCATGATCAAGTGTACAGCATTTAAATCAGGAAACCTATCAGCTGTTACTCTGATTTTCAGTAGGAGGTTTTCATAGAGCTGAAACTTTTGAGAGTTTAGGAAGTGGCAGGCCTATTCAACTTAGCTATGTCATTAAATGCAAATGCCTACATTAGTACAGCATTAAGGTTCAGAATTTAAACACACATAATTCATGAAAACTGAAAGCTAAGGTTCCCGCACTGATGTTAAATCAATCCAACTGCTCAGGTTACGCACGTTAAAGTGTATATTTAATTGCACAAAGCAAGTTGCTGAAATAACATCTGTACATGGTGGCCAGCTTAACTTCAACACGGACCATTAACATCTGGGTTAATGATTCCTTCTCACTTTACTGGGTGAATTTGGCCCAAGGAGAGGATACCTGGGGAAGAAGGATGCTCAGAAGCCTGGGACTAGGGGTCATTTTGAGGAATGTTTCTCGTCAACCATGTCTCATGTAAGTAGACCCTGCTTGGCCATGTCTTTCCTGAGGGCAAGGGTCCAGTTAGCTGAAATGTGGACAATTTCTGTGGAGGTCGTGTGCCACCCCTAAAGTGCGAGAACAGGATGACATGGAGCAAAAAKAAGCAATTTCTCCACAGATCCCTCCAAGCTCTCGTCTCCATCCACCACGAGCACAGCAGCAAATGTTCCTGCTGCACTTCTCCACGTCTCTGCCAAAAGGTTATGTCCTCTCTCCTGTTTAGACATGAARCTGTTCAGGCAAACAAACAAACAAGCTTGTTGTAACAAAATGCCTGAGAGACACGTTTCGAGACAGGAGTTTTATTTCCTTGGTTTTCAGTCAGTAACCAAAGACTGTCTAAGCATTTCAATACATGACCTCCACTAGGGCCTGAGGGCAACAGCCATGCTGCTTGAATTTAAATGATGGGCTAACTTCTACTGCTAATTTAAAATCACAACAGAAAGCAGTTAAAGAGTTAATGCTCTCAGATTATCCCAAGGTAATGCTATTTTGCATACCTCCATTTCATCATTTCATGTCTACTTGTTCTTGCTGTTTTCTCTGCCTTACTCTCTTGCAGCTACCTCCAAAATATAACCCTGACAAGTTCTGAATAAAAACAATACGAAATGCAATATTTCCTTACAGCTTATGGTGGGAGGAATGGGAGGAGTGAAATCTCAACCAGCTTCCTGTGCTGACCAGACTGCTTTGTGTTTCTCCTAGATGTTGCATGTAAGTCTACTAGGGCTTCAGCTTGTACCTAGGATTGATCAGTGGACCTGCTTACACTTTTCTCTATACCTGCATAATCACACTGTTGAAAGCAGGGCGAGATCTGCCTTGTGAAAGTGCTATTTCTAGTGATGAAACATGATCAAGAAGGAACTTGGCCTGATTTTGGGAGCTTCCCACRTAGCTGGAACAAACACAATATATAAATCAAAGATGCTCAGCGAAGATCTCAGTCTTCCAGTCATCTTCTACCAAGGTAGACTTGGCATTTGTGCCTTTCCTGCATTGCTAATAAGCATAATACCCACTTCAGGCCTCCAACTCCTCAAAGATTCAAGTGCCAAGTGAGCAAGAGTATTCACAAAATATTCATAMTTTCAAAGACTCAAGATGTACAGAATGGGAAGAGAAAAACAGAACAACTCACAGCGTAGCATGACCCAACAGACAGCGATGCTTGCATGATTTCATAAATGGACATTTTTGTCCTTTTAAAAATGGGTGAAAACTTTTCCTGAGCCCATACTACTGCTATTCTTGATAATGTCAGCATCTCCTTTTTGGGCCTGATCTCTCACTACTTAGGTTTTTGCTATATGTTTCTTGATAATGTCAGCATCTCTTTTTTGGGCCTAATCTCTCACTACTTAGSTTTTTGCTATATGCTGYGTCCTTCCAAGGACTTTTTTGCGTGATGAATTTCTGTTGTTTCAATCTCACTGGAATGCATTTTTTTCTTAGAAGTTGTTTTACATTATGAAACATGAAAACAAATGTAAAAAAGTGAAAATCAATACAAACATTCCAGCTGTAACCAAAACAAAATATCTCAAATGTTTTTCCAATTAAATAGCCCTAAAGTTGTTTTGTGAAATATTTCACTTTTTTTTCTCCAAAGAAAATGAGAGCAAATTTCAAACGTAAGTATTTCCCATAGAAAGAGAATCTATTATATCCACAGATTTCAGCTGAGTGGCAAAAGCAAAAACAGTGGTTCAGTGGTGAGTAAGGTACTACTTAAGAATTTGAAATGCAATTTAACATATTTAACTTGCAATTTTCTACTTATGTCTATAAAATTTTGAGTTGGTTACCCAAGCAAATTTAACTCTACTGTGCGTCTGCTATCAAARTTGTGGAGCACGCTCTTACTTCCTTGGTGTCAAACGAGACTGAATCTATCTGTGCTTTTCTCCTCTTACACCTTCATCTGAATTTTAGATCATATTTTCTTTGCTCTCAGCCAGTTCAGAGTTCGTTTTTCACTGCTCTTCAGAAAACAGAGTCTTTTCAATATGTATAGATATTTGAAAGTATTTCAAGCACCTATACACTTGTATGGGTATAAATATATTTTTTTCCATTTCYGTGCACATTTTCCAGAATAGTTCCTGCGTTTTTTTCTCCTACACCAGGAAAATTCTCAGGGCAGTCTCTTATTAAAAAGAGCAGTCTCAAACAGAAAGCTCTTCCCAACCTTTCAGGAGGTCAGTTTTTGAAGGCACAAGATACATGTTGAAGGGTAGATAAACAAATACTTGAACCAAGCAGCTCACTGATGGCTTCGTAAAAACCTGGGCAGCAAACCCCTTAAGCTTCTCTAGAAGGTATTTATAGACAATTTAAGCAAAGATGTTTTCTATTTTGCATTCAAGTTCAATAGCAGCCTTCCATAAATAGGCTATGCACACAAAAGAAAAGCGTAGCTGAAGCCTAAAGATAGAAAGCTGTTCTTTCTGAGTTGCAGATTTATGGTTTGCTCAGTTACAGGAAAGCTTGTTTGGGTGACTTGCAATGGCAGTTAGGTGACAGAGGCAAGATACTTGATGTTCACTGCTCCTAAATGCTAGTTCAAGTAATGGGGTTTAATTCTCTTCTTTCCAGAATATTTATTAAATTCAAAAATAGGTGCCATTGATGATGAAATKATGCCTTTTTTTTTTTTTTTCCATAAAATTTCTTGAAAGGAGCTCCACACAAAGACAAAAAGCTACAGTCATTACAGAAGCTCAACGGGACATATCCTCCTTTCAGTTCTAGCAGTATAAATATGACATACAAGAGTTAATTAAATTAACTTCATTATTGCTCAGGGAAGAACAAAATTTGGCCTGGTTACTCTTAGCACCTCCATGGAGTAATGCAGCAAGGTCTCTCCAAGGCAGGTTATGCTGAGAATTAAATTAAAATCCATCTGATCCCTGTCACAGTAATGTCTAGCTGGAGTGAAAAATCACCTGGRTTTCTCCAGGTAACCAGTTTTAAATTGCTAACACAACCTTCATGCTGAAGGTAGAAGGAATCCAGGCATCCCTCAGAGAGAAGATGACCACAATGGAGACTGGTAAGAGATGGGCACTGCCCTGGCAGTCAGGAACTGAAGCAACTGATCAGATCTAGTGCTAGGGGTGACACACGGCTACGGGAAGGACTTGGGTTTTAAGTCCTTAATCTTGCATAGATGYTTCCAGATGACCATAGGGAAGTCATCTCCCTGTACCTTGGCTGTCCATCCAGATTATGGGTTGTGTAATGCTCTCTGCTTGACACTGAATCAGCATGAAACAACAGATAGAAKTTCAAGTAAGCCTGAGACTAGGGTGAAAAAGGAAAAGAAGAAACACAAGGCTGGGTGTGAGAATGTTTTCCCTGTACCATATTTCCACCCCAATGTAAAAGCAAGAGYAAGAGTGCTTAGAGCAAGATTTTAGCAGAAAGAGCACAGCAAGAGGATTTGCATGGAACAAATGAGGGAGCGGATGGCAACATAAGACTAAAAAGCATTTCTCCTCTCAGAGCTTTCTCTCTAGACTAATGAAATTCTTTAAAAAGACTATATATCTCAGCATAGCAGGAAAGAAATACCAGGAAATAGAGAATTCTGCAAAACAAATGTATTAACTGAAYGGTAACAAATGGCAGATAGGGCATGATAATAAGCAAATATGTGSTTTGCTGAAAGAAACAGGAAAAATAGCCAGCTGAGAGCTCACTTTTGCTAATAAGATACTGGGAAAAGATTTACAAAGTATCTCCCACCTGGGGTTCTTGACTTTGCACAGCACAGTCAATGCATCTCCATACAYACACTAGTACTAAAAAATATGCTTTTGTTTATTTCTTGGTGGTCATTAAAGCCTAAAACATGGGGAAGAGTAGCAATCAAAAAGACTAGACGATTCCTTGCCATTAATTATGTAACTATTAGCTCTATAACCGTAGCAAATCACTTGATGTCCTGTCACCTTACTGCATGGAGCTGTTGGGCAGCTCACTGAGATAAATGCCTTTTGGGCATTCAAACTTTGGTATTATAAACATCAGAATGGGAAAAGGAGGGGGGGAAACAACCAACTCTGCAACCCTGTCACCCAGATCAGCTAACAACCCTTGGAAAGGATGCATCTTGGGGTAAAATGCTGCACRCCTGATGGAGGAGGGCTGCCAGGAGACAAGTGGCAAATGTGCAAGCTGTAACCCTAAACTGCCTCTGATTCCAGCACTCTTCCTTTCACTTAAGTCTTGATCTAATTAAACTGTCATCACACTGTTAAAATAAGGCTTCACGGGCTCTTTTATGAAGCTCGACTGAAGAGAGGGAGTGAGGCAGGATTCATTATGTCCCTGGTATGAYGAATCCCAAACCCGTGTGCTTGTAGCTAATCCTATCGCAAAGGTAAAAATCACCCTCTGAGCACCATGCTAAGGAAGACAGGAGCATTTTAATGAGGAGTTGCCTGACCTTTCTTCCCAGGGGGTCACTGCTGAGCTTAAAATTCACAGTTTTTATTTGTACTTAACAAGGAAGACACTTCCCCACTCAGAAAAAGGAGCCAAGATGAGTCTCCCACAAGGGCAACAAGGCTGAAGGATGCTTTAAAAGAGACATGTTTGACTGTGACATACATCATTACCTCTCAACTCCCCCAAAATACACAAGGCAACTAAGTTTAAAATCTATTCCTGTTGGTGGCTTTGCTTTTCTATTCATGCCACCTGCAATTTGCATATTTACTTACCAGTTGCAAAGAAATCATACCCAAACACCTCAGTATGAACCAAAGCTCAGCCGTGCTCCGTGCTGTTTTCCTCCCTTGGTGTCCTTCCTCCACACTTGCTCTTTTGGTGTCCACAGGCTTTGAAGTTTCAGGTTGTTTCCACTGCATAGGCTGCGAGAACCAATTATCATCACTAAATAACTCCCCATAGCTTTTCCTTTCATTTCCCGGCCTTTAGTCCTTTTTGACATAAATGCCTGTAGTCTGTGCTTCCAGATTTTATGGATGCACCCAATACTGGCCTAGCAGAGAACCAGGCTTGCAATATTATCTTCGTGATGCTGTGAAGGGGTTTCTAATTCTGCAAACAGCAGGTATTTGCCACTACCGTCACAGGAATTGAATTCATGGCAGCAAAAGCCCCTCCCTTTTGCTACTGAAGCGAGGTCAGGGTCATTTTATTTAGCTTTCTGCCTCGCATTCTGGAAAAAAAACCCTGCAAAATCTGCTGCAGCTATGATCCTGGACAGTTTCCCCTATAGCATGCTTCTAGCTTGCAAGCTTGCCACCAGCATAGGAAACAAGCTGGCCCTGGAGAGCATCATCTCTCTGGAGGCAGGAGGGACAAGATGTTTCAGGTGATTAGTTGATGCATAGGAAGTTAACACCCAAATAAATCACCACAAGACTTGAAGCCTTGGGCTGAACTAGTTGCCATGGCTCTGATTGCTATAGCTGGTTTTTGGTCAAGCATCGCAAGCATCTACCCAGAGTGCAAATAAATCTTGTAAATCAGAGTCACCTGGTGCATCTGCATGAAGCCTTTTAATTTGTATTGGTCTGACACTGAAGACACTGAAGGGAATAGGACTGCTGGGAGACTAATACATGCTTGCTTCTCTTCCAATTACCATGGTGTGCCAAGAAGTGGTCATATGGAAAAAAAAAAAAAAAAAAGAACAAAAAGAAAACAAGAAAGAAGAAAAAAAATTAATAACACAAAGAGCATGCTGGAAGATTTCCAGCAAATCCTGCCTTTTTGAAAAAGATAAGGCTTAGCTAAAATCAGAATAGTGCATTTTGCAAAGGTGTCTACTCTGATAACATTTTTCAAATGTTGTTTAACTCTCCAGTAATTCTTGGAATGGAATTGCCACAGGTTCTTTTCCTTATTCTGTTCCCATTGACTCCAATAGCTGATCCTACCTGGCACCTTTGGCATGAAATGTCAACCTATTGTTACTGAATAACAACTACAACAACAATTCTGGCTTCCCTACACACTCCTCCATTAGCGATTCTGGTCTACTGTTTTGCATTTTGCACAGTTATTGATGTTAAAATGAAACAAAGTCGTACCCAAAGTCTGCGTTTAGTTCCTTGATTAATTAGCTTGTTTACTAAAGCATGCAGAGGATAGAGGAGCTCCTGTTCAAAGCACTCTGCAATTAAATGGGCACAAGAACCTGAACCTGTCCCCTGGAGGCTTAATCCAAAGACACTGGAACCTCGTGGGAGGCTTTCAAATTTTTGCACTGTATTTGTTGCAGGTRGGATTTTTAATTTTATCTTCTCTACTTCCTGCCTGTGCCCAGTGCTATCTTTAGTTCTACTATTTGGTAAACGCATGAAGCTGCATTCTCAATATGTACTTAATGGCTTCGATAACATTTGACAGCCTAATTTGAGGACGAGCCCTATCTTGGCTTCTCCTTAAGAGCAGGATTAACCTTGCTCTATCTTCTCAGGGAGCTGCACACCTTGCTTGCTCTGGGAGGAACACAGGGCTTGGCCCACATTTAGGCAGAGGGTGCTCATGGCGTGTGCCCGCTCTGCTCTGCTCCCTCTCCTGGGCAGCACATCCGAGAGCCAGAAAAGTCCTCTGGTTGATGAAGTCTGATCYTGCCATCAGTGCCAGGACCTCCCGCCATTGGCCTTGCAGAGGGAAAGGTTTTCAGGAAATAGGAAGAGCTGAGACTCCTCCATACATAGGAGCTTCTGCTCAGCTCCTACGTGCAGAGTGCCACATACAACCTCAGCTTTTTCTRGCACCCTTATTGCAAAAGGCATCCCACTCTACTCCCAGAAGACTTAGTAGAGTCTAGGAATCAAAACTGTTGTTGGAAAACAGGAAAAGATGCCGGAGAGAGAAAACAGGACAAACTGCTTTCTCCTCTTCCACATCCCTCCTGTTGGCTGTGGCCAAGAGATGCTCAGAAAGATGCTTTTGAAAATCACATTTGCAACCTAACAGGCAAYATTAGAAAAAAAGATGGAACTTCAGAAAGTGAAGCTCCTTAAAAATGAATACAAGTAGGTGATCACTCATTATATCCTCTTATTTATGGTGTTTCTGTATTGCCTTACACCTATCTGGCAAGAACTGGCAGGACTGATTTAATCTGCTTCATTTGCTTCTGCAGTGAAACCATGGTGACAGCCCTTTTGGTATCTAGATAGGCAGATCCTTGGACTTCCTTATTGAACCCTATGGAAGAATTATCCAAATCACTGAGGGTGGCAGAGGAGCTGCAGACCAAGGTCCTGTGCATGGTGTCATCTCTCAATCCCCAAAACTATCCTTCCTCTCCTGCTGCAGTTTCATCCATCCCTGTCCTCTACTTGCTTCACAGAAGACAGACCATCAGGTCTTTATTTCTGAGCCCAACGACATTTTCTTWAGTGCTAATTCAACGTAACAACATTGTGCATGGCGGTGGATGTCTTTTGCCCGACAGTTTAGGATGTGGTGTTATTACAAAGATTCACTGCCCTTTAAAACCAGATAGCTGAGGAATAGTGTAAAAACAACACCAGCAGTATTAATTCAAAGTCAAGACTTCCAGACTGCTTGTAACCTATCTCCTTGCTAGAGCGCTGCTCTATATATCACACTTTAATGGGAGACTTCGCAGCGCTAGGAAGAAAACAGGACAAACTGGGGACAAGGTGACATCTCCGATTCCAAAAGTCCTCTTGGAGCTTCCATATCTGTCTTCTGAAATTGACTAGGAGTTTTTGCAAATAACGTTCTCCTCATTTTGGTGACCTTTTGGGGGCTTGGGTATAAGTCATAGAGACAGCGTGTACTTTTGATCTGTAAGCTTAGACTCATCGAGAACTTCTCCAGAGTGATGGGGCCTGGGAGGAGAACAGAATTCAAAGCCTTCCCTTGAGAGGACCTCTTGTCTGAAGGTCACTGTTGCTTCCTGGGACACAACATCTGGATCCAGCCCTGCTCTGATGCACTCCTTTGCAGCCTCCTGACTACTTATAGAGTCAGCCTCAGATCCTATTTTAACAACTATAAAAGATATACACATAGGATAATATTGTCTCTACTACAATACCAATAAAGGCTTTAAAATATATATATATTATGTTTTATGTTTAAAACTACCMTCTAAACTAAAACGAACACAGCAAAGAGAAAAATCAGGGCAGGAACAAGAAGATGGATAAAATAGGAGCAGCTAAAAAAATGCTATTTCCCAATACTGAAGTTAAAGCACCACACAGATGGAAGAAACTAAAGTATCAGACAGAAGAAAGGGGATGGAGAAAGAGGTGGGTACTGCAAGTGCCCTCATGACCAGAGCCTAATTGCTTATCCATCGAGGACATGCCAGGGGGAGATCTGCCACAAAAGCAAGACATGGTTCTGGGGTACTTCCAGAAAGAGGGTGGGAAGGGATCTTATATCCTCCCTTATGCTTTTGAGATGCTGCTCCTCAAGCTCCTTGAACTACAACAGTGCAGGGATCCTCTAAAGGCCTCCTCTGCAAGGCTGACCATGATATATCACCACACTCCTTCATCACCCTTCTCCCATTTAACTGAACTCCTCTAATCTTGCCAAAAAAAAAAGGAGGGGAAAAAAAAAAAGAAAAAGCCTTGCCTTTAATCATTGTGAAGGTTGTGGCACAGTGTGATTATAAGACAGGATATGGATGTCACAGATATTGTAGGAGACCTGCATATATCTCATGAACGAGATGACACCAGTAAAATTTATAAGCAGGAAAATGTTGTCTTCAAATCCTCACTCTCCCCTTCCAATAATTCAGTCCAACTGCAGGCTGAATGGCCACTGCAGGCAGTGGATAGGAGGAAAACACTTCATAACCCAGAATCCAATGAGTATAGAAGTTGTACAGATACTTAAAGTGTCCCAGTGACTTCACCAAGAGCTCTGGTTGCAGGATTAACCCTAAAATTCAGGAAACTGGAAACAGTGCACTGTAGTGAATTGTGAGATTTTTAGAAGATTAATAAAGCTACAGTTTTATGAGCAGTTGAACACAGCAGTACTGTTTATCCTGGGCAGAGAATTACAAGCAGACTTTAATGAGCTGTTTAAGCATCTGAGCATTTTCATCGATTTTTTTTTTCATGGACATAATACAATAAGAGAAAATAGACAAATATGAAATAATCTTCAAAAGAGAGGAAACAGAATTAAAGGGAAAATAAATCAAAGAGAAATAAATTATATAGCAAAAATAAGGGCTAGAGCAAAGCATATCCTGCACAACAGATAAACTATCTGGCACATTTCCTTGCCTTCTACTTGGACACTATCTACAAGTAGATCATTATTTCTTCAGCCTTATTAATATTCAGAGCTCCTTTAATTAATTACTGATGACTTCCTAAGCCCTGTAACCTGGTCTCTGTATTCTGCCAGCGCATGCAGAATATTTGAAATATCTACTCTTTGATCAGCAGCTCCAGTGAGCCCACAAATGCTTTCCTCTTGCTGAGCATTTAACCAAATGAGCTGCTCCGTGAGCACAGCAGTCAGCCAGACCTGGTCTCCTACCACTCCAGGTCTCCAAGCAGATGACTGGCTTTGGTACCCAAGGAAATACCAGCTGCAACTGGAACTTTGCTAATGGCCAACTACTTTCTAGTGGTTTCTCACTGCACTAGGGTTCTACTCTCTGTTGAAGAGGGGGACTCATCCCAAGCCACCTTCATTCAAAGCAAGACTGGCTGCCTCCTTCCATGGACTCTGTAGGAAATCAAAAGTTTGGGAAGGACTACCCTGGGTCAGATTTGGTTCAAATTGGCCAACAAGCCAGAAATATTAGGGGGAGTAAAGGAACATGGATAAACTGCACAGTCGCCTAGCCTTTCTTTCCACAGGAAAATAGAAAATAATAATAATAAAAAAATCATCAGTTTATCATTAATAGTTTCTGAAGGACCACTTAAAAGGAACCAGCTGCAACATTCACAGACATTATATGAAAGCGTCAGTCTCCTATGTCYGGTGCCGCTAACCAAATAAAGCTTCCTGCACCTCCTGTGCAAACGGCCTGGCAATGCGTGCTGAGAGCAGCCCCCAGTGCAGCATGAAATGCAATTACAGCATTCAGTGGACCTGGCTGAAATGAAAAACAAGTATTTCCCTCACCTCCATATCAAATTGGAGTGAATGAAAACCAGCAGTATATGATCATTTGTGAAAGCAACAGAAAACATTGTCCAAAAGAAGTTTTCTTTTCCGTGTACACTAACATTTGTTACAACTAGTACGTGGGGCCATTCTACAGAACTTTCTTGCAGTGATTCATCTCTGTTACCTAAGATACTGCTTTAGTTCCCAATATCATGGCAGTCTTGAGCTGTCTTATTGCCTAATTAGGCACTGATCTTATAATCATTCTTGCTGTCAAATGTGCTCTGCTCCGGTGATTTCAACACAGTTTTTCTAGGGTACAAAAATATGGGTTAATAACCTCAGCTGCAGGATTAAAGTTTATAGGAATCTGGTAGGAAGGCAGCTAAAAACACCAATTATTTTTCACGGGAATTTTTTCTTTTCCAATCTTAAAGAAAAAAAGTGCCGGTGAAAGCAGTGTGCTTTTTTATAATGAAACTGAAAACATAAAGGACTGAGCAATAAAAAAAAAAAGTGTATTTCTCATCCATTTTGATTCTCTCTCTCTCTCTTTTTTTTTCTTTTTGGTAACAAATCTTAAATAAAAGTGATGCCCTATCCTGTTGCTAGGAAAAATCTGGTTTGCATTGAAAGCCTTATCTGTGTGAAAAGGCTCTTCTGAGCAGGTCAGGAGAAGGCTGTAGGCCACAAATGGTAGGACTGTGCCTATATGCAGCATGGAAAGGAGTAATCCTTTAGTTCTACTGTCACTAAAACTGCCCTGCAGTGCTGCTACAAATGCCCTTGAGGAGAGCAATAATTCTTAAGATATCAGCCCCCTCTCACACATCGCATGAAGATGGTGCTCTCACACAGAGCAGCCTGTGTTGTCTTGCTTTGCTTCCAGGGTTTGGAGTGATCCTGCGCAACATTTTGTGTGGTTTGAGGCCGTCTGTCTCAATGCAATTCTTTCAGTGACATGTGCAGACCTGGGAGATCAAAGGTGTGGGCTAAAGTTTGTTTTCACGTCGAGATTACGACGTTATTTGATTCTGTGTTGGTGCAGTCCCAGGAGAAGGCATGAATGGATTACACAGCAATTCCAGCAGCACTGCAAATCTCCTGGAGAGTGGCGACTTCTGTGAAACCAATTTTCAAGAAAGGACAATTGACCCCTGTGGCCATTGCCCTGGGATTTAAGGAAAACTGCAAACTCTATTAAGATGCATTGCAAATAATTGGGTCTGACAGCCCCAAGACCTCAACAAACTCCACAGGCAACAGGGGGTAGGTCCAGAAGCAAGTGATGAGCTGGACTGTGGATCCTAGTGCTCATGATTGTGTTTGAAAGGGCCAGAAATGCAAAACAAAACCAAAGTAACAGGGAGGTTATGAGACCCTCAGGTGTCACTCTGACCCATGACACAATTTTCTGGAAGTCCACAGACAAGTTTGTGCTGGATATAAATGCAAATTCATAAATGGAGAAGGCTAAAACTGAGATTCACTGCTGTCCCAGCAATAAACAAGCCTTAGAGCTGCATAATTACTGAATGAGTATTAGGTAGAGTTAACAGTAGGTTAATAATGAAGACCTCCATGCTGCCATGTTGTGTGGCCAAAACAAATAAGACATATATGCTTTGCATTGATTTTCCTCCTCAGAGGAATGGAAACAGGCTTTCCTCAGTCTGCAAGAGCACACTGTTGCTGCTGCTTAAGGACCTGGACATGACCAGAAGAAGCAAAGGCAGCTCTTTCCTCCAAAATCAAGCCACAGAATGGGGGCTGATAACATTCGGGTGCTGCAGTCACCGTAGTGCTTTGCCTCCCTGTCCTGCTCCTCAGAGTGCTCTCAGACACCCATCTCACCCCTTTGGCACCAGGGAGGAAATTTTCCTACCTGAAAATGACCAAATTAGAATAAAGACTCATGGGAAGAAGTTATTAAGAAAAGGGATTACTCTTGCTAGGGCACCTGCGGGACCATGTTTCCTGCAGCATTAGCCGCAGTTATTGGGTTGGGTTGTTTCCCAAGGACTTCTGTCTTGCAAGGGAAGAATGAGGTTTCTCCACCCAAGTACCAACAAAAATCTGATGCCCTCTTGCCCAGATTTTTTCATATTCTCCAAACAGTCATGTATATATTTTTACGGCTTGAGTTTCATGAGAGATTTAGAAGGCACCACCGAAACTGCTGGGCTCTTATTTGTACTTTTAATAGTAGCATAGATAAAAGAGGAAGAAGTAATTGTAAGAGACAAACTCTAATTGCCATAATGCGGAGAACACTGCTACAAATATCAGTCTGTCACCTGCACCAYTTTACTCCATCACGCGCCCTCGCAGCTCACGGGTACAGATCTATACATCCACCAGACAGACCACCAGCCAGCACCGGAGCTACAGCAGGCTCCATAAAGCAGCAATAAACTCTAACTCATAGCCAAATGTGATCTGCAGGTCTGCAGATCTACTCCTTCTGGGCAAGAGATTGTGGAGTAATACCTTGCGTTAGTAGGCCCATGGCTGTTTATAAATATGTATACAATAGCCTATTTCTAAAGCATGTTTAGAAATCAATGTTAAAAAAAGCAGCCATTTCATCCATTGCTGCATTATTTCTAAAGCTCTTGWCATCATGTATTGTTTCATGGAGCAGGAAGACATACACCTGACCTGGGGAAAAAAAACAGTACGAACACCTTCATGAAGGAGTACGCAGTGCAGTATCCAAGAAGGGAAAAAAAGAAAATAGCTCCAAATACATCTATCGTTGCTGTTTAAATGTCAAGTCAGATGTAACTATTTACAGTCCCCACTGGGGAAAACATGAAAAAAAAAATTCCTCAGATTTTGAATCTAAAATTAAGATATAAACAAAGACTGTGTATGGCAGGATCCCAGGGTAGTTCGACTGCTTAACTATGTGCAAAGAAGTCACCAACTTTCCTGTTTCAGTTTGCTAGTTAGAAAGCAATCTACTTTCTCAAAGCATGGTCTGAGAGAGCACAGATACCTTTTTCTTCYCTTCAAACAGTGTGCAGTTTGGAGAAATGTTATGGGAAAAAACAAATGCTGCCTCTGAARGATTAAAACAGAAGAAATACAAAGGTCATCAGGACTATCAGATGCTTTTCCAGCATAGCTTTCTGCTTGCAAGGACAAAGCCTCTCAGCAATCTTTCCAAAAAGATCACTGAGATGCCAGTTAGTGAGCTGAGGAAAACAAAGAGTTTGAAAACCCAGTCACTGTCACTACAGTAGTAGCACTCATGCATGTATCTGACAAATAACAAGAACTTGGTCTCCAATCATGTTCAGATGGGCTGACACCTTCACTGTCACTGCTRTTTAAGCGAGATGGTCCCCCAAATGAGGTACTCCTAGAAAATAAGACAGGATGACTGAGTGGTTGGGCAAGCACAAGACCACAGGACCTTGCTAAAGCCAAGGTTATCCATCCTATCACACACTTAAGCTAGAATGAAGACACAGGATCCAGATGCACATTCAACCAGATGAATATGGCCCCAGAGGATACATCCCTTGCCCTTAGAGAGGAAAAAAAAGAGTAAATTAATCCTCATTGCTGATTTAGTTTGTTTTTGAACACCATCAAGCCCTCTGCTGTTATTATCCAGCATGTGGTAGGTAAAAAGAAAGCATTAAATAGTGCGTTTAAAAAACAGCACTTTGAATGAGCATTGCACTTTATGTCAAAACTGGCACCCTGTCAGCATGTTCATTTTAACCCGGCGATCAGTGAAAAACTAAAGCACTCTGAACATGTGTTTGGACAAAATATGGACAAAAAAAAAAAAGAAAAAAAAGTCAAAGATTTCCAGCAATTTTTCCTTGGCCCCAAACAGCTTCCAGCATTTATATTCACTGCATTCAGTAGATGACCTGCTTGTTTTCTCTGCAGACACCTGCGTTTATCATCACAATAATTTAGGTCCATGCACTAATTCTACTTCTGGTCATTGGATTTTCGTAGGGCTGCAAAAATTGAGGTGAATGACTTTAAGAAAAAAAGTTAGAATTTAACCTTGTCCTTTTTAAGTTTCCCTTTGGTATCTTAGTCTATTCCTGTCTTCCCCTTTCTAACCTTGTTTTTCTCTGGCTGTCCACCCTCATGTGGGTCTTTCCTCAGAGATGGTGTTGTGGAACCAAAGCACTAGATAATTCACTCTTCCTCAGGATTTTCTGCAGCAAACTTTAGAGCAAGGCTCATTTGGCGACATGTACAGCAGAATAAAAATCACATACTGCTGATGGGGAATTTTTTTTACCTGGTAGCACTAGGAGATGTTTGCAGAGACTGACAGTGTCTGAATACTTATCTTTTACTGCAGGTATTGCCTTGAAAAGTCTTGATTTTATGTCAGCTTTGATTAGGCATGGCCTGTCTCTTTTACAAGAGACTTTGTGGCAGCTTTTCTATCTTTCCACCATGCTTAGTATAGGTCTGCTCAAAAATCGGTGGATCTGATCGTCTCTWCCTTTTTTCTCACTGCTAACCCAGATGAAAATATCCCATTTCTGTTTTGCAAGGCATTAAGGAAAACTCAACTCTTCTCTTTGATGGTTATTGATAGAGACATCTTATGATATCCTACAAGGAGACAGGCTCAGTCCTTTGCTTCCAGTGTGTCTTCCCACTCTATCCCCACATGGCTCTTGTCCTGTCTCTAAGTGCAATGCTCAGGGCAAGAGCTCCCATTAGCTCGCCTTTAACAGATCACACTAACTTGACTCCTCATCCATGTTATTGGTGTCTTTCCCATGCTACTTTTATGCAAGTACACAACCCGCTTTCCTCTAGGGATGGGAATAAGGCTTCTAAGGAGGTTGCGACACAAGGTTTGCCACCTTGGAGAAAGCCACAATGTTGTGCCAGCAAGTGCTTGTAGKTTGCATTGATACCTTGGCATAGCCGAGGAGCTGCCTCCAGCCTGGAACATCAAGGCTGCTGCATGTGAGTGGGCGGCTGGGCGAGTCAAAGCTGCTTTCGTGGCTGTACTCGGTGACACCATTGCTGTCAGCAGCTCTTCCCAAGCAGATCAGAGCTTGGGGAGCTTGAGTTTTCTGTGGGCTTATCTTGCGGAAGCAATTTGCTAGAAAAGTGCTAACAAAACAGAACGATGACCTACATATGGGCCTGTGGTAGCAGGAGTCACAATTGCATCATTTACTGTACATTAACTTCTTCTAATTCTTTCTTCCACCTCAAAAAAAAAAAAAAAAAAAAAAAGGCTTTAGGAAAGAGCATGAGCAGAGGAAGCAGCAAGTTTTGCCAGGGTGGCACGAAGAGAACCATACAGCTTCGAATCTCTGTGACCATCCTCCAAAGAAGCTAGGGAATAAGGGGGCATTTTGCCAGCAGATCCCTTTCCAACCTCCCTATAAGGCACCTTCCTTCATGGTGGTATTTTCCACCTCCATGATGTGAGCACACAGATAGCGTGAGGAAAAGCAAGACAGTAATCAGCCCACACTGCAGGTGTGGAAAAAGCCTTCAGACCTGGTCTCTGTGATCTGGGCACAGCCTCATGAAAGAGCTGTTGATACTGTGCCTTCCTTTAGGAAATATGGATAAGTCCTTCCCAGTCACCAGCTGTTGCAAGTGGCAAGTCTTTGGCATATGGAAGATGTTTGGGGTTAAAAAATCAGGAATGGAAGTCTTCCTGCATRGCAGAGTATGTACCCTAAGCTGAGGGAGCTGCACCTTCTGCTTCCATGACTCAGAGCACCACCACACTCTGTGTGGCTGCATTTATWGAAACAAATTGGAGTAAGAGAAGTGTCTGAGACTGAGAGAATGGGCTGACTTCCTCTCTACTGACCCACAACCTTGACTCTGTATCATGTTTTAATATTTGATAAACCGCATCTCTACACAAACCACATCTTTTAAAAGTGTCCAGCGTGGATGCCAGTTGCTCAATGGCCATGACCTACCAGCACAAAATGGTCCTCAGATTTTTCATATTGCTCCATACTAGCTAGGGACCCATGACTTTCAGGACTTGATGCAAGATACACTGGTTATTCCTGCAGACCACTAGAAATCAGGAAAGGTAGAATGACAACCATTGCTGTATGTAATTAGACATCTCCCGTTTGTCTTTTTTTGGTTATTAAGAYTGCAGCAAAATTACTACTTTAAAATCTGTTGAAAGCAACTAAGGGCAAGGGATTTCCCTGACCGTGTGTGATTGTGAATAGAAAATAAATATCCATTGCAATGCAAACATCAAAGCAAAAAGAATGCTATTTGCTGCAAGCCAGATCACTCAGTTCAGATCCTCAACTTTACCCATGAATGCTTTTGTTTGTCAATTTAAGTCACTGTTCCAGAAAAGCCGTGGATGAGAGGGCTGGTAATTGAATTTACCRCCCTGCCTCTGTAAACTGCCATAGAGTTTACACCGCTGTAGTCCAATGGCCAAATTGTCTGTAGGCTTGTGTGATTGCAACAGCTGGCCCAGCAGGCTGCAAGACTTTAATTTCAGCACTGACCGGAGAGCTAATAGGAAGCAATGAGCCCATTAAGGATACTTAAGGAAATATAGCACTCCATGAAGTTATTTACAGCTATAGGGCACTTGTTTCCCTCCTTGGCATTTAAATCTTCAAATCCTTTTGGGCTGTCCACACTGCATGGCTGCAGCAGATCTGCAGAATGGCCTCGATAGGGCTGCGTACCTCAGTGCCTCTAAAAATTATATGTATATTTGTGTGTGCATATATGTAGATATTTATATATGTAGCCAAATTTTTTTTTCAGTAATCGCATATTCCTTCCAAAGATGGAGAAAAGTGGGGATATAAGCACCCAATTACGCAAGTAACATGCCTGCATCTTTAGGTAAATGCATTTAAATGAGTGCCAGAGCCTATTACAAGTCCTCTGAACAACTTCCCAAAGAATCATACTGCAGCTSCGCATAGTATTTGTGCTTCCATTAAACTCTGCATTGTGGTTCCTCGACCCCCATAGGGAGTTTTCTTTAATATATGRCTTCAATTTCAAAACAGCATCACTTTAGGGGCCTATTCTCTCTGTATTTATGCAGGCTATGAGAAGATACATCTATCTCCTGATAGCAGCTTTAATCAAAAAAGGCATGTTTTCCATACAAAATGAAACTATTAATTGCATAATTTTAAGAACAGGTACACTAGAGCCTCTTCATAGGTCTTGCGAGCTGTGAGACTTTAAAATTGATGAATAGGGTGTCCTTGTATACTTTAACCATTCCCCAGGGAAAGTAGTTTGTAAAATAGTAAAATTGCTCAGGCACAAATATTTATCACAGATCCAATAAGATTTTATGTGCCTTGTAACTACAATATTACATGTTTTATGCTCCTTCAATCTTTGGTTTAGAGTACATCCAGTTGCTTCAGTATAGATAATTTCACTACCAGTGGAGATCTGTAAACAATATTTTGTTGCAGTCCCGCACATGCTAGATGCCATTATTTCCCCCATGGTTTCAATGAAGCTTTRCTCTCCCTGAGCACACATTGTTCATGTTCTAGAAATGCCTGGTACGGAAGGTATAATTATCTTTATTTTATTTGATTTGTCRGTTTTGCACTGTTTTCAGTCCATTAGAGGTTAGCCACCATTAGGCAAGCATACACACTTAATTTTAAGTACCTGGTTGGTTTGTCTCAGTTGGTAGGTGCTGCTTTGTGGAACAGAACAGCCTGTGCTTCTTTAAAAATACAGCACAGCATCACAGAGCAGCAACTTCTGGAAAGGCATGCTCCGTCCTACCCCTTTGCTATAAAGGCAATTAATAGAGCTGTTAAATATTTCAGTTTTACCCACACTGCTGCTCAGGAGCAGGTTGTGCTGTATAAATCCATGCAAACAGTCACTTGTTGCTCGCCAGGAAGCAAGGCTTGAGTAAAACTTGAGTAAAGCTCAGGGAAAGTCTTTTGCAAATTGCACTCAGAAGTTGCACTTAGGCAATTTTAARCTCTCCTTGTCTTGTGTGACTTTAGCTCCTGGGCTTTCTCCCACCCTCCTGAGGGAGTCRTCGTCTTTAAAACGGAGCACGGTCACCAGTCTGCACCAAACCACAGCCCATAGAGCAATGTCGCTCTCTTTACACACACAGAGCCAGTCTCTGTCAYCTGCGCTTTGGTGACAGCTCTTCTCGCTCCCAGAGCACTCCACCCCRTGCAGTTTGGCTAGGAGCAAAGGTATTTTCAGTCCAACTGACCTTTGTTTTATAACAAGTGAAGAAGTACGGCTTTCTTGAGYGAAGGTATCTTAACCGTCTCTGACAGCCGGCGCCGAGCGAATCGTAAATAGCCCTGCCACTTTGTGCTAAGAGCAAAGGACCATCTACACTTGACAAAGAGTCAGGACGTGAACCCAGCTAGGCCAGGGATAGGCAACACGTTGCAATGCTGCTGATGGAAGGAAAGCACCTGTAGAGCCTACAGCAACGGGAACCTCATGCTGTGGATCTGTAGAGCATCTCTGGTACCGTATGCACCTCCAGGCACCTTCTCATCTCCTCAGGGCAGTCTTCCTCCCCATCCCTACTCATGCAGGCTTGAATTTAAGCAAGGATGGCTTTGTAACAGTGGTCAGCTTGCCTGGGTAGCAGGATGCTCTGAGACAGCAGTGTAACTTACTTGAAAACCTCACAGAGTTCAGCACCATTATTTTAAAAAGTCACCTCTTCACAGTGTTTCTAAAATAATTTACAATCACTAATTTCCTTGTATAGYATTCATAAGAGTCACTAAAATGTGCTTGGGCTATTATAATAAGTAAGTGGTATAATTATGAGGCTAATTGACCAAAAAAAAGCTAAAACAGTTACTCTAATGAATATTTCCTCTGCTTTAGCTGTCATCCACTGTCTGGAAGCTCAGCAGCATCTCTGCATCTTGACAGAGGAGACCGCTTTTCTGTTGGGAATTTGAAGGGAGGAGAAAATTTGTATACAGTCAGGTAGCTGCTGAGCTCAGGCTTGACTCCTCATTTCAGTGATCAAGTTTTCCCTGCTCCCAAWACTCTTATATGAACAGGAGGGAGAACATTCATATCCTGCAGGTCTTCCCAACACCATCTTCTGCTACTTTATTAAAGTATCATGATAACAATCAGTTTACTCACTGAGGAAGAAATAGAAAAGAAAACCTCTTTTTAGTTTAGTTTTTACAAAATACAACCAGATTCCTTCTTCCCTGTGTAAAGAAAAACCTAAAAACTCCCAGTACTATATATGCCCCTTTCTGTTCCTTGTCCTCTACTAGAATTCCTGAAAACAATGTCCCTTGCTAGATGGACGAGAAAAAATCATGAAGAAATTGAAGTATCCTGGTGTATGAGTCTGGTCTAGAACAACTGTCCAGGAGAAATGCTGACTCTGTGATACTGCAATTTACTGCAGTGAGTAAATCTGCAGCAGTGACCTGAGATATTGGGCAAACYCCAAGTTGCAGAGCTTACAACAGCACTGCTGCTGCAGTGCACTGTACCAGGGAGGTGGGAAGAAAACTAGTTATTTCTGTATAGGATATTTCTGTATTTCAGAAGAATGATTTCCTCTGTCACTCAGGTCTATATCTGCTCATCWTTTTTTTTTTTTTTTAGCCTGTATTGAGGAAAACTGTCCTATCCCTAGCCTGAGGGAGGGAAGGGGTGTAAGTGACTGTTTTGGGATGTGTTTGTCTCGTTGCTGCACCATTTACGATGGAAGACCGTAATATCAGCTCAAGACTTGAACAAAGGCATTCTTTCTTGGTTGATGTGCTTATGTCAAYGTTGTTGCCACACCATTCATATTTCTTGACTGCAGCATCAGGAAGATTGTGATATCCTCTCAAGAATCGACGACTTTTTGGGCTAACAGTGCTCAGCAGTGCCTGCCAAGCCGCATGGGCACTCAAGCTGAGCTTTGGAAGAGGAGCACCACACCACCAGAGCAAGTGGGACACAAACAACATCTACCAGAAATCTTCAAGTGGGTGGATTCTGCAAGAACTGGAACAACAAAAGGACTATGTTTTCCTCCATTGAGAGAGGCCTTCCTCCTCTTCACCTGCACCGAATGACTTCTTCACCTGCGCACTGAGTGGCTGCTTCTTCTTCTTCTTCTTCTTCTTTTTCTTCTTCTTCTTCTTCTGAACTCTCTCAAGAGATTGTCACCTGCACCAAGAGCAGCCTCTTCTCCTTCAAGATACCATCACCTGCACCGAGGTAGAACTGATGAAATATAACTGGATTGGTGGTGGTGGTAACTGTAATCTTGCTGCATCTCTCTCTCTCGCTTGCTTGCTTATGTCACTTTCTTTTTCTTTYTTCTTCTTCTTCTTCTCTCTGTTCTATCATGATTATGAAAATAGAGCTTACAAGGTAGCATGGCATTCGACCTTGTTTGTGCTTAATCTTGCTCTTGGAATTGTATCGAAACCTCCCCCAACAGTGGATCAGGACAAGGGGTCGGCATACAAAGTCCAGTTTTTAAGGTTAGGGAGACTGCTCTTTCTAACAGTTTTATATTCGGTCCTGGAAATCCCCCCTGGATGGCACTGCACACAACCCAAGCCTCCAGTCGGTGAAGGTAGGGTAGATAGTGTGTTGACAAGGCTTCCTGTGGACTCTGGAGCACAACTAAAGCTCTCTACTCTATCCAAATATTAGGAACCAACATCTAGGGTCCACCAGCTTTCATCCAAGGCAAAAACCAAGTTGTACTCCAAGGGTTTGAGGATTTGCCATGTAGGTGGGCCTGGATGTCCACCCTTAGAGGTCACACAACCACTGCTGGGGCAGGGACACAACTAGCCCAGAGACACCTCTTAGCAGGGCCTTGCTACTAATATTCGCAAAGGCAGATGGSACCTGTTACCCATCAGACTCAACTTATTGCGTATTCAAGATGCTGAGCCTTGGCATCCACTGTATTCGAGGCCTTCCGAAGACCTGCCAGTCCAGATAGGCTGTAGGCAGAGCCAGTACGTACCGACTGCTTTGAAAACAAATGGAAACCATGTTAAAGAAGCATTCTTAAAGAGAAGGAAAGCCTACTGTAAATGTAGCAGTGATTTCCATTTCTCTTCATCTCTAATGTTTCAGAACATATACATTCATATAGCTGAGTCCTCCAGAGCATTGGTGGGCAGAAAACCAAGATCAAGAGGTTTTACAAAGACTGTTTTCACTATTACGGGCCTTCCTCAATGCAGACATGAAGACGGCCAAATTGAAACTGAAGATTTCAGTGGATCTCTTAGGGCAAAAAAAGTGGCGTCTACGCACTGAAACAAAAACTCACCGTGGGTGATAGCAATGAATGCCTTATTCAAAATGAAGTGTGGGATTTTTTTTTTTTTTTGAGGCAGGAGAGAGAAGGAAATCTAGAATAATTTCAACAGTTCAGTTAAAATTTGCCTCTTGCTTGACTCGGAGGTGGAAATAGTCAGGACTTGCCTCCTTTTTGTTTCAGAGTATTACCAACATTAACTATATAAAGAYAGATAATACCTATATAGCAGTAAGTAGCATAATAAGACTGGTGTTGCTGAAGTTGTGCATATCCAGGTAAAGTAATGGCCCACCTTATATATCTGTGCTATCTTTGCCAGATTTAACATTTCCCAGTATAACACCTGGGTTCCATTTAGAGTTTGGCTTTTTAGTGTGTTTTTTGGTTTTTTGTTTTTTTTTTCTTATTTAAGACATTCAATGTCATAAGCTGTTTAAATAAAGTCTCATCATTACCAGGAGCACTGAACTAAGAGGCAACATCACTGCTTCCTCGGTCTATATTTTTAGTGGGTTAGTTTGGGTTTTAAAGTACACAAGTCCCAGCTCCTTGCCTGATCTAGCTTCAGTTCATTTTTGGGAACTTTCCTGTATCTATCTCTCTGCAAGCTGAACAGCAAGAATGACAGTGCTTTGTGCTATCTACTTGGGCTCTGTGAGCCATTAGATCAGATGCATGCTGAAATTAGACACCTAAATATACTTTTGGTGCAAAGTTTTAACTAGAAACTGCTTGCATGTGTTTCCAGACTGTTCAGTCCCAAGACTACTTGCCTGGAGATATCTCAAACACCACAACCGTTATTTGTGTACCTTCTGGGCAAATACATCACCGCTCACTTTCGCTGGAGGCTCATAATGCCTTTGAGCTCCTCCTGGTGATCTGTCAAGCAGCACTAGGCTGGATTTGAAAACTGTTTTGCACTGAACTATCCACTACTCCTGTTGCTTGGAGGCAGAACTTAGATTAACAGGATTTCTGGACTGCTGCATATTAATAAAGAGCCTAAAATTATAATTTTTTATATATATATAAAATTCATATCTCATATCCTTTATATATATATATAATTGTATGAGTAGATCCTATAATATTATGTGACTAAAGCCTAAAAATAAGCCACACCATACCCCTAAGCAAACCTGTTTCTCAGGATGAACAGAAGCACAGAAGCACCATGGGGGAAACTCCTGTTGTTTTCCTACACTTTTTTTAGGGTGCATTTTGATTCTTTTWTTCATCCTCCATTGTTTTACCGAAGACCGCATCCCCTGAGAAGGGCAGGGGGATGCAGGCTGGAGGCTAGACCAGTGTGGAGTAAAAATTTCAGTAAACCCAAAGAGCTCAGAGCCTTGCTTGACAGCACTAACTGGCAGGGCAAGCAGTTGCTGTAGCTTTCATAGATAAGGCTAATGGAAACAGCATCAAAACTGTTAAGCTGCACATTATTCATTTTTATATGCTGCTAGTAGTTACACTGAGCCCTTCTCATCACCCATTATGTTTTTAATACCCTCCAGCAATGTGATAACTGCTGATGGCTCCCTCAGCCTTTGCAGACCAAAAAACAATATTCAGAGTATGAAGCCATTACATAGTTTTCAACAGGCATTGATAAAAATAAGGTGCTTACAAAACAATGGCATTAAGATATTCCTRACATTTTATCCACAGAAAGCAGAGTTCTCTTAACAGGAGAGGAATTTCCGCTTAACTCCCCAAACCTGCAAAAACTTTGCCACAACATCAGATCTTGCAAACTCAGATCTCTCAGCTTAGCTGAATAAACGGCAATTTTGAAATATCTGCAGCAGAGAATCTCAGCTCCCTGGGGAAGAATCCRGTGTCTCCGATAATAAATCATAGCCAAAGATTAAAAATAAATGAGGACAATGCTGCACCTTTTCACTTGGGCTTTTTGCCTATCCCAGAAAAAGCACAAGGAGKAAGTTCTTCCTCATGCAGCTTGGAAAAATAATTCAAACTGGTGATGGCACCTGTAGTTGTATCASTGATGTATTCCACAGAGCATTGCAGAGGTGGATGCTGCAAGCCTGGAAGACACCGAGCTTCTGCTGAGTTGATTCACTACTGCATTACAGTAGACACTCCTATGTACCTGCATCGATTTGGGCATAAATTTGGCATGTTACATGGATGACTCAGACCCACTGCTTACATTTCAGGGCACTGAAACATCTTGGAACAGCAGAGTGTTCACTTTAAGTCCCTTCTGTCCTTGGAGCAATACTCTGATTAAAAAGTAAGACTTTCTGAAGAGCTCTGGTCACAGAGTGCAGCTTAATAGATGAGAGAATATACTTTTCCTAAGTAGATTAAATGCAATCTCAGAGCGAAATGTGCCATCTCCTGTCAGTTGTGATGGCATGGCAAAATCACAGCGAGATGATGGCCAGAACCTGCAATTTTATGTGTCAAAATAGGGATGATTTTGAAGCAGAAGTTTCCATTAAGAGGCTCTGGGGCATCAGCATCTGAGGGTTTCTGAGAGGCTGCTGAAAAGCAATTTGAGGACATGCTTCTTGCCACACACGAAGAGCAAGCTACAGCTGGAGTTTTCATGTAGTTGCATGAAGGAGGAGTGGGGAGGTGGCACATTGTGCCCCAGAGAAAGTCCATGGGTCAGGAACAAGATGAATGTTTCAGAGGATGCAATCTAGGGTTTAAGGAATCATCCCTTTACAGGACATCCTGTATGGTTACAGCTGCAGGAAGAACTGTATGTGCACGTCTTCAAACTCATGACAAATGTAATAGAATGACTTCACTTAGCCTGTGAGGAATGAAAATTGAATTAAGTTGCTTTTCTCTTGCTTTTGGCAGGGCCTAACGGTGTTACTTGGACAGCTGACTCACAGTATCTTGATAAAGCCGTGTTATCTGTGTAGAAAACTTGCAATGAGTTCTGCTGCATACCTCTCTGCCTCTAAAGCCACATACCTCTCTGAGGGCACGATGAGATTAAGCAGTCTGGTTATTCCTATGCAGCCCCTCGAGATGTGTTGCAAATACAGCTCATTCTCCAGCAGATTATTTCCCAGGTGTTTTTCTGGCCCCCACCTCTGCTCGCCACAGAAAAGTCTGCAGAAACTCAATTTCTGCCTTGTGGACATTAGGAAATTTAAGGAGTGCAAGCAACCCTTAAAATGGACAACTAGGCGGCGAGTAACCTCGTGAAGTTCAACAAGGGAAAGTGTAGGGTCCTGCACCTGGGGAGGAATAACACTAGGCACGCCTACAGAGTGGGTACC